>SJYQ01001676.1:276492-318249 GCA_006410935.1 Redunca redunca
GTAGCACATCTCCACTGGCTGTCTGATTGCACACGTGGTAATGCATATGTTTTAATGCTGCTCTCTCGATTCGTCCCCACCCGTGGGGTCTCTGATCTTTGTTGCAGCATGTGGGATCTTTTAGCTGCAGCACGCGAACTCTTAGTTGCAACATGTGGGGTCTAGTTCCCCGACCAGGGATCAAACCCAGGCCCCCTGCATTGGGAGCACAGAGTCTTAGCCACTGGACTTAGCCACGTCCTTCAAAGATGGCACCTTTAGTGCACACATCTCTGCTGCTTCCGCAAATCCCACTAAAACAATGGGTACAGGACCTCGTGAACAGCCTGCTCCTTCCGCTCGTCAAAAGGATGGTCAGTTGTAACTGGACCAGGTGTCTCTCCTGATATCTGTGCTTTAAAGGGCTGATGGGCAGTGAAGTTTGACACAAGTCAGCACTGAGTCCCAATATCTGGTCAAGTTGATCGGGGAGCCCACCTGACATTCCCAAGTGAGCCGATGAGGTCACGTTCAAATCCAAGCCTACAAACTGAAGGAAGGCAGGCTTGAGACGGTGCCTCACAATCCTCCTTCCACACACCTTTGGCCCCTTTCTCCAGCATTTCCTGAAATAAATAGAACCTCCCGCTCTGAGCACCTACCCTTGAAATCCCTTGTCTAATTCTGTCTCCTTCTTGCCTGATCACCTTGGCAGAAGGGAAGGAGGAAGGAGGAGAGACACTCAAGTCTTCTCTACCGCCTTATCACAGTCAATGCTCACAAACCCATTCTGCAGATGTGGAAACTGAGTCTTGCGGAGGCTCCAGCAGTGCAGTAGACTCTTATTATCATTCGCAGTAGTATCTGTGACCCACACGCTGCCTGGATCACAAGTATGGAGGCACCTGTGAACCTCGGGCCCTCTACTGGATCGTAAACTCCTGGCCGGCAGGTCCTTGCCTTGCACCTGGCTGTCGCAGCCTCCTGCGCGTGGGAAGCAGCTCAGGCTTCTCACACACAGGAAGGGACTCGGGCCTGGGCACTGTTCTCCATTGGGGAGTAGTCTTTCCCGAAGCACAGCAGGAATTCGGGACATTTCCGCCCTGACAGCCGCAGGACCTCTCCCAGCTGCCCCAGCCCCGTAGACAGCTCCGATCTGACAGCTCCGTGTGAGTGGCTTACTTAGCCTGTGGCACCTGCCACCTTGCATTATATCGCCATTCACCCTTTCTCTGTGTGTGTGTGCTGTTTTCCCAAGCAGCTTTGAACATCAGGGACTGGGGTGCTGTCTTTTGTATACAGAGCCCTTCAGTATCTTGCACGCAGTCAGTGCTGAGTCAGCGTCAAGTCCGAGGCTGTGACATCCTTGGATCTGAGCGTGTTTGCCCTGGACACCGTGTTTCCTCTCCTGGGCCTGCGTTCCATTTCCCCAGCCTCTTCCTGGGGAACCGTTGTCTCCATCTGTCCCTCTCCGTACCTCTCCCCTCCTGCCCCCACCTGCCATCTGACATTTCCCTGGGAGCAGCGGGAGGGCTGTGCTGGCAGAAACCGTGGCTCAGGCTGCCGTCTAATTGGTCATGGCAGCCCAGAGCCACAGGGAGGGTGTTCTTCCAGGAATCTGGAGCAGGGGTGCTGGGAACCGCGGGGCAAGGAACCCCCATACGTGTGGGGTGACCCCGCGGGAAGGAGGCAGGGCAGACTGGCCGGCTGGCTCCCTGGGTGCCGCTGACGGGAGCAGGTGGATTTGAAGCCCGTTACTATTGGGAGGACGAGAAGGGAAGCCTCATTTAACAAAGGAGGTGTGACCTCCAGGCTCCTCTGCTTCATATATTAGGAAATAGGTCTTCTGTTGTGACCAGAGGCCTGCTGAGCTGATCTAAGGAGTTCCCTGCCGCCTGCCCGAGGCGTCCTCATAACTCAGAGCCCCTGGGCTGCAGTCAAAAGAAAGGGAGGCTGATTGGCAGGCTGCTCTGAATGGGATTTGCATTTCGTTATGTTAACATGGCCCTGTATATACATATGAAAAGCTCCGACTTCTTTCCTGTCCTCATTTCTGTATCTTGCTCCCCCCCATCTTTCTTCTCTCTCCCGTTTGTTCTCCTTCACTTGATCCTTTCATCCAACAAATGTGTGTTCGGCCCCTATTATGTACCCAGCGCTGTGCTGCCCACCAGTTAGGCTACAGTCCTTGCCTTCGTGGAGTCTTGAATTTAGACAGAAAGACAGGCAGCCTGCTACACGTGGCGCGTGCCTGCCGTCGCGACGGGCCATAAGAAGCAGAAGCGTGGCCTGCCGAGACCCCTGGGCCGTCGCGCAGGAGGGCCTTCCCCTTCAGGTGGCCGCAGGCGCTGAGTAGGCTCGTTGTGCTGCGCGCCAGGTTCTCGCTGACCGTCTGTTTCATGCACAGTGTCAGTACCATGCGTACGTCAGTCCCAGCCTCCCAGTTCATCCGCACACCGCCCCTCTGGAGTCCACATGTTTGCTCTCCACGTCTGAATTTCCTCCTTCCGGGTAAAAGGCGGCACCGGGACCCGCCGTGAGCATGGTGACTATTCCCAGGAGTTACCATCAGCTCCAAGGTGCCGTCTCCTTTCTCCGGGATGGTGGGACTGCTCTGGGGAGAGAACGCCATGAGTCTCGGGCACGCTGGGTGCTAACCATGCCCTAGATTTGAAGGCTGCTGTTTGCTTTGATTTGAAGGAGCTTGAGACCCACAGTCCCGTTCTCAGCTGGAGGCAGGACTGGGGGTCTCAGGCACCCAGCCTGAAGACTGTCTGTTCCCTGTGTGCTCACCTGGGGGTGGGGATGTAGTTTGGGGACCCCAGAGCTCTGGTTCACGACTTAGAGCGGGACCATGTGGCTTCTACTAACAGTGCCAAGAAGGGGGAAAGGTGGACCCTGCAGCCTCATCTCGGAGAAGCAGAGCTTGTTTACCATCATCACGGCTTATCCCTTTGTGTCCCCCACTGCCGTTAATCCAGACACAACAGTGCACGTATTAATAACACTTTCCTCCTTAAAAGCTTGCAAGCTATTATCTTCACTCCTTTTCCTCCCTTATCTGTCCTTTCCTCTGATCCATACAGTGCATTCCGTCATCAAATCCTATGTGTTATATTAAAGAAAAAAATTCTGTCCAGTTCAGATAAATCCCCCAGGGGACCAGGCAGTTTGTACAGAAGGCAGGCTAGCTGGTAAAAGACAGTAGGGAGGTGTGGGACCTGAGACTAGCTGAGGAACGCTTGCCCAGCCATGGGACTTCTTTTTTTCTTTTAAAGAGATAGGCTCACAGAAGTTACGTAACTTGCCCAAGTTCAGGTGGAACCAAGATTTGAGCTAAGTCTTGATGACTCTACCACACTGTGGGCCTCTCCCTCTTTTTAAAGAATTTTCTTCCTGTATTTTGGCTGCGCCAGGCCTTCGCTGCAGGCCTTTCTCTGGTTTCGGGGAGCAGGGGCCACTCTCTGATTGCAGTGTCAGGCTTCTCGTTCTGGTGGCGTCTCTTGTTGCAGACCTCAGGCTCTCGGGCTGCGGGCATCAGTAGTTGGCGGCGTGTGGCCTCGGTGGTTGTGGCTCCTGGACTCCAGAGTGCAGGCTCAGTAGCTGTGCTTAGTCGCTCCACGGCACGTGGGATCTTCGTGGACCAGGGATCGAACCTGCATCTCCTGCATTGGCAGGCAGATGAACTTCTGTTGGGCTGCAGCCCCGGAATCCGTGATACATAATCCTACCTATGAACTTTGCACGGCAATGTGACACGAATTTCAGAAATTGCTTCCTTGGAAAGAAACTCTTTCTTCCCATAATCCCAGTCCTTGGAGACGCGGTGTCAGGCCTCCTCTCCCTGCTGTGAAGAGCGTCCAGCCAAGGGAAACACGCGGCCGCCCTCCGTCTTTGTAGCTCTGCAGGCGGAGTCCGTCGTGGAGCAGGGCTGCCCACTCCCGTGCTGGGCTCCGTCCAGGCCACTTGGTTTGTATTTCGGATGTTCGTTTGTGAGAACTTGCCCATGGGCAGCCAGGATGGAATCTTTTTTGAGGTCAGAAAACCTCTAGGATTAGGTTAGCCTGCGGACCTGGATGTGCTGGTCTGCTCTCCTAGAGGAACACAAATGGATATTCTGCCCGGTCTGCCATCCCTATGTCCCCGTTGCGCAGGGGCAGACGACTAGTCTCCTCTCCTACTTTAGAAGCTGCTGTAACATCTCTGCATCCTAGGTGGTGAGTGGATTCGATTTTTCAGAGCATCCTGGCCGCTCTGACTCCGCCTAGCTCACTCTTCTGTCCTCAGGGGGAAATCAGAAAGCTAAATTTAAGTTAAATTCCCAGCACTAACATCTCCAGGTTTGCCAGACCAAATAGAGAAAATGAAGCTTGATCATGCTCATAATTTATGTATCCATCATGGCGGGCAGTCTCTACCTATCAAAATCTTTCCCCTTCTCCAGTAGAACTCGACCTCCCAGCCTGGACTTCTGGATGTCGAGGCCTCTAAACTGCCCCAGGGCATGAAGTTCTAAAGGCTCCTTCATCTTGAAAAAGCACTTTCTTAGAACTAACACAGAAGCTTCAGAGATAGATGGTCTTGAGCCAGTTTGCTGTTTTCTGCCTCTTGGCTTCCCAAGGGATTGAACCTGTGTCTCTTGTATCTCTTCCACTGGCAGGCAGATTCTTTACCACCAGGTCCCCTGGAGTAGGAAATGGCAACCCACTCCAGTATTCTTGCCTGGAAATTTTCATGAACAAGAAGAGCCTGGCAGGCTGCAGTCCATGGCGTCGCAAAGAGTTGGCCATGACTGAGTTTGCACACACAACACACACACACGCAAACACACTCCTCTAGAGCCTGCAGTCCACTCTGCACAGGGCGTGGCTGAGGTCTGTTCGCTGAAGTCAACTGAAAGGCGGAATCGGCACGCTGGCTCTTATCTTCCAGGCAACAGGCCTGTTTCCCACCTTGGTGACAGCTGACCTGCGTTCACAGCCAGTCACAAAGCTAGCCTACGTTTCACACACTCTTTGCCCCAACGAATTCTTCCTTGACTTGAGTTTCCAGGTCAACAACCCAGCCTCTCTTGTTGTTCTCGGCGGGCCCAAGTCCTGGTGCACGAGCAGAGTTAATAAGAAATACATGAAGGTTGTTTGGCGTGGAGTGAAGTAAAGTGCTGCTGTCTTCAAAGTCTTTGTCTCATCCAGGGCTGGGAGGGGACTTGGAATGCTGACCTCTGAGGTCATGGTGCTCAGTTGCATGAAGATGACGCCATCAACGCAGAGAACAGAGGACATGCTGCGATGCTGTAGCGGGCCCCTCACTGACCTGATGCCCTGTGAGCACCTTTCACCACGTGGTGTCTGGAGGCTGCCCCCTGTCACACCTGCTATGCCCAGTCTTGACACACAGCACTCCCCAGTGTTTGGGGCTGGGGTCTGGGGCTTGGGGGGCTCTGCCTCTGAGGTTGTGCAAGACTTCTGTTCCAGTGCGGGGGGCATTCCTTCTTCAGTAGGTGCTGCTGACTCACGTCCTTGTCATCAGTTTTCAGATGGGGCTGTTGTTTGGCCGTGAATGGGCCTTCCTGTCTGTCAAAATTATGTGCTTTCTTTTTTTTTTTTTCCCCCTTCTCCTATCATCACAAATTATGTTCAGTGGTTTATTTTACTTTTAAAAGATTTTATTGGGCTATAGTGGATTTACATTGCAGGGTTAGTTTCAGGTGTAAAGCAAACTGATTTCAGTTATACGTGTATATATACGTACATGTTTATTACCATATGCATTCTTTTTGTTCTTTTTTTTTTTTAATCGGAGTATAATTGCTTTTCAATGTTGTGTTGCTTTCTGCTGCTCAATGAAGTGAGTCAGTTTTCTGTAGACATATGCCCCCTCCCTCTTGAACCTCCCTCCCACCCGCCACTCCCCACCCTGCCAGGTCGTCTCGGAGCGCGGAGCTGAGCTCCTGGCGCCACACCGATGCTTCCCACCAGCATCCGCTTCACACACTGTGGGGAAGGTATGCTGATGCTACTCTCAGTCTGCTCCGCCCTCTCCTTACCCCACCTGTCCATGTATTCATTCTCTATGCCTGCATCTCTCTTCCTGCCTTGCCAACAGGTTCATCTGTACCATTTTTCTAGATTCCACATATAGGCATTAGTATATGATATTTGTTTTTCTCTAACTTACTTCACTCTGTATGACAGATTCTAGGTCCATCCACATCTCTAAAAGTGACCCAGTTCCTTTCCTTTCTATGGTTGAGTAATAGTCCATCGTCTAGCGCCTCTGCTAGCGTCCACCTGCATCAAGCTCTCCAATCGCTCTCTTGCTATCACTTCTTCCGGCTGAATTCGCTTCCCCCCATTTCTGTGCGTTAACAGTTTTCTCTAATGATCTCTCTCATCTGAGAAGAGATATCTTCTTGCTTTTTGACATTCTCCTCCATTTATAGGTTATTACAAGGCGTTGAGTATAGGTCCCTGTGCCATTTATCAATAAGATAACTTATTGGTTATCTATTTAAATAAAGTAGCGTATATGTTAATCCCAAACTCCTAATTTATCCCTCCACTGCAAAAACACGTGTATTATTCTTATATTTCCTTTTCTGGGGTCAAGTTATTGAGCATGCCTAATGAAAATTTGGTTTTGAGACAGTCATACAGCAAAAACCGCTGAAAAATTAAGGAAAGGAAAGAAAATCACAAACGGCTAACTGGGTTGTGTGAAGTCGGTCAACATCCTTAACGCTGCTTTTTTCTCTTCTGTGTGAGAGAGAACGGATAAACGCGAACTAATCTTCAGAAATTCTCCAGATGCGAATGCGAGGTTGTTGTCAGATGAGAGAGATCATTAGAGAAAACTTAACGCACAGAAACGGNCAATCCCTGGGTGGGGAAGAGCCCCTGGAGAAGGGAGTGGCAACCCACTCCAGTATTCTTGCCTGGAGAATCTCATGGACAGAGGAGCCTGGCGGGCTACAGTCCCTGAGGTCGCAAAGAGTCAGGCATGACTGAGCAACTAACGCTTTCAATGGAGACGCACACGTAAAGAACAGACTTACGGACACAGCGAGTGGCGGCCGGTAGGGAGAAGATGGGACGGATGAGAGGGCATCTTGGAAACATGTAAAATAGACAGCCAGTGGGAATTTGCTCTGTGACTCAGGGAACTCAAATCGGGGCTCTGTGACAACCTAGAGGGATGGGATGGGATGGAAGGTTGGAGGGAGGCCCACAAGGGAAGGGACATATGTATACCTATGACTGATCCATGTTGATCTATGGCAGAAACCAACACAATATTTTAATGATCCTTCAATTAAAAATAAATGAGCGAAAAGAAAAAAAACAGGAGTGAGTTAGTGTGCGCTGACCCCCTCCGCCCCCCCCCCGCCCCAGCTGGGGTTGGTGCCTGGCCCTCCTGCTGCAGAAGCCCGTGAGCTTTCCTAGCCAGTCCCAGGAAGGGGAGCGCTGTTTATTTTTATATTGTGTGTATTTTGTCTGGTCTGCTGATTCCTTGTTTCACTGAGAATCACACTTATATCTGTGTGTGTGCTGTGCTGAGTTGCTCAGTTGTGTCCGACTGTTTATGACCCCATGGACCGTAGCCTGCCAGGCTCCCCTGTCCATGGGGATTCTCCAGGTGAGAATACTGGAGTGGGTTGCCATGCCCTCCGCCAGAGGATCTTCCCCACCCAGGGATCAAACCCAGGTCTCCTGCATGGCAGGCAGATTCTTTACCATCTGAGCCACCGGGGAAGCCCCCACTTAACATTAGTAGTTAGTTCTAGTTTGTGTGTTGGAAAATTTTTTAAAAGAGCTTTTTGAAAAGCTTTTTGATCTTTGGAGATGTATAGATTTATTTCCATATGAACCAGTTATTTTGTATAAAGTATGGTCTTAAAATAGAAAAAAAAAAAATCTTTACTCCCCAAGGGTCAATAGACATTGGTTGAGAGCACGACGGTCTGAATTATTAAAAGAAAGGACTCCGAGGAAAGGGGAAGCAACTATAGAACCCCACTATTTCAGCTTTTAAAAGGAGAGTTGCCTTGAAATCTTGGTGTTTCAAAAGTGGCAAATGATGGATGTTTCAGAGCCTCTCGAGGCGTGCTTGTCCCAATAAGTGAGTACTGGGTCCCCTGCCCTGTGTCTTAAAGGTACAGGATTGTGGCTTTGCTTGAGGCACCCTGAAGGACCCTGGTTCATTCCATTTCTCATAGCACTGCTTCCAGTATCCCTAGCCCTTAATCTCTCCACCCATCATTTATAGAACTCACCTTCTACCCAAATAGAAGCAGAGGAACGAGTGTTTAAGACGGTTCGAGAAGTCTCTGTGGATACTCCCTGGTCATCGAGGAATATCCCGGGTGTGTTCTCATCTCAAAAAAATACCCCAGAACTCATCCTGCAATCTTTTGTTCTAACAGGTTGAGCATTTTTAGGCCTGGGGAGGGGAGATTATTTTGGTATCTAGGACTCCTTCTCCATCCTGATGGAAAGGCAAGATGTATAAAATAAGACATATATGTGGGAGGGTGGATAGAGCATTTGCCTTTGAAATTGGGTTATTTACAGTGAGACAGGAAGATAAATGTAAAGAGCATGCCAGCACAGGCTGTAGGCCAATTGGGAGAGCCGGCATCGCAGGCGTCTGCAGTTACAGTATTAACTGAGGACAGGACTCCCCACTGGCTCCTCGGGTGCACTCAGAGCCGGAACCGCAGCTCCCACGCGTGTGTGGGTAGGGCAGGGTAGGTGTCCGTCAGATTCCAGCTGGGTGCCCAGGCCCTCGTGCCTGCGTTCCTGTCCAGTGAATTCCTAAAACCCGACTCAGTGGACGTGAGTTTGAGTAAACTCCGGGAGTCGGTGATGGACAGGGAGGCCCTGTGTGCTGCAGTCCATGGGGTGGCAAAGAACTGGACACAACTGAGCGACTGAACTGAGCTGAAGGTTGTACCATGAGACCTCAGCTTGTGCTCAGGCCCCTTCGAGGCTGTTTCCAGACTTCTTGTAGGTTTCTGGTCTTTTGCCCCTTCGTGACCCCTGGGTGATGTGACAAGTTAGAGAAGATGAATATTCAGCGATCTGAAGGACGAGCTTCGACCAGTCCGATGAAACTTGTTTTTGAGCATAGAAGAGCATTTCTAGCCAAACTAATATATTGTTATAGTGTATATAACTGTCAGCCAATTCCCAGGTGGCTCAGTGGCAGAGAACCCACCTGCCAATGCAGGGGACGTGGGTTCAATCCCTGGGTCGGGAAGATCCCTTGGAGAAGGAAATGGCAGCCCACTCCAGTGTTTTCACCTGGAGAATTCTATGGACAGAGGAGCCTGGCAGGCTACAGTCCTTGGGGTCACGAAGGGTCGGACTTGACTGAGTAGACACGCACAACAAGTGTCTGTTGACCCTTGGGATCCCAGTCTGACCCGGGCGCCTCTTGTCTCTGCCTGTTCCCTCTCCTGCCCCTTTGCAGGCCGGTCTGCTGCCTTTTAGAAGTTGTTGTTCCCTTTGATGTGCTCTGTAGTTCTCTGGGTCCACTGTCTTGACCTGGTCATCTTTCCCTACTGTCCTAGCTGCAGACTGTATGTACGTTGATAACATCATATCAATATCTACCATTCAGACTTCTTTGCTGCAGGGGGTTTGGCTTACTGCCCACCCACCATCTGGCTGGGTAGATTCATCTGAACATTCTATAAGCGTCAAATTCAACTTGTTAAAACCTTGAGCCCATATCATTTGCTGTAATCTCGTTGTGCATTAATATCACAGCAGTTCCTTTCCCCAAGAAATCACTGCGGTGTCCTTGATCTGCTTTCTCTCGTATGCAGCATCTGGTTGGCGTGCAGATGTAACCATATGAAAAGGCCTCGGTCCGTCTTCTACCTGCCGTCCATGCTGACCGTTTCCTCCAGTTAAAACCAGCAGAACAAATGTTGACTGGGTTCCACTCAGAACTTTTGTTACAAAGGCTTGTTAAAATGCTTTAGGAAAGACTCTTCCGGACCAACTGATGATTTCCAGACAGCGAGACTGGGTTAGTGTGGAGTGACTAAGATACGTGGAGGGTGCAGAGGAGGGGTGTGCGAAGGTCAAGGGGAGCTCCTGCAGGTGGGACCTCCGTGCTGGGTGTTAAAGGGGATGAAAGCAGGTAGAGAAGGAGAGCACCCCTGGAGTGGTGAGTGGGGTGGACAGTGAGAGCTGTTCTGCCAGCTCTGAGGATGCTCAAGCTCCTTCCGCATCCGCCAGCAGTTCAGACTTCCCGAGGGATGTTGTCCGATTGAAATCCAGCCCAGAGGGGGCTTCCTCCTGCCGGCGGGGGCGGGGGCACGCCTCTTCCTGACACACTTGACCTAGATCACTTTGGGGTGTCGCGGCAAACCCAGGGGGGAAGCGAGAGGTGTGAAGCTGGTTGGGGGGCGACTGCAGTAATCCAGGCAGCTTGTCAGCGCCCGTGCCTTCTGGGGTCCTGGTGTAGTGTCTGTCGCAGACCTGAATACAGTGGCTCGTGTGGACCGGAAGCGTCCTTGGGTCGTGATGGTTTCTCCCAGCCGTGGGGCAGACTAGAGGTAAGTGGCTTGACAGCCCTGTGCCCGGCAGAGACTGTGTTACTGGGCAAGGAGGAAGGATGGGTTAGAGGGGGTGGAGTCAGGCTCCTGCTGTAATGAGGCCGGTGAGGGAAGTCTGCTGGGGTGGGATCAGCATCTCCTGGGCTCCGCGGTGATCAGCACCGCCCAGAGGGTATGACTGCCAAGGGCCCCCGTGTCTGGCTCCAGAGAGACAGGAAGTCCAGGGAGGGAGCGAAGCTGAGCGGAGAGAGGGGCCATTCTGGTGGGAAGTGTTGACTCTGAGCTTCCTGTGGCTCGTCTGGGGGGCTTCCCCGGTGGCCTAGTGGTAACGAGCCCACCTGCCAGTGCAGGGGGCTCAGTCCTGGGTCGGGAGGATCCCCTGCGGGAAGAAATGGCAGCCCGCTCCAGTGTTCTTGCCTGGAGAAGCCCATGGACAGAGGAGCCTGGCGGGTCACAGTCCATGGGGTCACAAAGTCAGACACGACTGAGCGGCAGCTCCTGTGGGGGCAGGTGGCCTCTCTTAAATGCGTTATACTGCTGACCCTGAGCTCAGGTCTGGCCAGAGAGATGGACAGACAGAGAAGAGGGTGTTCTGTCCTGGCACCCCAACCCCCGGCTCCAGCCGCACCCAGCTCCACGCTGTCCCGTCCACCTCCCAAGGCCGCAGTTCACTCTCTCTCTAAGGTTTTTCCCCTCTTTGCTCCCTGCCAAACCCCTATACCTCCTCTGACATCCAACTCAAAAGCCACCTCCTCCATGAAGGCTTCAGATGGGCACACCCCTAAGTCAAGGTCAGCACCTCTCCGACCTCTCCAAGCTCCTACATCGAGTCCCCTGTGGGTCCCAAGGCTCAGCTCCGAGGTGGATGAGCGGAAGAAGTGGGGCTGAACTAGACGAGGCCCTCCCTGTGAGGGTCGCCCGCTCCCCTCTGGGCCCCCCTCACTGCAGGGCTCCCGACTCACTCACACTTGCGCCGTTACCTGCTTGCCTCCCTCCTTGGGCTGCCCGATCCTGCTGAGCAGGCCTGGCTCTGATTCAAGAGCCCATTTCCAAATAAGGCCGTGTTCACAAGTGCAGAGGTCAGGATTTGGACAGATATTTTTTTGGAGGGGGTGAAACACAGTCCAGCCCCCTGCAGTGCCGCAGTGCGTCTTAAGGAATAGAATATTTGGATTTTTCCCCCCTCAGTGGTGATGATGGAAAGTCTGGGTATCTTCTCAGGACCAAATGCACTGGGCACATGTCCTTTAAAGGCCAGTGTCCTTTATCTGCTCCTTTCCAAGAGTGCTGGTCGTATCACCTCCACTTCCTCCCTGCCCCCAACTTAAGGATGGATTAAAAATGAGATAACATAAACTGATGGAAACTTCAGAGCATTTCCAGAGATGTGGGGTGAGAGGATGGAGTTTAATCTCCCCTCGAAAGTTTCTGGGGAAGGGTGTTCTCTGCAGTGGATTTCCTGGGCCTGGGGAGTGGGGATGGACCAGACTTGGGGAGCCTGGTCCTTGGCCTGGGGATGGGGGGTGGAGCAGAGGAGGGCTCAGGAAGTGGTGGGACAGTGGGAAATGTTCGTGGAGCTTTGGAACTTTGTTAGGGAGGATGCTTATTTTGGTGATGGAGTTACATGTGAATCACAGGAAAGAAGATGCCAAACCCGTTTGGTGATGAGAGCTCAGGCTGAGATGATGAGTGTGGCCTAGAAAGAGAGAAGTGAATTTAGGAGCTCCTTTAAAGAAGACAGTGGATGCTGAACTAATACATCGCAGAGAGCAAAAGGAAAGAACAGTTCCCGTCAGCATGGAGAGATGAACTTGTGAAGTCCGAGGACATTTCTGTGCCCCGTGACCCCTCGTACCATGAAGGGCCTATAGGCTGCATGTGATCAGGTCGGTTCAGTTCAGTCGCTCAGACGTGTCCGACTCTTTGTGACCCCATGAATTGCAGCACGCCAGGCCTCCCTGTCCATCACCATCTCCTGGAGTTCACTCAGACTCACATCCATCGACTTGGTAATGCCATCCAGCCATCTCATCCTCTGTCATCCCCTTTTCCTCCTGCCCCTAATCCCTCCCAGCATCAGAGTCTTTTCCAATGAGTCAACTCTTCGCATGAAGTGGCCAAAGTACTGGAAGTTTCAGCTTTAGCATCATTCCTTCCAAAGAACACCCAGGGCTGATCTCCTTTAGAATGGACTGGTTGGATCTCCTTGTATGTAATAAATACCCACAAATTGAAGACCGCCCCTTTCATCCTAATTTATGTTCCAGGATCTTTGGAAAACTCTAAGCCAGCCCCCTAAATGCCTTGTAAAGACCGTCTTACCAACTAGCGGAAAAAAATAGATGGACACTAAGTGGACATCTGTGTGTGTGTATGCGTGCATGACACAAACCTGATTAACTCATTGGTTCCTTCCCAGCCCCCAGAAACTGAGTGCTTCTACAGTTCAGCAAGGTCAGGACAAATGGTAAAGAGCTCTTTCATGGAGAGTGCAGCTGGGTAACAGGAAGTCAAGGTAAAAGGCTCTGCTTTCCAAGAGAAAGATCAGAAAAATCCTGAAGCATGTGAACTTGATGCTCAAAAGAATGGGCACATACCTGGGAAAGATGAAAACTCTAATCCGAAAAGATACATACACCTCGTGTTCATGCAGCACTGTTTATAATAGTCAGGGTATGAAAGCTTGTCCATCAACAGATGAGTGAACAAAGAGGATGTGTTATATGTATACAATGGAATATTTCTCAACTATAAAAAGAATGAAATAGTGCCATTTGCAGCAACATGAATGGGCCTGGAGATGATCATGCTAAATGAAGTCAGTCAGAGAAAGGTAATCACTTGTATGTGAAATCTAAAAAAAACAAGACAAATGCACTTACCTGCAAAACAGAAACAGACTCAGAGAAGAAACTTATGATCACAGGATAATTCAAGAATTTAGGAATTAGAAGACGCATACTACTGTATAGAAAATGGACAACACTTACTGTATAGCACAGGGAACTATATTCAGTATCTTGTCAAAACCTGTGATGGAAAAGAATCTGAAAAGGAACATATCTGTATCTATTTATATTCATATAACTGGCTTACTTTGTGGTGCATCAGAAACTATCAAGATACTGCAAATCGCCTATACTTCAATGAAAGATAAGATTGCCTTAGTACAGAATACTGCTTACCCTTAGTCTCTGACCAAGTCTAAGCAGTTTGGTTATCTGCTTCCCAAAGCTTCATTAGATGAGGAAGAAACTGTAAATGAAATGTGAAAGAGAAAGGTCTATCTCTGGGCAGGCCTCCCGACAGCCAGGAGATAAGCAAAAGTCCTAACGACAAGGACTGGGACATAGGATTGATGACAGCGTGCCGCTCACACAGACGCCACCTCCATCAGCAGACCAGCCGGGTGGCTCTAACGAGGACCTGGCATCCCCGCCCACGTTCAGATGCCCGAGGCCATCGCGTCTCTCGTCCTCACATGGTAATGAGTGTTTCCGAGCCAATTCTGAGTCAGCGGCACAGACATGAAATTCAATTAAATGAAGGATGCAGGAAGATGAGTTGTTTTCTGAGAGTAGCTTCTATCAGAATGAAGGAAAATATCCGTGCTTAAGGGTGGGCCCTCAGCTGCAGGAAAAACCCTGTTAGTTAGATGGTTCGAGGTGACGTCACGACCCTGGGCCCCCACAAGCTTGGCACCTGTAGGATGGGATGTGTGTGTCTGTTAGTCACTCAGTTGTATCCGAGGCTGCAACCCCATCGACTGTAGCCCGCCAGGCTCCTCTGTCCCTGGGATTCTCCAGGCAAGAATACTGGAGTGAGTTGCAATTTCTTCCTCCAGGGGATCTTCCCGACCCCGGGCTTTAATCTATGTCTTCTGCGACTCCTGCATTGCAGGTGGATGCTTTACCGCTAAGCCACCAGGGAAGTCTATAGGATGGGGTGGATGACGTCTTCTTTGAAATCAACAGCCTGTCCCTAGGTTTTGCCTAATGCCTGCCCTGGACAATCCCAGAACGGTTTGCATCTGGGAAATGTCAGGTGCACTGACGTTGGCTGGAGGGAGAAAGAATGGAGGTGGTGTCTGTGGGTCCCTCCAGGGTCCAAGCATCTGTCCGGGATGGGCACCAAGTGGACTTCCCAGGGTGGGGGGTGTGCATGACTGCACTCTGCCATCTGGCGCTTGCACACTCATGCCCCAGCCTCGGTGCCTGTAATCACATCTCCCCTATCTGCATCTCCCCGCTCTTCCTGGATGAGCCTGATCCACGGAGATGTAACACGTGGCAGCTATGTGGGATCTGCCTGGAAAAGAAGCTTTCATGGATAACTCAGAGCCACGGGGGACCTGGGGAGGCCTGGTGGAGGAGTTCTGTGAATACCCATGGTCATTCAGAAGTCAGTGCAGATAGAGCGCTGGCGGGCACCAAACTCTCCTCAGCAGCTGAAGAGCAGGACTGAAAATCTCATCCCTGGGGACTTCCCTTGTGGTCCAGTGGTTCAGAATCCACCTTGCAATGCAGGCGACACAGGTTCGATTCCTGGTCTGGGAGCTAAGATCCCCCCTTCCATGGAACAGCTAAGCCCGTGTGCCTCTACTGCCAAGCCCACTCACTCCGGAGCCCCCCAGCCGCCACCAGTGAGCCTGCATGCCACCACTGGAGAGCCTGTGTCCGCGTGGAAAAGACCCCGCCTGCCTGCACCTGAGACCTGGCAGAGCCAGCCCCGCTCCAGAGAAGGACAATAGCCTGCTTCTTCAAGGCAGACCAAAAAGCATGTCTTGAGGTTTAAAGCCTGGCCTTGGGCTCAGGGCAGGGTGGTTCCTGAGTGATGAGGCTTGAGGATAACTCACTGCACTTGGCTGGTTCCTTGCAGCCTGGCTTCCTGCAGCTGCCCCTGGGTAACTTACTCACCGTGATGAGCACAGTGCCGCCATGATGGTCTTATAAGATGCAGTCCCTTGGGCAGACTGTTTCCTGGAGACTTCTGTTAGGGTGTAGACTTCCCCCGGTCAGCTCTGAGAGGTCTTTCAACCTTGTCTAGTTGTGTCCTGGACTCGGTTCCCCAAGGCTTCGCTCCGGCAGTGGTAACGTCAATCTGTCATGCTTGTTGCAAACACAGCTTCCCTGCCCCTTGCTTCACTGAACCCACAGTGGGTGTTTTCGAGGCAGGCCGTGGATGACTGAGGTGCAGCCCATCAAAGGACCAACTGGGAGGTCCAGCTACCTGGAAACTGGCCTCCAGGGGACTGGGGTCTTAGCCATCCTCCAGGCTTAGAACCACAGAAGCGGTTACAAAGGCAGGGGTGAAAATGCTACTTGGGGTGTGCTCCCCAGGGAAGGGTCTCGGAGATGGAAAAGGGGGCTGCGGAAAGCAAGTGGAGCAAAGGAAAGGACTGGGGGTGATGGGAGAAGTGGATAGTCACGTTAGCCAGAGCTTTATCTTCCTTCCTGCTGCATGGCCAGGCTCCATTCACCCCTGGAGGTTGAGACAGGGCATGAATTAGAAGATGGTCCACCCATCGTGAAACAGAACAGAGGGGTGAGGTCTCAAGGCCTGAGCCTCGTGGAGACGAAAAGAGGGCAGGAAAGGAAGAAGGTGGCCTTTTCTGAGCTCTAGGTCCTCTCGGGCTAATGAGATGTCCCCCGACCTTGGCTTACAAAGAAGAATAACACAAGCTAGCCTAAATGGCGCATGTGTACAGTAGATTCAGACAGATGGGAGGTGTTCAAACCAGAGGCCATTGTTTCCTGTTCAAAGAAACCTTTTAATTTTTTTGATAAAGGGGCACGAAGGTGGCCCATTTGTCAGCCGTTGATTGTGTTGCTGTCTGATTGGGTCCATGGGGCCCACTGACACCCTCAATTAATGTGAGATTGGGAGCCCCTTCGAGTCACGGTCAGGCGAATCTGTTTTCCTTTATTTGGTGAACAGGGGACTTAGCAGGATCTTAGCAGGATCTTAGCGGGCAGACTCAGGTTATTCCAGGGAAATGTCGCCTTGGCCAGTTTAATTATCTGCTGCTCTGTTTTGCTTTTGCAAAACAAGGAGGTCTGACGGGAGCCCTGCTCTTTAGTTGCCTGGAAACTAGTGGTTTTAGTGCCCAAAGTCATCACCAAGCCCTTCTAGGGGAGGCCAGGAGAGCCACAAGCTCTCCCAAGCCATCAGTTTCTCGGGAGCCGGGCGTGAATCAGCGAAGCAAGAAGAGGAGGTGTTGTGCCCCACAGCTGCAGACAGCTCGAGTCCCTGTGTTTCCATGGACCAAGTCAGTGGGCAGCCTGAGGGTGCAGAGAACCCACAGAAACCAAGAAGGGTGCCGCGACATCGTGTAACGCAAGAGACGCAGGCACCCAGGGCGGTTCATTGGAAGCCAGAGCAGCTTGGACTTCAGAGAGGTCCCCACTGGTCCTTCCGGCCTGGTTCATATGGGCCCTCGCTCTCTGGCTTTCTAGGTCCACAGCCAGGCTGATAGGAAGTGCCCGTACCTGCTGCTGCAGGCCCCGTCCATGGGCCCCGTCCATAGGCTAGACTGCTTCTGCCAGTTCAGAAGCCTCGGGGAAGGTTGGCTTTGTGGCTTCTTCCAGCTACCCACCCCCACCCCTCCACCTTCCTTGAAGAAGTGTCTGCCTAATTCTTGGTTAAGCCCGAAGTTTCTCCCAGGTGGACAGGTCAGTGATGGTCAAAGTGTTCAGCTCGTCTTCTAGAAGTTGTGGAAGTCAGCCTCGTGCCAGGTCTGGTTCATATCACAGCCTGGGCACCGTGACATCCCCTGGGCGAGTGGTGGGGGACCCGCTCTCTCCTGGTCTGTAGAAGACGCACCCCGAAGTGCAGACCAGCGGAGGGCGAAGGCAGGCCTCCCCGCCCTGCACCCCAGGACAGTTTGTACCGAAGCCAAGATTCTCCAGCCAGCCCTCCCGGACCCAAGAAGATCTGTGCTTCTCTCGTTTTCCTTCCCCCTCTGTTCTTGCGCTCACTCCTTCTCTGCACGGTGCTCATGTTTCACTCCGTCTCTCCCTGCCTCGAGCCCAGCCCTGTGCTGTGGGCATCCCATCATCAGAGCGGATGATAAACCCAGCCCGAGCTCAGGAGTCTGTGGCCCGTCCCCACTCCCCTCCTCCTGTCTCTCCCCTACCCTGCCATCCCCCCACAGCTGAGTCCTGTCACCCGGGGACCAGGCTCCCTTCCTCGCTTCCTCCCTTCACCCGGATGACAGACAGCATTCTCTCGAGCAGGGTCTGTCATTCTGCGTGTGGATTTGAACACCCGCCGTCTGGCTTCCAGGGTCGTGGAGATACAGGAGGCGGTCAATGCAGGGCTGTGGTCACTGAGTCGTGCCCTCAAGGTGCTTTGAATCACTTGTACGGGTCCTTGCTTCCAGTTTCCCTTCAGCCAATTGTTTTGACTTGCCTGGACCAGAGTCCATATTTGGTATAGCTCAGGAAACCTCCTGTGTGTGCCCACGCATGTCTCAACCAAGATGGGTTCTACCAGAAAGGCCTACGGGCAGCCTGGCATTAGTTAGCGTCATTCCCCAAGTAGCTTTGAGACCTGGTGAGGTTCTCTTTTTATATCAGAGTAATCTATATAAAAAAAAGATGGAAAAAAAATAAAGGACATGTATCCCATTGTGCTAAACCTGGGTGTACTGACTGGTGGGCAGGAAAGCTGGAAGGCCTTGAACTTGGATGTGTCAATAAGGGAACGGAGTACTCAGGTGTGATGAGCAAGAGACTCGTACTGCCTGACGGGCGGGAGCCCCGACGACTGCCCTTCTGGGGGTACAGGGACGACAGCAGTTCAGGTGGGAGTGAAAGTGAGTGGGAGTATTAATCGCTCAGTCGTGTCTGACTCTTTGCAACTCCGTGGACTGTATTCTGCCAAGCTCCTCTGTCCATGGGATTCTCCAGGCAAGAATACTGGAGTGGGTTGCCGTTTCC
The DNA here is from genome assembly GCA_006410935.1 of Redunca redunca. NCBI lineage: Eukaryota > Metazoa > Chordata > Mammalia > Artiodactyla > Bovidae > Redunca > Redunca redunca. Next base: position 294,979 of record SJYQ01001676.1, read on the forward strand.
CCTTCCAGAGGATCTTCCGGACCCAGGGATCAAACCCGAGTGTCCCGTATTGCAGGCAGATTCTCTGCCGTCTGAGCCGCCGGGACTGGGGAGTGATCACAGCCCCGTGGTAGCTGCAGTCAGCCCTCCTGCGCCCTCCCGAGGAGGGGTCTTCAGGGAAGACTTGAGCAGCACTTTCCCTGAGCAGCGTTGCTGGAAAGGGCTCAGGAGGGGAGGGTGAGGCCCAGGAGACAGTTTTTCATCTCAGACGTGGCACCTGGCCAGGTGAATGAATGCCTGGGAGAATACTGTCGGGACACTCATATTTCAGTGAGCGAAGGGGTGGGGAACAAGGAAGGATGCAGCTGGCCGGGATGGAAGGGCGCTCTGCTCCCTGGAGGAGAGGCGCCCGGGTGGTGGGGAGGTGCCTGCCTTCCGGAGGACTGGGGTGAGGACCACACTTGCTCTCTGCACTGCTGCTCTTTTTTTAAAATCTCTCCAGGCTTTTGACACCATCCTCCCTTTTTTTTTCTGATGACCAGTTTATTGCACTTTAAAAATTAACACGATGTGAGATGTTAACACTTTCCTGGATTGTTTGACATCTAAAAACCACTCTTTCTGTAAATCACACATTGATTTTTTTTTCTTTCTCAATTCTGTACTGCATTTGGCTTTAGCCACGGCTTATGGGCACATTACAGCACCACCTTGTTTTATTAGGAGTCTGAGCCCCGTGCTTTACTATCCATTGTCCTATCTTCTCACTGATGGTGCCTGGCGTGAAACCAGAGGCAGCTCTAGGAAACTTTAAAGAGAATCCATCAGACCATGAGGCTCAGCTCGGAGGCTCTGTCATCCAGGGCAAGGCTGGTTCCCGGGGAGAGGAGCCAGCCTGTGGCAAGGGGAGCCTGCAGGGCCAGGCCTCTCCCATTCCCCACTTCTTCCTCCGGGTTTCCTCCTGCAGCGGGTAACACATCAGTGAGCCTCCACACACACCTGTGCTTCCGGCTCTGCGTTGTCCCCTGAAGGATAGGGCTATTTTCAGGATTCTTTTTTTTTTAATGAGGAGAACATAAAAAGTATATCGCAGTACCTGGCATGTGGTAAATGCTAAATGGTGTTGACTATTATTTTTGTAATCATTAATCATAATCAGATTATACATTTATCACAGTCCCTTGAGTGAAAGTGTTAGTCACTCAGTCGTGTCCGACTCTTTGCAGCCCCATAGCCTGTAGCCCGCCAGGCTCCTCTGTTCATGGAATTCTCCAGGCAAGAATACTGGCGTGGGCTGCCATTCCCTTCTCCAGGGGATCTTCCCGACTCGGGGATCAAACCTGGGTCTCCTGAACTGCAGGTGGATTCTTTACCATCTGAGCCACCAGGGAAGCCCAGGCTGACTATTATTTTTGTCACCGTTAATTATAACCAGATTATACATTTATCACAGTCCCTTGCAGTTTACCCATGTGCAAAATGATGATGGGAAAGCCAGCCTGACTTGTAAGTGTAGGATATGCATGTGTTTGCCATCAGCAGGAGCTTAATACACCCTCATTAAGAGGGAAACCATGGGCTTCCCAGGTGGCTCAGTGGCAAAGAGTCCATCTCCCAGTGCAGGAGACATAGGAGATGCAGGTTCGATCCCCGGGTTAGGAAGATCGCAGCCCAGTCTAGTGTTCCTGCCTGGGGCATCCCACGGACAGAGCCTGGCAGGCTACAGTCTTTGGGGCCACCAAGAGTCAGAAACCACTGAGCTCGCACACACACGAACACACCGAGCGCGTTTCCCGCCGGAGCCTGAGGCCAGGAGACAGCACGACACCTTCCACCCACCACCGCCGCCGTCTCGTTAGTGGCCAGATCTGCGAATTCACCTTGGTTTCCTTTTGCCTTCCTCCACCTCCCTTTCTTGGCTGCTCTGGGTCTTCACTGGGACATGCTGGCCCTCTAGTTCCAGAGCTTGTGCTTAGCTGCCCTGCGGCTGTGGATCTTAGTACCCTCACCAGGGGTTGAACCCAAGTCCTGTGCATTGGAAGGTGAATTCTTAACCACTGAGCCACCTGGGAAACCTCACTCTTGTCGGGTGAGTGTTACATTACCCTCCCTGGTCTCTTGTGCAGGTCCTAGGGTAGTTCATGGAAGGACACACTAAGTGGTCTCCGGCCCCTCAGTTCCGCCATCATGCCTAAGTTTGCACCCCACCTTCCACCACAAGACCCTGTGGCCTCTGTTGCCAAGAGGAGCCGCCAGGGGCTCTGATTCCCGTTCACCCTCCATCTGCCGACCATGGATCCAGAGGCTGGTGAAAACCTTCTCATTATCTAGCTACCAGCGCCGAGCCAAGCTCTGAGTCACCCTGTCCTTTGCAGGATGAGAGAGGGAGAGACAAAATCTGTTTTTGAGGGGAACCTTAGAACACAAAGATGAAGGCAAAGATGAAACTGACAAATATGTCATTACCAGCTTGAAAAACAGCCAGCTTGCAACTGACCTGCTTTTAAAAGTTGGCGGGTGCGGGGGTGGCTTGCTGGTGATTTCATTGGAAAGGGAGGCGACACTGGCCGGCCCAGCTCCCCAAGAGCTGCACGTCAGTGGAGGGGGAGGGTAGCTCCGTCAGACTGGCATGGTTCACCGTCCCTGGGTGGTGACCCTTTGTGGCGGGTCTGCAGAACCCTGTGACTGACCGCTGTCTCCCACCCCTGCCGTCATTCACTTTTCCTCTTCTTTCCAGGCTACAAGTGGCAGACGTTTGATACAGCTGCACTAAATGCAGGGTCCAACCCAAACTCCTGATCTGGGAACAAGAGTCGGGGGACTTGCAGCCCCGTTACTCGGTCCAGCCCCAGTGGTCCCCGTGCTGTGTGCTTGCTGTGCCAATTACGCTCGTCTTGTTCATGAGACAGACCCTGGGGCTCCCTTAGGGGAAAGCAAGTCATCACAGGGGACTCCCAAGGGCTGGAACTACAGGAGGAAGCCTGCCACCCTTGCTAATGACCCAGGGCCCAGGACCAGTGCACAGCCCCCTGGGTGGGGGCAGGCGTCCACTTCAGTTACTGTTACAGATGAATAAAGGGAGGCTTGGGGTAGGATAGGGTGGTGGTTAGGACATCATTCTAGACTGTAGAAATGCCCTTTGCCCTGGGCAAATGCAGAAGAGTTTTACCCTCATTTCCGTCACTGCTTTGCCACTCTGGAGGTCCAGGGCTCGCAAGCCAAGGGGGACAGCATGGCACACCACTCCCCCTGCACCCCCTCCTTGCTATGACCCCACTTTCACCTCCCACCTCCCCAGAAGACCAGCCATCGTGACGGCCCCTCACTCGGCCACATGGGGCATCCTTGGACAGATCCGTGACCAGGCTCAGAGACAGGCTTGAGGACTGAGGGGAAGGGGTCATGGGGAAGAGTCCTGTGGTTGGCCCCCACTGGGCTCTCAACTTCAGAGCATGCGGTGAAGCTGCTGGATCTGAAAGAAATGAATAAACCATCATCAGTGGAGATCGGAGAGGATGAGGCCAACAGAGGCAGTGGAAGCAGCTGACAAGTAACCACGTCTGCCAGGTTGTTGCAGGCAGGGGGCCCGAGCGCGGGCTCTGGTCTAACGCTCAGAAATGAACTGTCCGAGGAGAACACATCCTGACAAAGCGAGGGACTTTATTGGGAGGGGCCCTAGGGAGAGAGCAGCAGGCGAGGGAAGCCGGAGGACGGCCCTGCCTCGTGGCTCGCAGCCTCGGGTTGACGGTGCTGGGGTTAGATTCCGGGTTGTCTCTGACCAACTGTTCTGACTCAGGGTTGTTCCTGGTAGCTTGAGCATCGCTCAGTAGTTAGATTCTAGCCAGAAGGGTTCTGGGAGGTTCATGGGACGCATGGACTGGGACCGACCCCCTCTCCCTTTGCCCTTTCCCAGTTCTTCTGGTTGGTGGTAACTTGTTAGTTCTGCGTTCCTGACCAGGACCTCCTGCTGTGAGATAACTCATACAGGTGGTTTACCGTGATGCTTGGAAAGGGCAGGCGGTTTCGGTCAGTGGTTCCCATAACAAGGTGACCTGACCTCCTGGGAGGCAGGACTGGGTGTGACCAGGTGAGCTGGGGCTGCCTTGTTGCACTGGGTACTGCCCCCCAGCTTCCTGATCTAGGAAGTTCCACGAAGCTTCAATTCAGAAATCGCTTCTTCCATGCAGCCCTCCCCGATTCTTCCAAATCAGGCTGGCCATTCCTTCTTAGAGGGCGGCTTCCTTGGCTAGAACATCTGTGTTTCAGTGTACCTGCAGTTCTAAGCAGATGCTTGGGAGGGATGGAGTAAGCAGTCAGTAAGTCCTGTGAGTTGAATAAGACTCTCAGAAGAGTGAATTTCCTTTTATTAAAATACGGTGATATGATGGGGAGACGGGTTTGAGACTAGCTTGTTCTGTGCTGTGCTTAGTTGCTCAGCTGTGTCCGACTCTTTGTGACCCTGTGGATTGCAGCCCGCCAGGTTTTCCTCTCTCCATGGGATTTTCCAGGCAAAAGTACTGGAGTGGGTTGCCATGCCCTCCTTCAAGGGGTCTTCCCAACCCAGGGATTGAACCCACATCTCCTGCACTGGCAGGTGGGTTCTTTACCACTAGTACCCCCTGGGAAGCCCCAGCTTAGAAAGCTCTTAATTATCTTGAATTCTCCCAGGCAGTATTCCCAAGGAAAAAAGTCCTACAAAACACAGGTTCTGCAAGATGTTAACAGGTGTTATCTAATAAAAGGGTTCTGGTGTCAACTCCATTTGGAAAACAGAGTTGTACAGGTTTCTTCACTGCAGGTAATTCTTCAGGCCTTAAAGGTTCAGGTGAAATCTGAATATTCAAGATGCCCAGAACTCATTAGGTTGGACCTTATGAGATTTCTGTTTTATAGATCCAGAAAAAAAAAAAGCAACAGTTAAATAGCAGTGATTTCAGATGGTTCAATGCAATATTTGATTATAGAACCCATTTCTGTGGTTACTGGAGCTCCATGGGGCTCCTTTTGGAAAACATTGATGTGCAGGGCCTTGGTTTTCCTTTTGGAAGAGGGGAGGGAGATGGGGCTGAAAAAGGAAATGGCAACCCACTCCAGTATTCTTGCCTGGAGACTCCGATGGACAAAGGAGCCTGGCGGGCTGCAGTGCGTGGGGTCACAAAGAGCTGGACACGACTGAAGTGATTTAGCGTGCAGGCACGTAGGCATGCACGCAAGAAGATGGGGAGGCGGCTGGGGGGTTCACAGATGAGAATCTAGGTCACGTGGAAAGCCTTTCCACGGTTACAGCCTCTCCCTGGTATGACTGTCTCCACCTCCACCGCAGAGCAGCCATCTGCAAACCACAGTCTAGGGTGAGAACGCTCTAGAAAAACCAAATGTTTATCTGCTGGAGCAGGCCATAGGCCTACATCCTCAATCCCAAACAAGCAACAGTCCAGATGGGCCCTGAAAGCCAGGGCAGCCACAGCAAGCAGGAATGAACAGACGCCATGGAGCCTGGAGCTCCCTTGGCCTGCTGGTTGTCTGTCTGTTGAAGAAGAGAGCCGTGTTTGAGCAGGGGTGGAAGGAGGGGCTGCGGTGGGTCTATGGAAGCATGGTCAGGGCAGCACACACCGCTCCTTTAGAGAAACCCCGAGAGCAGCGTACCCACGGCCACCTGGTGCTTGTCAAGGGCTGGCTTTGCTAACCTGAGGTTAGCCATGTGGGTGTCTTTCCACCTGCATGTCTTCCTTGGAAAGCATCTATGCAGGCCTTCTGCCCATTTTTCACTCGGGTGGTTCGGTTTTCGGACAGTGACTTGGATGCCGTTGATGTAGCTTGGGTACTGACCCGCTACTGGTCGTATCCTTTGCAAGCATCTCCTCCCGTTCAGAGGGTTGCCTTTTCCTTCTGTCAGTGGGTTCCTTTGCTGGCTGAGAGCTTTCAAGTGTAATTGGTGAAGTGCTTTCAAATCTCAGTCTTCTTTTTAGAATGCTGACCCCCGCCCCCGCCCCGCATTGGGGTCACAACAACATCATATTCCTCACCTCTATCCCCTGCTCTCCAGGGGTAGCCCACATCTGTCTTGCATCCCCCACCCCCTCCGGTACCCCCCATAAGAAACACAGGATTGCACATGTCAGGCAGGAGAGCAGGTTCTCCAGGAATGCAGGAGCTGCTGATGAAGCCGGTCAGGGGAGGATTTTCTGAGCGCCCGCTCATCTGTCTTGAGCATGTCTTGGATCAAATCTGACATTAATTAAAAGAAGGCCTCTGGGCTCAGAGCACCTTGCCGGCTGAGTTGAATATTTTATTACTATCTGGCATTTACACCGGACTTTAAATTTGCCAAGTGTTTCACGGTGATTTATGGGACCGACTTTGCCGCTCCTCTCCGGGGTGCTAGCTTGTCCTGTCATGAGTCATCGGTTTGCTCCAAGGCCATTCTCCACCCTCCTCTGGCTTGCTGCTTCTTTCACTCCTGCTTCTCTTGTTAGTTCTCAAGAGATGCTTCATCCTGGTGGGTTTAGTCCTAACCATCCTTCCAGCTTCTGTGACCATCTTTTTTTTTTTTTTTAACCACAGTTAAAAGTAACAATTGGGAAAGAAAGGAAAGAAGGAAGGAAGGAAGGAAGGACAATAGTAGCTAATTAAGACCAGGGTGTGCTCATCCACTCAGTCATTTCTGACTCTTCGCAGCTCCATGGACTTTAGCCCTGCAGGCTTCTCTGTCCACAGAATTCTCCAGGCGAGAATCCTAGAGTAGGTTGCTACTTCTTACCCGAGGGGATCTTCCCGACCCTGGGATCAAACCCAAGTCTCTTGCATCTCCTGCATTGGCAGGTGGGTTCTTTACCACTAGTACCACCTGGGAAGCCCTAGAAAATTAACCCCTAGAAGTTGGAATGAATGCCAGAAAGCAATCAGGAAGGAGTCCATTTGGCCTTGGGACCATCCTCTTCAAATGGGAAGAGTTTAAAGCCTTAGGCTTGCTCTTCCTTCTCATCACATAGCAACCTGTTTATATAGAGAATACTGTGTTAGCACCCCGATATTGTAAATTTACTTTTTATCTGGATTGAATTTTTTGAATTGTCTTGAGAATAAATCGTAAATGAAATATTATCTACAGAGCAATATCAAACGCCATAATTTTGATAAAGGTAGAAATAAAGCAGAGGTGGGAAGCAGATGTTCTGCGTTCCTCAACATTTATAAGGGACACTCAACAGTAAGACTGATAAGGAAGAAACCATGGAGCTATCAACAGACTCTCTAAATCAATACTGTGATAAAACTTAAGAAACCAATATATTAATATGTTATTTAAAGTGACAGTGGTACCCATCAGAGAATTGAAAGTCAGAATTGTTAAGAAATATATTGCCTCTTGGGAGTAAAACTAAGGATGGGGAATCGGAGGTAGGGAAATTATTACTTTAGACTTTTTCTGAGCATTTTGAGTTTTTTTTTTCAAGTGAAAGTATATCACCATGATTAAAAAGCAGTAAGCAGTGTGATTGAAAGCAACCACTTTTAAATTTCAAAATAAGAGTGTGAAATGAAGCCTCTTTTTGTGCCTAAAGTCTTAGAAAAAGTAAAACTGGAAGATAGGTTTAGGAAAAAACAATGGTGTTGAAAGGGTGTGGGTACATCTCAGAGGCAAGAAGGAAGGGCGGAGGTGCAGTCAGGCTTCAGGCTCCGGGGATAAATCAGAGAGAGACATAAACACTTCAGGGCCAATTTTCTTGCTGTCATCGTGCCCGTGACATTCTCTCCTCCTGCAGGTCAGCTTTGTCTACAAGACGTGGACTCAGGAGAACACAGCCCCTGACCTTTCCACGCTGTGCGTGATGACCCAAGGCTGGGCGGGCGGGTTCACCCATCAGAGCCACAACCACGTGGGCCCCCTCCCCCCCACCATTGGAGCCCCGAGGGCCCCCACTTGGCACCTGGCAATCACAGAACTGGGCTGGGGGAGGCAGAGAGTGAATTTCCTCCTCTGTTAACCTCCCAGTAAGAAAACAAGGACCACCCCCACTGCCCTCGTGAGCCACATGGCTTGCACTAGATACCATCTGCCTTCAGTGCCGCAAAGCATGACAGTGATCTGAGGCACCAAAGTCTTTTCTTGTCTGTTTTTGGAAATGCTTTGATGGGAGTCAAGTATGGGGAGGGATAAACAGGTTATTCATCACCTTAAAAGAACTGCCAAAGACTAATTTCATGCAGAAGTCCTCCAAGGGGCTTTTTAAAAAATGTCTCCTCCCAGTTTCTTAGAGGAATCATAAAACCATGACTGTGTGCCCCCTGCACCTCCAAAGGTGTCCCCCACAAGGGGTTAGTTGTACCTTGACTGCTTGTGGGGCAGAGTGTGGCCAGCCGCGCCCACCACAGCGATGAAAGTGTGCCTCCCAGGCAGCTGGCCCCAGGGTGCCCTTCCCTGCAGCAAGGCTGCTCGAAAGCATTGATTCTTTGGTGCTCAGCCCTCTTTATGGTCCAACTCTCACATCCATACATGACCACTGGAAAACCATAGCTTTGACTCTGCGGACCTTTATTGGCGAGGCAATGTCTCTGCTTTTTCATATGCTGTCTAGGGTTGTCATAGCTTTTCTTCCAAGGAGCAAGTATCTTTTAATCTCATGGCTGCAGTCACTGTCCACAGTGATTTTGGAGCCCAAGAAAATAAAATAACCAAATCACTTTGTCGTACAAGAGGAATTAGCAACTTTGTAAATCAACTATATTTCAATAAAAATAAGTAAATAAGAAAATAAGGAATAAATAAGAGAAAAAGAATTGGAGTTAAATTCACCTCTTCTGGAACACCTCTATTTTTCATCTTTCCCGACACTTAACTTCATCCCATATGAACAGCAGGGTTCACAAACCACAATAGAAAAGTATGTCAAGCTACTTTTTCTGAGAAAAGATAACAGTTTAAGTTGATAACTTCCATCCTTTATCGGACCTTTTCAAGACCCGGCAGTACCTAGCTGGATAGACCAATATTTTCTTTAATCCCATCTTCCTGAGTTTCCTTCCCACAGGCCAGGAAGGGGAATTCACATATTGGGGGCCAGTCTCCCCCAAAGCCTCCTCAAGCTGTGGGATCAGCTTGGGCAGGAAGGCAGCAGGACCGCCTGTGGTGTGTGAGTCTTTGATGGCCGGGAGGGGACACCGCACTGCCCCTTCACCTGGCCTGATGTCCATCTCCCAGCTTGGCGACAGTGACCAGGTGGGCAGAGGAGGGGTCTAAGCCGAGCTTGCCCGGCCCCCTTGGTGGCTCCTAAGGCCGCCCCTGTGGCCCCCGTGGTCCCATCCAGCAGCTGATGCTCCGATATGGTTATTTGTCTATTTTTCAGTGAGTGATCTGAGCATGAATAACGTTCAGACTTGCTCCTAAAGCATAAGTCGTGGTAAAGCATCATCTGGCTAGAAGGGTCATTATCGGACAACCCGCTCCTCTCTGCTCAGCCCCTCCGTCTCTCCCCATCACAGTCCCTGACTGGGAAGTAGCCGCGTGGCATGGCTGAAATACAGAAAGGGTGGAGAAATGATCTGAGATAGGGGGGCTTACTTGTTCCCACCTCTGAACAAGAGAAAACTGACTCACTGCAACGCTGCGGGCAGAGGGGTGCAGCCCAGGGGAAGGCTTGGGATTAGCTTGCTGAAGGGAGGTGGAGATGCTCTCTCCCTGGGTGGAGAGCTGGCCTCTGAAGGTGGTGGCTGCTCGCTGGTCAAGGAGGAACAGAAGGCCCGTGCCCCACTCCCCATGGAGGGTGGGGAGAGACGGAGATTCAGGAGGGACGGGAGATGGTGAGAGGCAGACCCCCCACCCGCAGAAGAGCAGAATGGGCAGAACAGGTTTGGAGCTTGTTCTCAAGTTCGCCCTCGGGACTCTGACTCCCTGCGTCCCGGGGGCTTACAACTCCAGCTTTGGAAGTTTGTCTTCCTTCTCTCTGCACTTGGCTTAATGGCAGCAGCTGTGAAAAGAGGCCTGGCTTACTAATCATATTCCAGCCACTTTGGATTCTTGTCTTAATTATCTCCCTGATTTGCACTTTTGGTGGAAGCTCTGGGGTGTGCACACCAGTCGCATGTTTCCCCTCCCCTGTCTCACCCAGCAGGCTCTTCCCACCGCCAGCTGGTCTTCAGTATCTGCCTTCATGCCCGTATCTGTGCTCTTGCCGGGTGGGCCGTGCGTCTTGGTTTCTCATCAGCTTGACTATCAGGCACTCCTCCACCTTCAGAGGCAACTCCAGTCATATTCCCTTTCTCCGTTGCCTCTTCTTCCTCCCCTTTATTCCAGATCAAGGGGGAAACTGCGCTGGCCAACACCCAAGACGTGCGCGCGTGTGTGCTCAGTCGTGTCCGACTCTTTGTGACCCTTTTGACTGTAGCCCTCCAGGCCCCTCTGTCCATGGGATTCTTCAGGCAAGAACTGGAGTGGGTTGCCATTTTCTCCTCCAGGGGAATCTTCCCAACCCAGGGATCAAACCCGCGTCTCCTGTGTCTCCTGCATTGCAGGGTGACTCTACCTGCTGAGACACCTGGGAGGCCACCGTGTGTGCATTTGGCGGCAGAGGCTGTGGTACCCGCTGTGGGCGTGGCCAAGCTACGGGGCAGGGCAGAGGCTGTGGTACCCGCTGTGGGCGTGGCCAAGCTACGGGGCGCGGCAGAGGCTGTGGTACCCGCTGTGGGCATGGCCAAGCTACGGGGTGGGGCAGAGACTGTGGTACCCACTGTGGGCGTGGCCAAGCTACGGGGCGGGGCAGAGGCAGGATGCGTTCACTTTGTTCAGAACCTCCTTGGGATGCAGATACTCGGATGCCAGCCTGTGCTGCCCACACCTGGGAGAATATCTGCAGCCCATCTCAGCCAACTGGGATGGTGAGGGGACGGGGGGACTGAGGGTCAAGCCTGGCTCTGCCCCTCGACGCCCTGTCACTGTGGAGGAGCCCTTTCTCTCCCACATTAGTTGGATAGCCTCCCCGTACCGCCCCCCGCCCACCTCCAGAGCTGCTGGGAGCCTGACAGTCAAGTGCTAAATAACTAGAAAGGGTTAGTTTGCTAATTAATGTAAGTCCTGTTGTCAGGGCTGCACTATCATTTACATTAAATGACTCATTCGAGCAGAATCTTTAACAAAAGAGCCACCAGCTGCTGTTTATGGTTTAGAAAAGCAAGTTTTCTCAAAAAGAAGGATTGGCCCCTCTGGTGTCAGGGAACCCTGGCCAGTCTCTGCTTAGCTTTTGACACCTGGTGAAGAACGTTGCCCCAGAGATCCCACACTTGCTGATGGGAGTGGGTTGTGGTCTGGGCCGTGTTGGTACAAAAAAAGATTGAGAACTGCAGACTTGTGAACACTGGACTCCCCGAAGGTGGGAGACAGGCCAGATGGAGGCAGCTCAGATGTCCTCTAACTTTATCTTCTCGGGACCATGGACAGCTCCCGAGATTCGAGGGCCGCAAAAGAGGCTGCCTCCCCGTGGATCGCAGGGCTGCCTGAAACCCTTAGACATATCCATCGTATCCAGGCCTGAAATTCAGCCCCCAGTGATATGTGGAACCTCGCCAAGGACACTCATTCTTTCTGAAGCTTGTCAGATGCATCAGGCAGTCCTGAGAGTTGTGAACTTTTATTATCCCAGTTCCTCCCTGGAGTGGCAGCTTCTGCAGTGCCCACCCTTGGAGGAAATCTCTGAAAGAGGAAGAAAAGGACACGAAGCTGTCAAGACTGAGGAGCCTGGACCTCTGAATCAAAGCTCCCCCCCTTTTTTGCAAGCATTTCTAATTAACAAAAAGGATTAAAACAGTCAAATTCAAACAAACTCCGGGACTCAAAAACTTCAGTTTCTCAACATCAATGTGTAATAGAAAAATCCACTGACCTTTACAAATGTAAGATTCCTTCTTTACGCCGAGTTCCTTTATCTGCAAACAGAGCGGCACGCCTGTTTCAGAAATGAGCCTTTGCAGGATCTGCTTTTAACCTGTGTTGTGTCATGCTGAAATCCTGTTATTCTGATTTCTTACGAAGAAGCGAAGAAACTGCCTGTTCTGAACAGCTGAATGAGTGTAAGCATGTTGAGTGACTGTAAAGTACGCAAAAAGGACCATAGGTTTGCCAGTGTGATGGAGCATGTGACTGGTTCCATGGTACCCCAGGGGCACCCCCAGCAAGCGGGTCCGACCGTGCCTCTCCCTGCCCTGGTGGGCGGCAGCACTAGTCCAGCCCTCCACTGTCTGCTGGTTCCGGCTTCCGAGCCAGCGTCAGTGCTGTGTGCAAGTATTGCTGTTGTTTAGTCGCTCAGTGTGTCTGACGGTTTGTGGCCCCGTAGACTGTAGCCCACCAGGCTCCTCTGTCCACGGGGTTCTCCAGGCAAGAACACTGGAGCGGGTTGCCATTTCCTCCTCCAGGGGATCTTCCCTACCCAGGGATCAAACCCACATCCCCTGCATTGGCAGGCAGGTTCTTACCACGGAGCCACCTGGGAAGCCCATATGCGCGTGTAAATTATAGAAGAGTGATTCCTAACGCCTCGTGTGTCTCTGTGTCTCTTTCAGAGGGTCTTGCGGTTGGAGTTGGATTTGGGGCCGTAGGAAAGACGGCATCGGCGACCTTTGAGAGCGCCAGGTAAGCGACACCTCGTGCCTTCGCGGCACCGTGCCTCGGGCGAGCCGTCTGCACGGAGCTGTGCAGCACCCCAGCCCCCCAGCTCTGACTGGCGGGGGCGAGGAGGAGGGCAGGGGTGCTCACACCTAAGAGAGATGCTCCATCAGAGAAACAGGCTTATGCCAAGTTCTTCCAAAGCTAGCTAAGTGGTAGCTGTTTTGGAAACCAACCGTGGATGTAACTGCATGCTATTTTCCAAATGCTTTAAAATGGATGAATCACAATAAGACGATGTTTTGGGGGGTTGATTCCAGGACCCACCGGCAGATGATTGAATCCGCCAGGGTTCAAGTACCATGATCAACCTCGGTATGCGCCAGGCCCATATCTGAGAATTCAGCCCCAGGTGGATGGAAAGGCCAGGGAGCCACAAAGGCTGCGTCTGGCCATCCCGATCCCTCCCTCGCTTCTGAGCCCTCGCTTTCCTCTCCCTGGCTGCTGCCGCTCCCGATTTCCTCTCTCTCAGGGTTGCCTGTCACCACCAGGTACCTGGCTGGCCAAGCCAAGCTCACTGTCACCCTTGAGCCCCTGTTCCCCCCGTCTGCCGGAGACAGTCACCAGGCCTTGTGGGTTCTTCCTCCCCTCCACCTCTCTCGAATCATCCAGAGCTGGGATAAGGCCACAGCCTTGGGACCATAAGGAGGCATTGTGGAGATGAGCTGCCTGGTCCACCTGTGCCCACAAAACCAGGAGTGCCCCAGCCCAGTACCCCCCAGGCTGAAGGAGGGCGTGTGGTGCCATCCATCCAAGGGCAGAATACTCAGATGCCCAAAGGGGACAAAAGAGCAGAAGCGGGTGCAGGCGACCAGGTAGGGACAGGCAGGTAGGGCCGGTCGGGTGCAGACAGTGGGGAGTGGCGGGGCCTGCGTGACTTTGGAGCAACTAGCACAGGTGCGATCTCAGGGTGCTCAAAACTTTTCGACTAATTAATCTGCAGCTGCACTGGGCCTCTGTCGCTTTGTGGGGCTACTCTGTTGCGTGTGCAGGCTTTTCGCCGTTCCTGTTGTTGTAGAGCAGGGGCTCGCTCAGTTTGTGGAGCCTGGGCTCGGCTGCCCTTCGGCATGTGGGATCTCCCCAGACCAGGAATCGAACCCAGGTCCCCTGCACTGGCGGGCGGCTCCTTTACTATCGGACCGCCAGGGAAGTTCCTGGAAATCAAGATAGTTTGAAAACATAATTCGGCTCAAAATGGTGGTCCAGTGGCCACTGGCTTCTGTGTTGAGTTCATTTGACTGCCCTCTGACTGGTACAATCTCAAAATCGACTTTTTTCCCCCGAAGGCAATGTCACCGCTTCCTTCAGTGGTCGGCCCTGGGTCTGGAGACCATGGTTGCCAGGAACCACTTCCTCACAGAATCCCACCCTCCCTGCTTGGTCCCTACCTTTCCTGGGGCCTCTTTACACCCCATCGCATCCTTTCCTCAAGACCCTCAGCTGCCGTGGGGCCCCTGTGTGTCCATCTAGTCAGTGCAGTCGCTGGACCCCGATGCTGCGTGTGAAGGGGCCCGTCTGCTCCATGAAGCCCCAGAGGCGGGCGTGGGCTGCCACGTCGTGGGTCAAGATTTTTTCCTTTTTCTTGATTCTCATTCCTGCCTGTCAGACTCGCAAGTCACTCCCTCGCCCCGACTCCAGGGTCAGCATTAAACAAGACGCCTGCGGCGATGATCCCAGGAGATGGTGGATGGGTGAAGCCCTCAGAATGTTAGGATCGTCACCCAGACCTGGGGCTTGATTGGCCTCATCAAGCCCGAGGGCTGCTCTTCCTGCTCTGGGCATGGGGAGTGGGGAGGGCGTCACACCCTGGCACATCCATCTGATCTCCACTTGGCTTGGACCACGCGGACCGTCAGGGCAGGCGGTGTCGGGGCACTGAGGGGCCCTCCCAAGTCCCGGGAGCCGCGCATGCTCCAGAGACGTCCGTGCCAGCCAGTGACAGCCCGCCCTGGGCACCTCGCTCACGGCCCGGCTTCCCGTCTGGTGGCACCTCGTCTCCCCCGACATCAAGATGTCAACTCCGATGTCCCTCTCTTCTGTCACCTGCGCTTCCTGCTAAGCTTCGTGTCTCTGAAGAAAGTAGAAGAAAAGTCTTTTCAACCCAGATCCCCGCTTCCCAAGACCAGACAGATCCTCTGAGTTATGTAAACCCTCCTCGGGGCTCTCCATTCGAGATCGGGCTGGGGAGGCGGGGCTGTTTTCAGCCTCATGAAACCCTCTGATAAACCAGCCTCCTTGGGGGATTTTATGCCCCTCTGACTGCCCCCATTGCCCCTGTGTCCAGGGTATGGAGCGTGGGGAATGGCGGGGAGAGTGGGTCCATACAATGCCGGCCACAGAGACGGAAGGAGGGTGGCCTCACTCAGACCCTGTCCTTCAGTCTGTCTGCCCTACTTACAGATCCATACACAGTTTGTGGTTTGGGTTCTCCCTTTCAAATTCCTCTGATCTTGCTGCAGAACAGCCCCCGCCCCCAGTCAAGGCATGCAAGCCTTCTTTGCCCTTAGCTCATGCTGCAGACTACGCAGGGTTTCGTGGGAGGGAGAGAGAGGAAGATAAAAAAGAGAAAGACAGACTAATACTAGGGGGAGGGGTGGTGTAAAAACAGTCATCAGACGATTAAATGCATCTTTTGAAAGAGAGGTTTTGCTTTTTAAAATTCCAATTCCGTGTAATTAACAAGTGACGTGCCTAAAACGTTGACATGCAGAGGTGGAAGATAAAGGGATGACAAAGACACGAGGTGAATGCTGATCAAGAGAAAGCGGGTATTAACAATTTCAGCCTCAGACCAGGCAGACTCGAAGGCGGAAAGCCGCTGAGAGAATAAAGGTCAGTACTTAATGACAAGAGAAACAAGGTACCCGGCTGACATAATGATCCCGCGTGTGTACGCTTCCAGCAACATCAGCCTCACAAGGCTCAGGAAAAATGGTCAGAACTGCAAGGAGCAACAGTCAGAAGCCCAGTCAAGGTGGGGAGAACAGTTCCCCTCTCTGACGCTGATAAAATGGGTACAGCGTCAACAAAATGTGCATATGTGGACCCCCCAACCCAGCAGTTAGGAACACTTCAACCTTCTTCCCAAGCACACAGTGTGGGTGTTTCTCAGAAATAACAGCACTGAGCCACAGAGAAAGTGAGAACACGCCCAGATCAATACCATTCAGACCAGACTCTCTGACCTTGGTGCCACGTAATTGAAAAGTAGCAACCAGATCGCTAAAGCAATTGGTCAGTGGATGGCGAAGCCCTCAGGCACCCTGAGATGAGCACAGGTAGGGAATGCAAACCAGGTGGTCCAAGGAACCAGTGAACGAAGGTCCTGGCCTTCCCTGGCCTCAGGGGCGCTTCCGAGAACGGAGCGTCTCATCAGGAGGCTGCGGGCCGCCCGCTTGGAGGAGGTGGTTAAGAGCATGCGGTGCCTCGACCTGCAGGCAGGTGATATCACCAAGGTGCGTGCGGTTCACGTGGCCATTTATGGAAGCGAGACCGAAGGCCAAAGGAGAAGTACCTTCTTCAGCAAGAGGCTGACGACCTTGGTGGGTTCCGATGACAAAGTCCAAGAGGCAATTTGAACCTTAACACCACTCAAGGGAAGAATTCTGGTAGGGGGGAGGCGGACGGATCCCTGTGAAGAATCCAGCCACTGGACAGACGCTGCTGACACCACTGTTAGGTGTTATTTTAAGAGCGACAGAGGAGGTAGAGGATGACTCGATGATGGTGGGAGTGGAGAGGCTGATGGGAAGGAGGGGGTTTAGACTCAGAACCGACAGGCAGCGTTTCTTCCATCGAGTGGGAGGGAGAGTTCAAGTTCAGGAGACGCAGGTAATCACATAGGTAGATGAGAGGGGCTGAGGGGGAAGGAAGGACAGGTCTGCATGGATCTGGGAGGAGAAAAGAGCTACCTGGCATACACCTGTGATGTGTGGACCGAGCTAGCTGGGCCGGGCAGAGCTCTCCGTTTAGTGCAGGGATTGGCAAGTGGGCCAAATCGGGCCCAACACTTGCTTCTGTAAATAAAATTTTATTGTAGCACAGCCATGGCCAAGTTCACCATCCAAGTTGTGACACCAGCTTCCAGAAAAGACTAATGTGTTGTTGTTAATTCAGTAAGTGGTGTCTGACACTTTGTGACCCCCATGGACTACAGCACGCCAGGCTTCCCTGTCCTTCACCATCTCCTCGAGTTTGCTGAAATTCATGTCCATTGAGTCAGTGATACCATCCAACCATCTCATCTTCTGCTGCCCCCTTCTCCTCCTGTCCTCAGTCTTTCCCAGTATCAGGGTCTTTTGCAAGGAGTCGGCTCTTCACATCAGTTGGTCAGAGTATTGGAGCTTCAGTTTCAGCACCTGTCCTTCCAATGAATATTCAGGGTTGACTTCCTTTAGGATTGACTGGTTTGATCTCCTTGCAGTCCAAGGGACTCTCAAGAGTCTTCTCCAGCATCTCAGTTTGAAAGCATCATTTCTTTGGTGCTCAGCCTTCTTTATGGTCCAACTCTCACATTCATACATGACTCCTGGAAAAACCATAGCTTTGACTGGAGGAGGAAATGGCAAACCACTCCAATATTCTTGCCTCGAGAATCCCACAAACAGTATGAAAAGGCAAAAAGACTACAGGTATCTGTGTTCATGTCACTCAGTCATGTCTGACTCTTTGCAACCCCATGGAACCCTGCCAGGTTCCTCTGCCCCTGAAATTCTCCAGGGACAAGAATACTGGAGTGGGTAGCCATCCCCTCCTCCAGGGGATCTTCCCAACCCAGAGATCAAACCTGGGTCTCCCGCAATGCAGGCAGATTCTTTACCATCTGAGCCACCAGGGAAGCCCTGCCATCCTTTGACTGAAGGAAGGAATGACAAATCACTCCAGTATTCTTACCTCGAGAATCCCATGAACAGTAGGAAAAGGCAGAAAGTCCCCCTACGGGGCCCCAGTGAGTAATTTGTATATGGCTGCTGCCATCTAGTGTTCAGATGTTGTTGCTTCGTCGCCGCTCTGGCGCCCTCCCCATCGCCAGCCTTCCACCTGGCCCGCCTTCCTCCCCCAGTAGGTGGCCTACATCTTCAGGGAACCCGTTCAGAACCGAACATCTCCTGGAGGAAGACGAGTCTCCGCCAGCCGTTCGAGGGAATCACGGCTTTCTTCTTTCCAATCAGGTCCCACAGCAGTTTCTCTTTGGTTTCACCACAAAGCCATCCTCCATCCTGCCTTTTCCTTGGGGAGTTGGCTGCTTAAGCGGTTTTCCCTCCTGAAGTGTCATTACCTCCAGAGAGGAAACGTGCCCTCAGCTCTTAACTCAGTGGCAGACATAA
Source organism: Redunca redunca (assembly GCA_006410935.1). Taxonomy (NCBI): domain Eukaryota; kingdom Metazoa; phylum Chordata; class Mammalia; order Artiodactyla; family Bovidae; genus Redunca; species Redunca redunca. The sequence continues at coordinate 312,940 of SJYQ01001676.1, forward strand.
TTCAAACCAGCAGGGAGAGCGAGGCTATTTATGCTTCAGATTTGGCCTCACGTATCGCCTGCATCCTACTTAAGCACGAGTAGAGAGGCGTCTGTAATCCGAGAACACACCCTGACCGGCTGGCATGGCAAACATCCCGCAGCTGGCTACCTGCAGCAGGGGAGTCTGGCTGCTGACCTGATGGTACACCATGCAGAATCCACAAAGCACATCCCCGAGATATTCCTGGACTTTTTTTTTTTTTTCTCTGCTGAGTGACCCGGCCAGCCATTGCTACCCAACACCCAGACACTTAGTCAAGGATGCCTGCAGTCTTGGCCAGCATCTGGACCTGACATGGCTCATTGAGTTGCACATTTCAGGCATCAGAACAAACTTTGAAGTCTGTGTTTGCCACTCAGATCAAAGAGCAAAGCGAAAGTCAGGTATATCCTTCTGTCTGGCTTGAAAGCCGATATGCATGTTGAAATATTAGCATTCATTTAAGACAGCAGCCATTAATCAGCTAAGCAGCCATTTGTTTAGAAACAAAGACGGCAGTAGACACGTTTTCCTGCTCATTAGGCAGCATTAATCAGTTGACGGGTACGTAGACCTGTATGTCCACATCCATTTGTCCCAGTTGTCCACCTACTTCTCAAGTTTAATCCGGAAAACACGTTTGCAAGAAGAGTGTTGAAGAGGAGACTCCATTGATGTGGTGAGAGGAGACGTTGGGTCGCTCAGCAGTGTCCAACTCTTCAACAGCCCCATGGACTGTAGCCCGCCAGGCTCCTCAGCCCATAGGGTTTTCCAGGCAAGTATACTGGAGTGGGTTGCCATTTCCTTCTCCAGGGACTCTTTCCAACCCAGGGATTGAACTCGCATCTCTTGAGTCTCCTGAATTAGCAGGTGGGTTCTTTCTGAACCACCAGGGTAGCCAGGAGCACATTTTTTTGGCTGCACCACGTGCCTTGTGGTGTTTTAGTTTCCTGCCAGGAATTGAACCCATGTCTCCTGGCTTGGCAGGTCGATTCTTTATCGCTGAGCTACCAGGGAAGCCCTGGAGGGCACTTGGGGAAATAAAACATACGTTTTTCATTGGTGTTCACTCAGCATCTTTTGGAGAAGGCAATGGCACCCCACTCCAGTACTCTTGCCTGGGAAATCCCATGGACGGAGGACCCTGGTGGGCTGCAGCCCATGGGGTCGCTAAGGGTTGGACATGACTGAGAGACTTCACTTTCACTTTTCACTTTCATGCATTAGAGAAGGAAATGGCAACCCACTCCAGTGTTCTTGCCTGGAGACTCCCAGGGACGGGGGAGCCTGTTGGGCTGCCGTCTCTGGGGTCGCACAGAGTCGGACACAACTGAAGTGACTTAGCAGCAGCAGCAGCAGCATCTTTTAAGGAGCAGGCTGCCAGGGCCATCTCCACATCGCAGGCTGCTCTGCTAATGCCCCAGACATCCCTGTGGCGGGACCAAGTTCCCAGACTTCTGGGGAGTCCTGACAAGACCGTCTCTTCCTCAAGGAAGTCTTCACCTTCTGAATTGCATCTCAGCTTTCCTGGGTTGGGGAAGCCACAGCCCAGTCTTGGCTCACTGCAGAGTGGTCTCTCGCCTGAGACTCGGAGCCCCAGTGGGAGGACACACCCTGACCAGCCACACACACGGACTCCTCCCCACCGCCACCCCTTCCATCATGTCAGCAAAACTGGAAGTAAATTCTTGGGCTGCTTTTTATTTGCAATAGCAGATGGCACTTGCCATTCTATTTGAGGCAGACAAGCTCTTCTCTTGAACCCATTAAACTACCTTGCCCGGAATTCTTCAGTTCAATCACTCAGTCGCGTCTGACTCTTTGCAACCCCTTGGCTTGCAGCAGGCCAGGCTTCCCTGTCCTTCACCAACTCCCAGAGTTTACTCACACTCATGTCCATTGAGTCAGTGATACCATCCAACCATCTCATTCTCTGTCGTCCCCTTCTCCTCCTACCTTCAGTCTTTCCCAGCATCAGGGTCTCTTCCAATGAGTCCGTTCTTTGCCTCAGGTAGCCAAAGTATTGGAGTTTCAGCTTTAGCAACAGTCCTTCCAATGAATATTTAGGACTGATTTCCTTTATCATTGACTGGTTTGATCTCCTTGCAGTCCAGGGACTCTGAAGAGTCTTCCAGCCTGGAATTCTAGAATCGTCTATTGACAGCTCCTCCCCATAAGTACATTTTACTTTCCCGTCCCCCGTCACAGCTGCCTAGCCTTATCTTGAATTGTCAGGCGCCGGTGGAATTGGCAGCTTGTTGGCAGACAGCGCCACCGTGCGGCAGTGGGGCATCAGGGCGAGCCTCTGGGTACCCCTGCACCCGGCCTCCCGCCTGAGCCCTGGGCTCTTACTACCTATGTTTCCGTTTCCAGCTGTGTCACGTGAGAAAGGAGGGCGGCAGCCGTGACTCTGCGACTGCTGGTGACTGCGGGACAACACGTGTCCCCCAGGCATGTGAAGACGTGTACAAATGCTACCTTTCCTAGTTTGCGAAGTAAAGGCATTGAAAAAAGCTGCTCTCACAGCCAGTCACTATCTCTTACCATCTGTATTTATCACCAAAAATTAGTTCATAAACTTAGGATAAAACCAAGTCCTTTCTGCACCACCCCTGCCCCAGACAGGGACTTAATTCTCTCTCTATTCAAATGCACAAAAGCCCCTTTCAGTAATAATATGCAGTTATGTTCTTGGGCTTCCCAGGTGGCTCAGTAGCAAAGGATCCGCCTGCTGATGCGGGAGACAAGGGTTCTGCGGGTTCCAGGCCAGAGGCCCGGGTCCAGGAGCGTGGGGCCTCTGATCTCCTGTGACTCGGGCTCCGCCTGCAGACGCCGTGCCTCCACAGCCTTCCTCCCCGCCCCGGCCCTCCCAGGCCGGCTTTGCCGTCGGCCTGAGCGCTGAGCTGGCATGCGGCTGGCTCTCACTCTGATACTGTGTGCATCTATTTCCCCATCTTGCACCCTCGCTGGGGCCCTCTTCTGTTCTCTGCGTGGGGCCTGGGACCAGGCTGGGCGCGGTCCGCTCTGCACCTTGCCTTGATGGCCCGCCTGAATTCTACGGATGATTTCAAGTGGGCAGTCCCCTCTGTATAGCACGAGCTGCTTCTCTATTGCATGCACCACCCCCCACCCCCGGTTCCCTGGACTCTCTCCAATCTCCCCAGTGTCACTGCACGAGGTTCGGGTCCAGAACAAGGAGGCGGCTCCGTGCTGCCCTGCCCGGTCTGCCCGGCGGCCGCTTCTCACATCAGCGGCACAAGGAGCCCATTTGTGCGGGGCCGCCTCCTCCGCCTCCTCCTCCGCGGCCACCCCCACCCGAGTGCCTGGCGACAGGGCTGACCGTCTTGGCACCGGGGACCGATCTCGGCACAACGTGTGTTCTGTCTAGCCCGGGACGGGCCTGGGGGGAGGCGTGGACCCCGCGAGGCTCTTGAAGAGCAGCCTTGTCGTTTCTCTGTGGCTCTCCCAGGCTGGGAATGACACAGACGTCTCCCTCCTGCGTACCCGCTGCTGCTCTGGCCGTCCTCCGTGACTGCTTGTCACACGCAGCGAGAGGCAGAAAGCAACTGCGCTTTCCAGAGTCAGCAGCGGGGCTCAGGTGGTGCTGGTGTTGATCCACTGCCTTTTGCCGGGCCAGCGAGGAGAGCAGCCTGGCGCATTAGTGGGTTTGCGGCATGGGACTGGTGGCTGCCTTTAGGGGCTGTTTACGTGCACTGCTCAGTTCTCACTGCCCTCCCAGTAGCCAGGTGAGAATCCGGAGCCCGGGGACTTTCCCTGAGGTCAAGCTTATGGCAGGTGGCAGGTGTGCAGAAGCCCAGAATTAACACCCCTGCCCCAGCTCTCTGCCTCCCAGCCCTGCCTCTGGTAGTTGTGACACATTTAGTGAGTGCTTTCCACGTGCAGGATTATTTTCCCAGGAGGCGCAATGGTAAAGGATCCATCTGCCGATGCAGGAGACAAGAGAGAGCCAGGTGCAATCCCTGAGTCGGGAAGATCCCCCGGAGGAGGAGCCGGCAGCCCACTCCAGTACCCTTGCCTGGGAAGCCCCACAGACAGAGGAGCTGCAGTCCATGGGGTCGCAGAAGGGTCAGATCCGACCGAGCAACTGAGCACAAATCCATTATGACCAGTGTCTTTATAAGGCGAGGAGAAGAGACACAGGTGGAGGCTGGGTGACGACAGAGACACCCCGAGGGAAGCAGAGATCAGAGTGACTCAGCCAGAAGCCAAGAAGTGTCCAGGAGTGCCCGCTGCCGCCGGAAGCTGGGCGAGCCGAGGGCGGGCCTTCCCTAGAGATTTCCGAGCGAGGGTGGTCCTACTGACACCTTGCTTTCGAGCCTCTCGCCTCCAGACCACGAGAATGCGTCCCCGTTGTCCTCAGCCGCCTGGGTGGCAGCCGTGGTTGCGGGGCTGTAGGGAATCGGTACACACGCGCCCCCAGCCCCGCATCTCCATCCGCATCTCTCCGCCCCCACGTAGAGGTCTCCCCTCCGGCCTCAGCAGACGGCGAGCTCTGAGCATCCCTCTCGGGTCCAGTCTCTCCTCCCTCCTGACACGTTTTGTCTTCCCCACCCCAAGCCTTCACTTCCTGTTTCGAAAGGAGTTTCCCATTTGGTTTGGTTTTTTTTCTGTTGTTGTTTCCTTAAGCCTCTCTCAGTTCAGTTTGGACCCAACTGGCCAAAAGCAAGGCTCTCTCCTTTCCTGAGAGGCCGCCTCCAGAGGCCGCCCCGTGGGAGTCGGGGCTGTCCCCCACATCGGAGCTATTAAACTGTCGTAAGAAAGAGGCCTTTGTCACGGGCACCGCGGCCGTCGGCTCCGAAACAGAGGCAGATTGTGCCAGAAAACAAACAACAGGAAAAAAAAAAGACCCAACCACAAAATTCTTTGGGCCTTCAGTCATCAGCCTCTCGCTTGTTCTTAAGAGACAAGTTTCCTTTCTTCGGTGTGATTCCATCAGATGGGGCGTCGGGTTTTTCGTTCTGTCCAGAAGTGTGGGCTGGGGGCAGCCCCCACCCAGCTCCCTCCTGTGTGATGGCCCGACCGCGGCCTGCAGGTGGGGAGCGGAGGCGGCCCCAGGCCTGCTCAGGGGGGCTTCACAGGAGACCGAGGGGCCTGAGATGGGTAGTTTTCAGTGCAGGCAAGGGAGAAGCGATGGAAAAAGTCACGGAGGCCAAAACACCAGTGTCCTGTTACAAACGAGCAATGCCCTTCTGACCTGACCTTGGCTCTGAGAGAGACCTCAGGAAGCCTCATTTCACACTGGAGAGAGAAGGCAAGTGACTTGCCCAA
>SJYQ01001676.1:318517-393228 GCA_006410935.1 Redunca redunca
CCCAACCACAAAATTCTTTGGGCCTTCAGTCATCAGCCTCTCGCTTGTTCTTAAGAGACAAGTTTCCTTTCTTCGGTGTGATTCCATCAGATGGGGCGTCGGGTTTTTCGTTCTGTCCAGAAGTGTGGGCTGGGGGCAGCCCCCACCCAGCTCCCTCCTGTGTGATGGCCCGACCGCGGCCTGCAGGTGGGGAGCGGAGGCGGCCCCAGGCCTGCTCAGGGGGGCTTCACAGGAGACCGAGGGGCCTGAGATGGGTAGTTTTCAGTGCAGGCAAGGGAGAAGCGATGGAAAAAGTCACGGAGGCCAAAACACCAGTGTCCTGTTACAAACGAGCAATGCCCTTCTGACCTGACCTTGGCTCTGAGAGAGACCTCAGGAAGCCTCATTTCACACTGGAGAGAGAAGGCAAGTGACTTGCCCAAGCCACACCATTTCCCAAGCTCAGACCAGCGCTGCTAGCCCGGGACCCCTGGCCAAACACCCCGTGGCCCAGCCTGGCGCGGAAACTGCCGTGGCCCCAAGGCTTCCGCCTGGCTCCTTGACCTCAGCCCCCCTTCAGCCAGCTTTCGCCCTTGACCATCTCCAGGTGGGAGGGCAGGGGGCAAATGAGCATTGTCAAGGCTCCCCTGTGCCAGGAAGCACCCCACAGCATGACAGCTGAGGTTCTAGAAGGAAAGTGGAGAAGAGGGGCTTAGGAGACTTCCCACCCCGTTCCCACTGTCCCTTCCGAAGGGGGTTACGCTTCCCAAGGTCATGGCTTTCCCAAGTCAGGGGAGAGAGGGACCACTTCAGGGGACAGGGCCTCTTAAGGCCAGCGTTTCACTGCAGGTGAGTGAATGACACCCAGCGAAACGCCAGCTTTTTCTGATGGGAGGACAGGTGACCGCACAGTGGGCAGGCCCTCACACAGAATGAAAAGGCATGTCTTTTGTTCAAAAAGCAGGAAAAAAAGCTTTTTCCTTTCTTCCGTGATGTCTCTTCTCTTTCAGTGTGTCGTGGGGTTTTGTTTTGTCTTATTTAAAAAAATTGAGTTGTGATAGAGTATACGTGCGTAAAGGGCCCCCCCCCACCCCCCACCCCGGTGGCTCAGCGGCAAAGAATCAGCCTGCAGTGCGGGAGCCGCAGGAGACACGCTTTCAGTCCCTCGGTCGGGAAGGTCCCCTGGAGAAGGGCATGGCGACCCACTCCAGTGCTCCTGCCTGGCGAATCCCATGGAGAAAGGAGCCTGGCGGGCTACAGTCCGTGGGGTTGTGACGAGTTGTACACGACTGAAGCAACTTAGCACACGGGCTTACAGACGTAAAATTAACCATTTTTAAGTGTATGATGGTGTCAGTAAGTACATCATGTTGTGTAGGCATCATCTTCTTCATCTCCAGAACCCCTTTCATCTTAAAAACAAACAAACAAACAAAAACCGAAAACCTTGTCCCCAGTAAACAATAACCCCTCCCTCACCCCCGACCCCCGCCCAGCCCCAGGCAATCCCTACTCTACTTTCGGGCTCTGTGACTGACTACTTACTCCAGGAACCTCATATAAAGGGGATCATTTTGTATTTGCCTTTTTATTTTATCATTGTTAAAATGCTGCTCTCTGTTCTGTAACTTTAAACAATGTATTTAGTTATTATATTTTTGTCTGCACCCCGTCTTCATTGCTTTCAGGCTTTTCTGTAGCTGCAGCGCGCAGGGGCTCCTCTCTAGCTGCGGTGCACGGGCTTCTCACTGCAGCGTCTTCTCTTGGTGCGGTGCATGGGCTTCTCACTGCAGTGTCTTCTCCTGGTGCGGAGCGCGGGCTCTGGGGCACTCAGGCTTCAGTAGTTGTGGTGCAGGGGCTTAATCCCCCCGAGGGATGTAGGATCTTCCCAGACCAGGGAGCAAACCTGCATCCTCTGAACTGCAAGGTGGATTCCTACTTAACCACTGGGCCACCGGGGAAACCCCTTTTTTTTGTCTTTTTATGACAGATTTATTGATGTCCTTAGGTTCTTCCATGTTGTGGCGCATGTTGAATTTCCTTCGTATTTCAGGCTGACTGATGTTTCACTGGGGGGCTTCCCAGCTGGTGCGCTAGTCCCGCCTGCCTGTGCAGGGAACGGAAGAGACAGGTGCGCCAGGACCTCTTTGGGATCCTGCTTTCAATTCTTCTGTGTATCTACTCGAAGGTGGGATTGCTGTATCACATGATAATTTGCCTTTTTAGTTTCTTGGAGCACTTGGTCCTGGTGCATTTTGTCTGCTGTTTAGTGGAGGAGTGCAGACCCCCACAGGCCCCCAGGGCCCTCCCTGACCATGACCGGGGTGTGCAGGGAGTGTGCATCTGACCTTGACCTTCCTGGTGCTCAGGCCCCAGTCATGGAGTCAGAGCTCCTGGAGCCAACACTCCCAGTGCTCAGGATGGGGGATAAAACCTTTTACAACGTTGCCGACCTCATTTCACTCCTTTGGGGGTCATTTTCAAGCCTTTGTGACGTTTTGTTAGTGTGTAGTGGATTGGGGAGTTATATTTATCTTGTATCCTGAAGCTTTACTGAACTCGATTATAGCTCTAATGATTATTTTGTGGGTTGCTTTGCATTTTCTGTATAGAAGCTAACGTTATTTTCGTATGGGGAGAGTTTTACTTTTTCCTTTCCAATACAGAAGCCTCAATGATTTTTTTAAAAATCAAATTTCTGGCTAGAACCTCCAGTATAGTGTTGAATAGAAGCAGTAAGTGTGAGATCCTTGTCTTATTCATGTTCTCAGGAAGAAAGCTTTCAGTCTACATACGAGGTATGCTGTTAGCTGTGGGTTTTTCATAGATGCTGTATGTCAGGTCAAGAAAGCTCCCTTCTGTTCCTTGTTTGCTGATGGTTTTGTTTTTTTGTTTTTGTTTTTTTAATAGTGAAACAGTGTAGGATTCCATCAAATGCTTTTTCTGTATCTATTGAGAGAATTATTTGCTTTTCATTGTTTTACCCTGTTGGTATGGAATACTGCATTGGTTTTCAGATGTTAAACCAACCTTGCATTCCAGGGATAAATCTCTCTTGGTTATGACATATGGCCTCGTTTTAGGTCGCAGGATTTGGTTTAGTTGAGGAATTTTGCATCTGTATTTGTATGAGGTATTGGTCTTTAGTTTCATTTTCTCATGATATGCTTGTCTGGTTTTGGCGTCAGGCTAACGCTTGGAGTCCAATTAGGCATGAGAGACGAGAACAGCTAGGAAACCTCCCAGTCTTTTGGATTTGCACAGCTTGATGTTAAGGCCTCTCACAGAGACCAAGGTTTCAAGGGAGGATATGAGAATGCTGAGCTTGACCAGTGAGTCAAGAACAGACTATGAGAACCCTTTGGGTCTTACCCTGTTGACCCAGCAGTTGCTGATCAGTACTAGAGTAATGTGGTTCACGACCCACACCTTCTCTGGGATGATCGGCCAGCCTGTCACTTACCCTGGAAACTCTCCCATCTATGAACAACGTAGGAGTGCTTCTTGCTATATTCTATGCACGGACGTGTTGAAGTGAGAGTCGCTGTCAGATCCCTCCCCTGTGCTGGGCTCCCCCCTTGACCCCTAGTTTCTGACCTGGGGTTTGAGTCTCTGGCTATGAAAGCTTTCAGCCTGGGTTCTGACCCCATTGCGTACCTGGTCTGTGGGTACAGGAGTCCTCATCCTTCCGGCTCTCCCTGGAAGCTGAGCTCCAGGCTCTGATGGCGCCTTCTGCGTGCTTGAACTTGCTTCTTCTCTACCTTTCCCTTCACGTGGACCATTCAAACTGTCTCGTCTGCTTGAATGTCGAGCAGCTCCTCTGTCCTTCCTTGTCGGCACTGCCTTTCCCCATTGCCCCGTATCTCCAGGATCTTGGCTTTTGTTTCCCTGCCCGCACCTCCCTCTTCTCACATGTTGTCCTAACACCCACCGACCTTAGCTCTCCCCGCTACTCTTACAATGTCTAGTCTGTCCATATTTGTGGTCCTGACTTTCCCTGGCCTGTCCCATCCTGCTGTTGATCATATCTCAACTGCAACCCATGGTATTGACTTTCAAGGTAAAAATTCAGTTCACCTCCCTCTGTGGTTTAGCTAACCATGTGAAAGCGTATGCTATGACCGAGGGTCTTTGTCAAGGGAGTAACAAGGAAGTGTGTAGCTTTCCAGAGCAGGATTACCTTTAAGCTTTCTGGAAGGTTCCTCGTATCTCCCAGCAAAGCCCTGGAAACCTTTCAAAGCAGACCGAAAACTCAAGCCTCAAAAATCACAAACACTGTTTTCTGGTATGGCCATATCTAAGATTTTTAGCTGGTCCTAATCTATCAAAAGTTCTTTCCATATTACCTTTTACATGACTTTTGATTTAAAAAATGAGACGGGAAAAAGGATATACTTTGAGGATATTTTTTGGCCATGCTTAAGAAGAATGGATAAAAAGAGATTTCCAGCCTGAACTTTGACTTTTTCTTGGAAACTCTAGTCCAACATCATAGACTTTTCCTTCCTATTGTGTTCTTTTTGGTGGACAGAAAATGAACAAGACTTCATAAGGATGTATCACAACAAGCTTGCGTGCTAGTACATGTGTCGGTGGGGGAAGGCTTCCTGGTGGCTCAGATGGTAAAGAATCTGCCTGCAATGTAGGAGACCTGGGTTCCATCCCAGTATTGGGAAGATCCCCTGGAGAAGGAAGTGGCAACCCACTCCAGTGTTCTTGCCTGGAGCAGAGGGCCCTGGTGGGCTACAGTTCAAAGGGCCACAAAGAGTTGGACATGACTGAGCAACTAACACTTTCACACTGGTGTGAATGTGCCAAGGGGGCTAACTGGGGATTTGTGCATCTTATAAATGGAAACAATGATGTCTTAAGAATTGTTTGAAGATATGTGAGTGTTTCTTCTTTCTCTTCCTTGAAGGATTCCTTACAGATTTCTGGTCTACCCCACAGCATCACCCACATCACTCAGGACACAGCCCGTTGTTTTACATGTAATCAATATAACAAAAGTATTAATGATATAGTTTGTGTCCTCTTTTTTTGTGCTGACTTGTGGAAATCTGATGAAGACTTTCCATTTACAGCCCGTTTCAATTTGGATGTACTGTGTATCCAGCGCTCAGCAGGCACGCGTGGCTCCTGGCCGTGACATCATGTAGTGTGGCTCTCGAGCCGTGGTTCTAAACCTTGGCTGCACGATGGAATCACACTGGTTTCCAAGTTCTCCTCTGCAGTAATTCTGATTTAATTGGACTTGGCTTCTCAGACTGAGGATCTTTTGGGGTTAAGAACCTCTGGTCTACAGGGCACACTCTCCTGGGAAAGTCTGACCAGACCTCTCTTTCCCTCCATCACCATGAGCCTCACATTGTAAACAGAAATTAAGCAAGCTGTAACTTGGGTCATGGATAGAAGAAAAACAGAAACAGGATGGTATTAAATTCTGCCTGGCAGACAAGAGTGAACAAGCTGGATTCAGTTGTCTTCTCTGGGTCTGTTTACCAACAGACTCAGTAATTATTTGCTCTGTCCCTGCCCTCGAAGCTTGCAATGTGTTTCTTGTTCCCTGAGAGCTGAGAATCATTTAGGAACTTTGCAGATTTGGCAAGATTTCCCCATCTCTGTTCCATCAGGAGCTTCCAATGGGAACGAGAACGTTCCAGGAGGAATCCTGGCTCCTGGAGAGAACAGCAGGAGCACACGAGACAGGAAGCCACGGATGCCGTGACTCCTGCAGACCCCATTTTTCTCCGCCCTAGACAAGCGGACTCTCCTCCACAAATAAAAACCAGTCCAGACAAACCGCAGAGACTCAGGTTTCGAAAGGCATCCAAAAAAGATTGTTTCAGGGAAGTGGACAAATGAGGCATGAGTAATTCAATCAGCAGGAAAACAAACACCAGGAGGCCCCTCAGCTGAAACCCAGGGTGTCAGCAGGCAGCTGTTTGCCACGACAGCACAGAGCTGGGGGCCGTGCATCCTGGGGACAGAAGATTGCTGAGGGTTTTCTGTTGTTACTGTTCAGTGGCTCAGTGATGTCCAACTTTGCGACCCCATGAACTAAAGCATGCCCGGCTTCCCTGTCCTTTACTGTCTCCCAGAGTTTGCTCAAACTCACGTCCATTGAGTCGATGAAGCCATCCAATTGTCTCATCCTCTGCTGTCCCCTTCTTCTCCTGCCCTCAATCTTCCCCAACGTCAGGGTCTTTTCCAGTGAGTTGGCTCTTCGCATCAGGTGGCCAGAGTTTCAGCATCAGTCCTTCCGATGAGTATTCTGGGTTGATTTCCTTTGGGATTGATTGGTTTTATCTCCTTGCTGTGCAAGGGTTTCCTGGGGGCTGTGAAACTAGAGAAAAATATACAGAGAATAGAATCATTGGGAGGAAGTGACACTTGCTTGATTTCTACTCTGAGTGTCCTCAATCCAGAATTCATAAAGAAGCAGCTGCTCCAAGCAGAAGCTTTTTGCTGTAGTCAAATGTGCCTGGAAGATGCTTTCAGTGTAGCCTTTGTCCCTGAACTGGGTAGCCCTCCATCTGCTAAGATGCTAAACCCTTTGTGTTGACCTTTATGCAGAGGAGATGGGCCAACCCATGCACCCTTATCCATCCAACCTGTCACCCAGAGTCAGTAATTGCAAATGGCTAGCTGGTGTCAGTCGCTCAGTCCTGTCCAACCCTGGAGCTGGTGTCATGGGTACCATGTGGCTGTGGATGGGAGAGTTGATGAGTAATTCACACAGGAACAAATTCTGCGAATTAACTGATGACATTCACAGGTAATCTACTGCTCCTTTCAGAATGGCTCTGATGAAGTCAGCCTCATTTCTTTCCCATGCTACAGTGTATGGTCGTGCAGTGCTCCATCAGAGTTGTGTATGACTCTTTGCGACCCCATGGACTATAGCCCTTGAGCTCTTCTGTCTCAGGGCTCTCCCAAGCAAGAATACTGGAGTGGGTTTCCATTGCTTCCTCCAGGGGATTTTCCCAACCCAGGGGTCGAACCCGTGTCTCCTGCATCTCCGGCACTGCGGGTGGATTTTTACCACTGAGCCACCAGGGAAGCCCGCTCTTACAGTTTACATTCTCCTTTTGGGTAAAGCTGTGGGGAGAGGGAGCAGGGTCTCAATGAGTAGGCTTTTCCTCACTCTGTTCCCAACCAGAGTAGTGTCCTTTTGAAACTGTTTCAATAAGATAGGTTTAGTTTTCACTTATATCATTTGTAGGGAACAGAAGCAAAATTCATATCATCTTAAGCCGAAAAGAGAATTTACTGATTCACAGAACTGAAGACTCCGGGAACCAGACTTCAGGACCAGTTTGATCCAGGGCTGCAAATTGTAACATCAGGCCTCTGCTCATGTTTTCTCTCCCTCAAGCTCTGTCTTCTTCAGCGTTGGCTTGATTCTCTGGGTCTACCTGGTGGCAAGACGGCTTCCTGCTGACGGCTCCGGTCCTGTGTCCTCCCAGGTTCCAGTGCGACAGAGGCTGTCTGTCTCTTCTCAGTAGCTCCCCTGGGGTCTGGCTAGACCAACTGATATCACATACTCCCCACTTGAACCAATTCCTGGGGCTATAAGGATGGAACTGCTCCCATCGTCCAGAGTTGGGTCTCAGTCTGCTCTCTGGAGGTTGTGGAGCCTGTGCTGAACCCCGTGGACTGAGAGTGAGGGAAGGGGGCTCCCCAGAGACGGCTTCCTGATTGAGGTGTGCGAGGGGACCTTCATGGGTGATTCCCTTGGTCCTTCTTGGATGGAGCGCGCGCACACACACACACACACACACACACACACAGAGGGTGCTTTGAGTCTTTTGGTGACAGCGTCATTGGGTTCCTGGAGACAGCTGTCAAATTCAGAGCCTTGCAGGACCCATCAGAGATCATGCTGAGGAAAGCACTTGGTAAACTGCTCAGCACTTTGTGAACGCGTGGTTCCTTAGGCCCTGTGGTTTTAGTTGCTTCCTTTACTTCTTTAGTCTGAATGCTGAAGAACTGGGGAGTTAGTCTCCAGAGAGGTGGCCCAGCACAGCGTTATAAACATGAACTCCGAAGCCAGCCTTCTGGGCCCAGGTCTGGGCTCTGCCACTGACGAGCTGGGTGGCCTTGAATAAGTTACCTGACACCTCTGTGCCTTGGTTTCATCATCTGTAAACTGAGGATGATGAGATGGTCCTCCTTGTGTTAAGGTTACGTGTGTCGGTTGCTGAGAACAGTGTTGTGCATGGGGCAGGTACTTCACGGTAAAAATAGCAGCTTTGGGATCATCCAACAGATAAAACTTCTGAGTCTCTCCCAGAGAGATGCTGAGGTGGAAGGTAGCTAAACTTCTCCTACATTCGTTCAAGGTCATGGTCTCTGAAGACCTTCCGTCCAGGGATTTCCCTGGTGGTCCAGTGGTTAAGAATCCGCCTGTCACTGCAGGGGACACGGGTTGGATCCCTGGTCCGGGAGGATCCCACATGCCGAGGGGCAGCTAAGCCGGTGCTCCCCAGCTGCTGTAGCCCACGCATCTGTTGCCCGTGTTCCTCGACAAGAGAAGTCCCCGCAGTGAGAAGCCCGCGCACCACAGCCAAGACCCCCGCCCACTGTGACTAGAGAAGGCTCCTGCGCAGCACCGAAGCCCCAGCACAGCCAAAAATAAATTTAAAAGAACAACAGAAGCAACCAGGCGTCCACCTTGGTGCACAAAGGAAGGGTACCGCCTTCTGCTGCTGCGGCTGCTTAGTTACTCAGTCGTGTCCGAGTCTCTGCGACCCCCTGGACTGTGGCCCAGCAGGCCCCTCCATCCATGGAATTCTTCAGGCAAGAATATTGGAGTGGGTTGCCATTCCCTTCTCCAGAGGAGCTGCCTCACCCAGGGATTGAACCTGGGTCTCCTGCTTAGCAGGCAGACTCTTTACCACTGAGCCTCCTGGGAAGCCCTACAGGTTTCTGAGAAGGATTTGAAGACTGGATCTGCCCACTTCTCAGTTTGGCCTTAGAATAACTACTTCAGCGCATCAGAACAGTGGTTCAGAACCAGAAAATCTTACTGCGTGTACTTCATGGGCCTGCTGTCAAGACGAAGAATGTGGGTGACATGCTTGGAGCCCTGTGCGGGCAGAGATGGCCAGAGGGTCTCACCCTTAGGTATGGCCCCTGCGGTGTTACCTTCACCCTGGAAAGAAAATGCCCCTTCAAAGGTGCTCCTCTGCCTGTTTGTATTCTTCTATACAGGTTCCCCTATCTCTTGCCTCTGGAGAACGGCTGTCATTAAAAGGCCATCGGCTCTGCACCTCATGATGTGGCTGTAAAGTGTCTGCAGGCTGGAACTTGAATCTGGAGAGATGGGACTTCGATACGCAGCGTTCATGCTGTGGTTTCTGTCCGTCCTCAAGCACAGACGCAGCAGGAACGCTGGTCCCACGGGCGGGACTTTTTACTGCCTTCTGGTTTGGAAAGGATCCACTCCTCATGGAAACCCCCTCACACTGCAGGAAAAGCCTCTGAAATCAACCTGCGTGGGAGGAAGAGGCAGAAGGATGAGACGGGAGGAGCTGCAGCCCCGGCGCCTGGTGCCGGGCGGTGACGGAACTCTGGAGGTCAAGTGGCCCATATAGGGCGTCTTTGTTCACCCCAGGCTCCCAGACCCACAAGGACAGCTGGAATCCATTCTAAAAATCCCTCAGAAAGGAGAATCCGCATCCTCTTCCTGCCCTCCTTCCTGCTTTTGTGCTAAAGCGATTGCCAGAACTCTGCACTCTGAGCTTTGGGACCGATCGTCCCTGTCGTGGGGGAGGGGGCTGCCCTGTCCATTGGCCTCTACCCTGAGCGTGGTGGTGGGACTCTCCCCACAGCTGTGATGACCCAAGATGTCTCCAGACATCGCTCAGTGTTTCCTGGGATGGGGACAGGTCACCCCAATTGAGAACCACTGTCCTAGGCGGCTTGAAGTCCTACTACATGCCTGTTATGGGGCTTCCTGGTGGCTCGGCTGGTAAAGCATTGGCCTGCAATGCAGGAGACCTGGCTTCCATCGCTGGGTCGGGAAGATCCCCTGGAGAAGGGCATGGAAACACACTCCAGTCTTCTTGCCTGGAGAATCCCAGGGACAGAGGAGCCTGGTGGGCTACAGTCCTGGGGGTCGCGAAGAGTTGGACAGGACCGAGCGACTGACACACACTGTGTGTCTGTGCTGGTTAAAGAAAAAAGCAGAGGCCCCTCACCTCAGACTCGGGAGAACAGGGTTGAAAATCACTTGCAAGATCGTGGACTGGTGCATCCGGGGAAAGTCAGTGATCCATTCCCCTGACAAGTGTCTGTGTTCTGTGAACTGCATCGCCCTGCATCTTCCAGCAGGGCTCTCGCTCCTGGGTCCTGAGGCCTGCCCGTTTCACTGCCCCTGAAAGCCACCCTGCGCGTGCTCCTCGGTGGGAAAGAGAGCATCTCTGACCTCCCCTGGAGCCACCGTCAAAGGCTCAGCCTGCTTCCCCCACACCTCCCTCCCTCCAGGC
Source organism: Redunca redunca (assembly GCA_006410935.1). Taxonomy (NCBI): domain Eukaryota; kingdom Metazoa; phylum Chordata; class Mammalia; order Artiodactyla; family Bovidae; genus Redunca; species Redunca redunca. The sequence goes on from SJYQ01001676.1 coordinate 328,990, forward strand.
GAAATTCCAGGCCTCTACCCTCCTGGGAGGCATTGTGGGTCAGGCTGAAATCGTGCCCAACATCTGGATGCGAACTGTAGGATGGGGTCAACGCTGCCCAAGCCCCCAAACTCACCCCGCCCCGACCCCAATGGAGCGTTCAGGGGCCTCCGCCGCGTCAGAGCAGCTATGCTTCATGCGGGTCTTTGGGCTGCAAGTTCTGCTGGGGGTTGGGGGCAGGGGGCTCCCTCTCTCCCTCTCTTGCCCCCTCATCAGCCCACTTTGGACCATTTTCTGTGTCTCTTCTGCCAGGGTCCGAGAACCTGAGGGCAGGGGCTGTGCCATTCTGACCCCTCCCTCCCTCCCTGGCAACCCCCAGCCCCCACTTTGGTGGCATCAGAAAGTGGTAAATATGAGGTTGGCCAAAAGGTTCATTTAGTGTTTCCATAAGACTGTGCAGAAAACCCCAAGCGAACTTTTCATCCACCGCAGCACATCTAGATGTCTGATGCTGCGTCTCTGCCGTTTAGTCTCTCAGTCGTGTCTGACTCTTTGTGACCCCATGGGCTGTAGCCCTCTGTCCATGAGATTTCTCAGGCAAGAATACTGGAGTGGGTAGCCATTCCGACGAAAAGATTCCAGCTCTTCCCAGAGTTGAGAAATGGATATATGTGACAGGCATTGATTGATACAGAACGGCCGCCACGTTTGGGAAACAGGAGAACAGTGTGTCTGAGGCAGAGCGGGTGCTGGGAGGTTTTCAGGTAAAGAGTCAGGATCATAAGTGCAGAAGGTTAGGTGAGATGCGGTTAGGATAAAATCATCTTCACTGTCCACAGTGGGACCCTTTAGAGAGTGAAGGCCATGTAAACGCACAGGCGCAAGTTGGTGAAAAATTGGGCAACCTGGGAAACATGTCTGCTGAAAGGACCCTGGGTTCGATTTGCACTGTAATGGGAACGCGTGGCTGGGTGTTCCGCTAGTTTCAAAGATTATCCTGCATATGCGGGCATGCTCAGTCGTGTCTGATTCATTGCAACTCCGTGGACTGTAGCCCGCCAGGCTCCTAAGTCCGTGGGATTTCCCAGGCAAGAATACTGGAGTGGGTTGCCATTTCCTCCTCCGGGGAATCTTCCCGACCCAGGGCTCAAACACACGTCTCCTGCCTTGGCAGGTGGGTTCTTTACCACCAAGCCACCAGGTATCACCTAGCATTTTGGATCCCCTTCAAACTATACAGTTCCCAAGCGACTGTACTCACGCCCTGAAGGTTTGATGGAAATGCTGTTGTGATTCTGAGGCTTAAAATCACCTCTCCACCTGAGGAGAAACTATCCAGAAAATCCGAGTCAGTTTCCTTGTTTCAACCGAACTCGCCAGAGCAAGCACAGGGCGCCAAATAGGAACTCTCCATTAAAAAGAGGAGCGGACCCCAAGCTCGCTCATCTCCCGGCAAAGAACTCACTCTGTGGTGGCAGCTCCCTCCTGGAAGGGGCACAGGGACATGTTGACCTCAAACACAGGTGTTCACGTTCTTGACCTCCCTCCCCCAAGAGCTCCCATCCTCCCAGAAGCCCGGTAGCTCCTTTTCTGTCTGGCCGAGGCTGAGCCGTCGGACTCCCCCAGGGGTTGTCCCCTGGACCGATTTTTAGGCGTGGGACTCCATCAAAACCCAGATTCTGAAAACACCCTCCTGAAGGATGTATGTACATGGCAAGCCCAAAGGCTGGTGATTCCAAGATTTCAGCCGCCTGTGCCAGTTTAGAGGCGTCACGCCGGAGCCGCACAGAAGGCTTTTGTCCCCTGCTCCCCAGCTGACACGTTCACAGCGCCGGCAGCCCCTGCCAGCCGCTGTCTCCTCGTCCCCAGAGACCTTTCAAAACAGGACAGACAGCTGTTTGCCGGAGGGGTCACAGCAGGGCCCCAAGGCCACCAGTGGGTTGGACCCTCTCTGGAAATACTTCCCAGGGACAAGGGGCAGCTGTTATTAAAGAGTCGTGTCTAACTCTTTGTGACCCCGTGAACTGTAAGCCGCCAGGCTCCTCTGTCCATGGGATTCTCCAGGCAAGAATACTGGAGTGGGTTGCCATTTCCTCCTCCGGGGGATCTTCCCGATCCAGGGATCAAACCCGCGTTTCTTGCATCTCCTGCACTGGTCGGCAGATTCTTGACCACTGCGCTACCTGCGCTGCTGTTAACGAAGGACGTTAATAAAGAGATCCCAGCGCATGTCGTGGGGGCTTCCTAAAGCCCCTCTCCTTCCATCCTGCTTCTGGGCTCCTAGGAATAACAGACTGGACAGATTCCCAAGGGCCAGCCCCCTCTCCAAGCCCCAGCCAAGTCTAGAATGATTTCAATACACTGCCACCCCCACAAAGACCCACCCCCAGAGGGACCCCTGGAGAAGCCCAGCCAGATGTTCACACTGGAGGAATAGTTGAACTTTGGGGATAGTGTCAGCCCTGTGGGAGCAGGGACCCCATCCTGTCCACACTGGTTTCTCATCTCCTAGGAGAGTATGTGGCCCAGACATCTGTTGATGTTTTAAGTGGGTTTTAAGCCATTGCCTTTTAGCCAAGAGGGTTTCCGTGGTGGCTCAGACTGTAAAGAATCTGCCTGCAGTGCAGGAGACCCAGGTTCAATCCCTGGGTCAGAAAGAGCCCCTGGAGAAGGGTGTGGCAACCCACTCCAGTATTCTTGCCTGAAGAATCCCATGGACAGAGGAGCCCGGTGGGCTACAGTCCACGGGGTCGGACATGGCTGAGCCACTGATACTTTTATACTTTTCAGCCAGAGTCCTTTTTTTTTCTTGCTTTTTACCATGGAACATTCTAAACAGACATACAAGGGGGAGAATACTTCAATAATACATCTCTGTATGCCTGTCACCCAACTTTAGCAGTTTTTCAGCCAAAATTACCTCATATATACATATATATATATATTGCTTTTACTATAGAAATTTGCAAACATACACACAGAAAATAGGAGCCTGCTTTCATTAACCCCACATGTGCAACCCAGCCTCAACAAGACTTGTCAGCAACAGCAACTCAGCTCCGCTGCCCTGAGAGCAATCATGACCATTTTAGGGCCACCCTTTTGGAAAGTAACCAAATCAGAATATTTCTGAGCTGTTTAGAGAGAAACAAACCCAACGCCTTATAATTATTTCCAACTTCCTTACTGGAAAGAGATCCAAAAAGTGGCTTTCTCTCTTGCCTTTGATGTGAGAGGCAGCCCCCCAGCGCCAGCCGGTGCCCGGGTAAACGCAGACGTGGAGACGTGTATATATAAAAGCACCCCACCCCCCAGCAGGTCATTATCTGTGTTTATCTTATCAGGATAATACTAAACCAGGCCCACTCAGAACAAGGCCTTTAGTCTTTGCAGCCTGGGCTTCTGTTCCTAGTCACCAGTTCAGTTTATAAATCCACTGTCCCAGGCGGAAAACAATTTGAAAGGCAACATTGTTTCTGGACAAGGCTGTAACTGTGATAACCGAGCTTGTGTGGCTCCTGTCTGGTAATAAATTGCCGGGGCCCCGGGGTTGCCACCAGGGGGGCCTTGGCAGAAGACTCAAGCCTCTGTGCTTTCTCCTTTTTTTCTAAGCCCATCCTGATGGCCACGTAGAGGTCAGATCAGACAGAAGACTGTTTCCTGGGTCCCCGGGATCATGGAGTGATGGGGTCGGCTCTCCGGGGCGTGGTCCCCGCTGGGAACACATCGTCGGCTGTGACTCAGTGTTTCTGAGAGGAACAGTACAGCCATGGTGACCTGATCCAGGGATTTACCCTGCAGTACAGCGAGCTCATTGTTCTGGACACTTGGGAGTTTTTGGCTTCTTTGAGATGGTTTGATGGCAGTGGGCAACTGATGGAAAATTATGGGTGGGTCAAAACCTCTGCCTGGCCCCCTGCTTCCAACCACATCCTGGTCCTTAAGGGGAGCAGATATGGAAGAGAGATGCCTTCATCTAGGAGTGGGAGTCTTTGCACTCAAATGACATACACAAAAGTACTTTGCAAAACCATGAAAGGCCATGTGAAAATTGATTTTATTAGCAGAAAAACAAGAATGCTGTGTGCACAGCGTAGCTGAAAGCCCTGGGTTCAGACAGCCATCACCCGAGGCCGTGGTCCTCAGTTCCCTGTGCAAAAAGCAGATGCCAAAACATCTCTCACAAGGTGGTTGTAGTAACGTGTTGATAATATATGTAAAGCATCGAGCACAGCGAGAACCCACGGCAGGGCTCAAAAACGTGGGCGATGATAATAGCGCACAAGTGTCTGTTTAGGGGCCTCCCCCGGGGGCGCTATCGGGAAATGAAGGAGACTGAGGTTCAGTCCCTGGGTTGGGAAGATCCCCTGGAGGAGGGCATGGCAGCCCACTCTGGTATTCTTGTCTGGAGAATACCATGGACAGAGGAGCCTGGCAGGCTTCAGTCCATGGGTCACAGAGAGTCGGATACGACTGAGGCGACTTAGCGTGCGCACACACGATCTATAATGATGTTTATGTATAATAAATACAGGTTCGTGAAGGTGCTAAAAAGAGTGAGTAGGTCTTCTCTGTGAGTAAATTGGAAGACCTGATGGGGTCTGGCAGTGAATTAGGAGATTTATACGGAAATGAGAGCTAGGGACACTGAGTGTTCCATTGAGGAGCAGAAGAGTTTGGTGTTTTTCTTTATTGTAGTATAGTTAACAATATTGTGTCCGTTTATATATATGGGTGTGTATAGACATATATTCTTTTCCCTTTAGGTTACTACAGAATATTGACTGTAGTTCCCTGTACTATACAGTGGACCCTTGTTGGTTATCTGTTGTATGTATAGCAGTGTGTGTGTGTTAATCCCAACCTCCTAATTCATCCTTCCCCTAGAGAATGTTTTTCTTTGTTAGGTGGTGGACCAGCCCTGGAGGTTTTGGAATAAGATGAGCATGGTGAGCAGGTGTCCATGCAGCCCTCTAGGGGAAAGAGAAATAGGGTTTGGAGTCTGGACTCAGTTTAAACGTGCAGGTGTCACTTAAGCCCCCAGCCCCTGGTCTCTGGTCTGTGGGTGGAGAACTCATATCTTCCACCTTGCACCCTGCAGCTCTCCTGGCAGGCACCTCTGAGATAGCAGCTGGGACTGTGCTTTGGAAACATCACCCGTCGTCGGTAGAGGGGGATGATGGGGAAGGTTGAAGGGAGAAGCAACTCAGGGCAGAGGCGAGTCAGGATGGGGTGAGGACCGCAGCGCAGACCTCAGCTCACCGGCTCCTTCCCACCCCGGGCCCTCAGCCGCAGCCCCCCAGCCCGCCCCCCCCATTCCTCTTGATCCCACCAGCAACCTGCTTCCTGCTGAGCCCTTCACAAGCGATAATTATATATGCTTTTCTCTTCACTTAATGATTATCTGTCTCCTGGCAGGCACTCTGCCCCATACCTCGGTCTGCTTCACCCCACCTGGCATCCAGGTGTTACGGATGCCCCCCCCACCCCTGGATTAGTTCCCGAGGCCGCCCTAACTAATTACCGCAAACCGGGTGGCTTAAGGCAACTGAGGTGGATCCTCTCACGGTTCTGGAGGCCGGAAGTTGGGGACAAGGTGCTGGCAAGGCTGCCCTCCCTCAGAGCCCTCTCCGGGAGCATCCTTCCGGGTCCCCTCCAGCTTCTGGTGGCTCCAGTGACCCCCAGCTTTCCGCAGCCTGATTCCACCTCAGGCACAGTGCAACTACAGAAAAGCCGGCACGTCAGTGAAAACCCAGCACAGCCAAAAAGAACTCAGTGACTAACTAAACTATTAAAAAATGAATCATCTGCTCAGCGAAGATTCACGGAAGGTCCTTTTCCCGCTCAGCGCTGGGCCCATCCTCAGTTGGGTCGGCTGGAATCAGAGGCCACAGGGTGACGTGGCTGTCACGCGTGAGCCTGATGTATCCCCAGGACCCTCAGTGGCCTGGGACCACCATGTGCTGAAAAAGCCAAGCCACAGGGGACGCAGACTGCAGAAGCCCAGGTGGACGGCAGCCTCGAGGGTGTGGAGGAGCGGCCCGAGTCATCCGCGGCCACTGTTGTTGGGATGGGCTGTGCTGCTTTGCCCCAACGCAGCACGTGGCTCCATCGGCCTCCCTGGTTGGAGAGAATGGTCCTCTGTCCCAGCTGGCTGGCTTCTTAGCGTTTCCTGCCCCCTCTTATGATGTGTTACTTCGCTCGTAAATTGTCCGTCCGGCCCACGAGCCAGACACCGGCATCATCGATTGCTCCAGGAAGTGGTGCTGTGAACGTTCTGGTGACCTCAGCTGTGGGGACCCCAGAGGCTTCCCCAGACTGAGTGAATCCAGGAGAACAGCCTCTGATTCATGAGCTGTCCAGGGAGCCTGGCGAACCCAGTTTCTGTCGTAGCCTGTGGATAATCCCAAGCCGTTAACAGAAATTAACCCCATGGCTCCTCGGGGGCCAAGGCGAGAGCAGAGAAACCTTTCTTGTGAGTCACGGCAAATATTTACCCTTGAAAGCTTGATTGGGAAAGCATCTTAAGCTCTTGGATGGCATGACCCCGGGACTTAAAGGGCCCCCCTGCCAGCTGCAGTCTGGTGTGCAGAGTTGAAAAGGCAAGACAATTCCCTTGCCTTGAGCCTAGGGAAGGGCCCCCAAGCTGCCAGACCTCAGAGAGGAAGCCTGGGGCTCGGTCCTCCCCAGGGAGAGGGAAGCAACTGGTGTCACTGAGACTATGGGCCCCCTGACGACCGTGCTTTGGTTTCCTGGCTCCGTGTTTGTAAATGGGGTTTTCTACCGGGGCACCCCTTTGCTTCTCAGTAGCAGCGTTTATAGGCCAAGCGCGAGGTGTGACATCCTCTGCTGACCCAGTTCTGCCCTCCACATCACGTCACATCGCATCAGCCTCGAGGAAATGCAGGAGCAAACCCAGAGCCATCACGGCACTGGATGGCTTCCGCCTCTCTTCCTTCGGAGTGCCTGTCCTCTTTATTCTTATTGTTTACTTATTTCTGGCTGCACTGGGTCTTCGCTGCTGCGCTCGGGCTTTCTCCAGTTGTGGTGAGCAGGGGGCTGCTCTCTCGTCGTGGTGTACGGGCTTCTCGTTGCTGTGACTTATCCTGCTGCAGAGCCCAGGCTCGAGGGCAGGCAGGCTTCAGGAGCTGCAGCATGCAGGCTCCTTAGCTGCAGATCACAGGCTCAGCTGCCCCTTGGCATGCGGGGCCTTAGTTCTTGGACCAGGGATCGAACCCAAGTCCCCTGCATTGGCAGGCGGATTCCTCACCACTGGACCACCAGGGAAGTCTCAGGAGTGTCTGCTCGATCTGTCCAGCCGCCCGTCCCTCTGTCCTCCCACCCAGGACCTACGGAGAGCTAGCTACGTGGAAAGAGCCGATGGGTCTTCTGCCAACCACAGTTGCTGGGGGGAGTGTGGCAAGGAGGAGGGAGCCCCTCCCCCTGAAGGTTTTGCGGGAAGCAGCGCCTTCTTGAGAAGATAGTTGGCCACATGGCGTGGTTCCGTCTGAGGGCCTAGTGCCTGCACCGTCCTGGGCTCCAGAGCAGGAAAGGAAACAACTCTTGCAAAGACTCCAGCCAAGAGGTCTCCTCTCAGAGGCTGGTCCCCCTGGAGTGACTGGGCCCCAGTGGACCGTGTTCATTCTGTCTTGTGTCGCTGACTTTCTGCTCTTGCCTTAAAGAAACAGGTGCCTCAAGGTAACGCTATAGGTCTTACCTTGTTCGGATTTGAACTTTCACCATGCGCTGGGGATGACTCATAAGTCGAGCAGTTATATGAATAAGAGGGCTGATAAGGGGATAGCTGAGACTCCACTGAATAAACAGCTTCCTCAGGGTGGAAATCGCCTCGTGGCCAACCTACAGGTAATGGTCTGGACATGGAGGTTCCCCCAGACATAGTAATGGGGACCCTTGGCTTTAAAAAAACACTGCGTAGGGAGTTCCCTGCTGGTCCAGTGGTTAGGACTCGGCGCTTTCACTGCTGTGACCCGGGTTCCGCCCGTGGTTGGGGAGCTGAGATCCTGCGAGCCACAGGACATAGCCAAGAAACAAACAAACAAACAAAAAGAACATTGTGTAAAACTTTTTGGGGGAGCCAGTGAGTTTCTTAGAGTCCAGTGAGGAAGAAGTTCAAAATCAGCTCGACACATCTGTCTTGCCTACACTAGGCTCTCCTATTGGCCCTTCTGTAGTTTTGTAGCCAAAAGTGGGGTCTGGCTACTCGCGGTTTAAACGCCATTAAAGAAGCAAAGTTGGTGGAAAGGAAAGTTTGCTTCAGTTTGGATGCTGCGGGGTGGGGGTGGTTGTGGACACCTGCCAAAGGCTGACTCCGCCTCCCTCCCCACGCCAACAATCAACAATCAGGGAGCAAGAAATTTTATAGACAGACGGAGGGGCCTCATGCAGAAACACCACAGGCAGCTCCGACGGCCACTTTGAAATCGGCCCTCAGTGGTCTGACCAGCCTCATCTTGATTGTTTTAGGTACAGTTGTAATCCTCAGGGCCGGTTTTAGAGTCGGTTTGTTCTGTTTCCTTAAGGCCAGTTCTTGGGATTTGGCAGCTTACAGTAATTGTGGCTAGTCTGGTCACCATATAGTTAACTTCTTCCACCTGGTGGTGGGGTTTCAGTATCTATAAGACAACTCATATTCCAAAAACATGGCTTAGAATATTACCTACAGCCCTTGAGAAGGAACTAACTCATTGACTATATTATTATTATTATTTAGTCTTGTTTGATTTGACTATTTCCCTTTATTTCTGCATGTTCTCGCTTCTGAGATTAAGCTTCTTTGGCTAAAGTTTGTCCACAGACAGAAGGCAGGTGGGGGACGTGGGGGCGAGGACCACAGCATCCTGCTCCGTTTCAGCTTCGGAGGAAGATGGTTCTGTCTCACTTGAGGCGGAGGGTCCACAGCGGTGATGGACGAGCAGCAGGGCATGGCAGAGCGAGGAGGGCGGGCCCTGTGGCTCCTCTCCTCGCCCGCCGCCCTCGTTTGACCTCTCCTGACCCAGCATCCCCCGCTCCTGCCTCCCTCCGCTACTCTACCCACACCAGCATCGTGAACACTCAGAGTCACCCTTCTAATCATGTTACGTCACAGCCCCCAGCCGTCCTCAGAGAAGCACGAATCTTGAACATGTGGCTCAGCAATTCCACTCCTGTTTTCTGCCTCAAATGACCTTGTCCCCACGGAAACTTGTGCACCCAGCGCTGCTCACAACGGCTGAAAGGCAGAAGCCATCCGCGTCTCCATGTGGATAAACGGACGCACAGAATGGGGTGGATCCACGCACTAGGACGCCGACTTAGCCATGAAGAGGAGTAAAGCACTGGCACACGGTATAGCGCGGATGGACTCTGGAAACACGGTGAAGAGTGAAGAAGCCGCCCCTAGAGGCCACAGGTCTGTGGCCACCTCCTCCTGTTCGCGGGACACTGGCCTAGAGGCTCCCTGTTGCCAACCTGAGTCTTCCCATGTCCCAGGTTGTCCTGGCCATCAAGCCCTTGACCTCACTGGCCCTGAAGCTAACAAATGTGTAGAGCCAAGTTTCCCCTGCCTGCCCATCCCCTCCCTGCACAGCCCATCTCTGCCAGCTGAAGAGCTAGCAGGAAGCTCCAAGCCCCCCGAAACTCCTTTTATTTGCAAAGGAATATCAACCCTCCCTGGGTTCAGGAAGCCCAGGCTGGGTGTTGGACTGACTACGTATTCATAGACCAACCTAGACAGCATATTAAAAAGCAGAGACATTACTTTGTAAACAAAGGTCCATCTAGTCAAGGCTATGGTTTTTCCAGTGGTCATGTATGGATGTGAGAGTTGGAGTATAAAGAGAGCTGAGCGCAGAAAAATTGATGCTTTTGAACTGTGGTGTTGGAGAAGACTCTTGAGAGTCCCTTGGACTGCAAGGAGATCCAACCAGTCCATCCTAAAGGAGATCAGTCCTGAGTGTCTGATGTTGAAGCTGAAACTCCAATATTTTGGCCACCTGATGCGAAGAGCTGACTCATTTGAAAAGACCCAGATGTTGGGAAAGATTGAGGGCAGGAGGAGAAGGGGACGACAGAGGATGAGATGGTTGGATGGTGTCGCTGACTCAATTGACATGACTTTGGGTGGACTCCGGGAGTTGGTGATGGACAGGGAGGCCTGGCGTGCTGCGGTTCATGGGGTCTCAAAGAGCAGGACACGACTGAGCGACTGGACTGAACTGAGTCTCTTCCTGAACACGGAGGGATGCAGGGACCAAGCGACACACACATTCTCACTCTGTGCAGACAGCCGGCAGTTTCCCACTAGAGCTCAAAGCTCCCTGTTCAGTTTGCACTAGGTGCAAGGTTCAATCACGCTTCCTGAAGGGTGAGGAGGAGCAGGTGGCGTTCAGCTTTGAACTTGGTCCACGTGCCCCAAGGATAAGTGAAGGTACAGCTCAGTCTAAACAAGGGACTAGGGAGGTAAAATCCCTGCTCTTTAAGTTTCACACTGGCCAGGAGCCAGGTGGAGAGGGCCCTGGGACAGCGGCTGCCCGTGAAGGCTACTGAGAGCGTCTGTTATTCAGCCGCAGAGCATTCAGCTCCGACGATCGTGCCCAGGAGGTTGTCGTGCGGCTGGAAAAGAAAGGAGCCTTTCAGCCCCCCTCTCTCTCTCCCTCTCTCTCTCTCTCTCCTTTGGCCTGCACTGCAGCTTTAGCTGAGCCTCCCTTTTGGAGTTTCCTCTAGGGGTGATCGGTTTATGCTGTCCAGATGTGCACAACGCGATGGTGTGGGGTTGGAGCTTTCCAGATGTGTGCCAACAGGAAAGTGAGCTTCGTCCAAGGCAGGGGCCTGTCTCCGCAGCCCCCGAAATCCAGACAACCCACAATGCCGTCGTTGTGTGGGAGTCACAAAGCTTGGGGCTCTGGGAAAGAGCTCCTGGGGGCACCCAGGTAACCTCCTTATTGTACAGCTGGAGACATCAGGGCCAGGGAGTTGTGACATGCTGGCTACGGACTGCCTGCAGCTGGGAGCTGACCAGGCCTCAGGTTTGGCTAGAACTCCTGGGCCTGCGTCTGTGCGCAAGTCTGCCTCATCAGCGTGCGCCTGGCACTCTTCTAGGTTCTTGGGGGCAGACAAGGATTCTCAGCTTGTTCTGCTGCCAGGTCAGATGTTCAGTCACTCAGTCACATCCGACTCTCTGCAATCCCATGGACTGCAGCACACTGGGCTTCCCTGTCCTTCACTCTCTCCCAGAGCTTGCTCCAACTCATGTCCATTGAGTCGGTGATGCCATCCAACCATCTCATCCTCTGTCGACCCTCATCATCAGGGTCTTTTCCTAAGTGTTGGCTCTTTGCATCAGGTGGTCAAAGTATTGGAGCTTTGGGAGGTAACAAATGAACAATCGATATAAAAAATAAGGAGATTATATAGAAGGTAGGCGTTGCTGTCCAAAAAACAAAAAACAGCGTTAAAGGCACATGGGGGTATCCCCAGCATTTCTTTGTTTTTTTTTTTTTTTTTAAGTAGAAAGGACATATCAAAAGGAAATGGGGCCAAGTGGTCTCCGGCCGTCTCCTACAACCATTGTGTGGAATCAGTCCTGGCAACTGAAACTAGTTGATGAGAACGAGTACACAAGAAAAAAAAGACATAATAAAGTCATGGCCAGGGAAGTTTCTGGCTCAGTCTTTAAAAAAGGTGAAGAAATGAGCCTGAGAAAGAAGATTCCAGTAGAAATGCTCTGAGGCAGGAGTAGCCTCGCACGTTTGAGGATGAGAAAGGAGGCGGGATGCTGGAGGGGAAGGAGCCAGGTGAGGAGCCATGGACGAGGAGGCCAGAGCGGAAGAGAGGGCAGGGGTTCATGAGTCTCGGGGGCCACAGGGAGGACCTGGACTCTTGCCTCTGAGGGCCGTGTGCTGCCCGGGGATGCTCGGAGCAGAAAGGCATGGCAGGCGGACACGGTGGACATGCCGAGAACGGGCTCTGGGGGCATGGGACACGCAGGGAGCCCAGTCAGGACGCTGAGCCTATTCACCAGGGCAAGACGGTGGGGGTCCCCCCGGGTCACTGGCCACGTTCCCTGCCTCTCCCAAGAGATGGGGGGTGGGGGGACAGGGCCTAGGATCCAGCGCCAGCTCCCCAGCTGCGGGACCCCGGCTGTGTTCCCAGGCTTCCCCCTCACCCTTTCTGGCCTTGGTTCCTATGTCTACAGGACAGAAAATGAACTTATACCTCCTGAGTGAAAGAAATCATAGAAGCTTATAAAGGCATTTTAAAAAAGAAATCCTTTAGAAGAAGGTGCCAAAATGCTGGAAAAGGTTATAGCGGTTTACAGTGGTATTTTGTGTGCTGAAAGAAAACCCGAAATGTTTTAGTCCCAAGCCCTCCTCTAAAACGTTGAGCCTGGCTTGATGGAAGCATTCAGTTTCTATACAGGCAGGCACATCTTGGAGACACCAGACCCCTGTGACAAAGTGAGTCACACAAATCTGGTGGCTCAGCTGTAAAGAACCCACCTGCCAAGCAAGAGATGTGGGTTCGATCCCTGGGTCAGGAAGATCCCCTGGAGAAGGAAATGGCAACCCACTCAAGTATCCTTGCCTGGAAAATGCCAGGGACAGAGGAGCCTGGGGGTCACAAAAGAGTCGGACGCGATTTGGCAACTAAACAACAGCAAGGCAGCCTCACGGGTCCTGTGCATACGCTTGACTTACTTGCTGGGAGACTTAGCTGGTCACGGTCCCCAAGGCATCTCTCAGGGAGTAGAGCTCACCTAGCCAGCTGTAGGCTCCTCTGTCTTCTGACAAGGAGAGGTGCACAGAACCACCCGCTGACACCACCCTGCCTCGTGGCTTGACTTCCTGGGGCTCCTCCTAGCCCTCTTCAGGGAGGGTGGCCAACTTGAAGGGAACCGATGGGTCATCTCATCACTCCAGCCCGTGGCAGTAAGCCTTCCAGAAGAGAAAGAAGGGGTGGGGGAAGATCCCTTGCGTGCTAAGCCAGCTCCACCGAGCAGGTAGGGCCGGGCAGCCCTGCGGGGAGCACCCACCCCTTCCCACCTGCAGGCTCATCAAACACCTCGACAAGCAGCCCGAGTGGGAAGCCGGTGATGTCACCCCGAGCCTGAACAATCAGGCCTTTCACAGCAGGATGATAGCAATCACCACCGTATGTAAGGGCCTGCCACACAAGAACACACACGCTCATCACTCCTGGGAGGATCTGAAAGCCGAGGTGAAGCAGGGCTTGTCAGGAATATGCCGGGCTCCTTTCATAATCAGCCGGCCAGAGAACATAGCCCGAAGAGCCAGTCTGCGGGCTGCAAGGAGGCTCACTTGCCAGTTTTCAGAGAAACCCGTGACTCTCTCCACCATTTCCCCAGGAGGCCTCGCCTGCAACCCCAGAAATAACCTCTTTGTTGTTCAGTCACTAAGTTGTGTCTGACTCTTTGTGACCCCATGGACTGCAGCCCACCAGACACCTCCCTCCATGGGATTCTCCAGGCAAGAGTACTGGAGCGGATTGCCATTTCCTTCTCCAGGGGATATTCCCCTCCCAGGGATCAAACCCATGTCTCCTGCACTGGCAGGTGGATTCTTTACCACCGAGCCACCAAGGAAGCCAAGCAGCGTCTGTGCTGGGGTTCAAGCAGGAATATCCCACTGCACAACTCCAGGGGGCGCTACTCACTGATAACACAGTGTGCCCCCAGAATCATGCGAGGTCAGAAAGATCACCGGGCTGTAGACACTTTCACGGTGTCCTGTCCCTGCTGGCCGGGTTAGGTCCCCGCCGCTCCTAAGTCAGCTCTGAGGGAGGAGCCCTGACTCTGAGCCCCGGCTTCCCGTCTGCCCCTTCGCACCTGGACACACGGTGCCCATGACCCTCTGCCACTTCTGTCTTTGCCGGTGCTGGGTCTGCTCTGCTATGCCACCTTTTCTCTAGCGGTGGTGCAGTCTTATCGCACTGGCTTCTCTTGTTGCTTCTCTGGGCTTCCCTGGTGGCTCAGATGGCAAAGAATCCGCTTGCAATGCAGGAGACACAGGTTCAATCCCTGGGTCGGGAAGATCCCCTGGAGGAGGAAATGGCAACCCGCTCCAGCATTCTTGCATGGAGAATCCCACGGACAGAGGAGCCTGGCGGGCTATGGTCCAGGGACTGCAAAAGGGTTGAACACGACTGAGCACTGACACTCTCTCGTTGCAGAGCACAGTTTCTAGGGTGCACGGGCTCAGGAGTTTCGATGTACAGGCTCAGCACTTGCGGCGCACGGGCTTAGCTGTCCCACAGCACGTGGGATGTTCCCTGACGGGAGATCGGACCAGTGTCCCTGGCATTGGCAGGTGGGCTCTTCACCACTGAGCCCCAGGGAAGCCCCCCATCATTTTTGTTGATGCTTCCTCTGTCCTCATTGACCCTCCCCTGTGATGCTCCTGCTGTTTCCCAGGATCCCCTCCAGCACCCACCCCAGTCTGTAGGCCATCGGACACGGTTGCAAGTGGCCCCTGGTGTCCTTGGCTCCCTGCAGGGCAGGGGCTCCTGAGATGGAGGTGGGTGTGGCCACTCTCCTTGCCATCAGCTTCCCTTTTGATGACTTCTTCGGCCAGTGGCTCTCAACACTGTTAGCACATTCCTCAAGTCTACAGTCCCAGCGCCCGACCCCATCATTTTTCAGAATCTCCCCCTGGTGCAGGGGCGGGGGCGGTTAAGTCCTGAACTGATGCAAGCAGAGAAGCAGCAGAGAGAGTGTGGAGGGGACTGAGCCTTTCCACTGGGTCACTCCCACAGACGCCCGGGACACAGCGTCCACGGGAACCTGATGCCCCAGCGTGTGTGTGCAGAGGGCAGCCAGGTTAAAAAGGGATGGATACAAAGGTGGGGAAGGCAGAGCTGCTGTGGTCCAGCCCTTGCTGTGGCTGAAGGAGCCCAGCTGCACTCAGGAATGATTCCATGGTGCTAGCAGGATCCCAAGGGTGCGGTACCTGGTTGGGCTGGCAGCCCCATGCCGGAGACAGGGCAGGGCCCCAGGAACACGGCTGGCCAGGCGTAGAAGAATGGGGTTTCTGTGCCGCTTATCAGGACGGTGGCTCCCAGGCAGGGTGTAGAGGAGGAGGTTCCACAGCCTGCCCGCCTGACTGCTGGCTGCAGTCAGCCCCAAGTCATGGGGAGGACTCTGAACAGATGGAGCCCCGAGTCTGACTCACTGGCGACATGGGGCAGCCACTCCCTCCCTGGCTAGGTCTGGCATGAGTCCTGTGCCTGCCTGTGGACGAGGGCGACAGGTGATGGCCTGGGACCGCGAGCCAGCCACAGAGTGCCCTCAGACAAGGGGTGTAAGACCTGGACAGGCACCTTGACCTTCCTTATTGAAAAAAACCTTATTGTACGCATGTGTATGCTCAGTCACGTCCAACCCCATAAACTGTAGTCTGCCAGGCTCCTCTGTCCATGGAATTTTCCAGGCAAGGAAACTGGAGGGCATTGCCATTTCCTTATGTGGGGGATCTTCCCAACCCAGGAATCGAACCCGTGTCTCCTGCATCAGCCAGCAGATTCTTCACTGCTGCACCACCTGGGTGGCTGAGTGGGCAAGGAGGACAGGGTGCAGTCGGCTGCCGGTTGAAGGCACTCCCTGGCCACTGTCCAGAGCTGATGGCCGGACCCCCATTGGCAGCAAGGCAGACAGACGTGAGCCAACTGACCAGAAAGCCAAGGGATGGTGGTTTCCCTTTTTTATCCAGTCCATCCACGACTCCCTCGGGCCACGTTCCAGCACTGCTTGACAAGTGGCACCCACATCTCAAACCCTGGAGACCTCCAGTGATCAGATGAGCCCTGGTGGAAGGGCTGCCCTGCGGACCTGTCCAGCCGGGGCAGCGTCTCATCTGGGGAGATCCCCTCAGACTGCCTTCCCGTTGCATTCAGCCTGACCCAGGTTCCCTCCTGTTGTGCCGTTCCATCCTCTGCCAGTGGACGTTCAGCTTCACTGCGCTAGTTTGCTGCCTGCGGAATGAGGGCTCCTGGTGTATGTGGGTGCCTGGGGGTTTCCCCAAGGATCACGGAGTACCTTTGTCCTGTCTCTTTCTGTTTCTCCCCCCCTTCCACTCCAATGCCTGGTCTGGGTGCAAAGCAGGCTCTCCGGGCTTGGCTGTGACCAAATGACCAATTCACAGAGCCCAGGCAGGAGGGCAGAGGGTCGCGGTGAACTCCCCAGAGCCCCCAGAAGTGCAGTGTTAGCCGCAGACTGGTGCGCAGAGGCTGCGGGGAGGCCCAGCCCAGCCCCTGATCTGTGTGCCTGTCACAGTCTGCATCTGAACCTCCTCGTCCCGTTTCTGAAGTTGCTTCTCGACAAAAATGTGACCTGTCCATCTTCAGGCCGTAAGGGAAGGGCCCACCCCATAGAGGCACGGAATCAGGTCACTGGGTGCGACAGCCCGGCATGGTGGATGTCGTTAACCCACGTGGCCCCTTCCGTGTTCCATATGAGGGTCTGAGGTGTGAAAGTGAGGTGGTTTTGCGGAGTTGTGTGGTGAGTGGCGACCCTGGGTTCTCCTGCCACCCAGCCAGCGTGCCGCGAGCCGCGCTGTAATTTCCACCAACAGGGAGCGTCTCCAGGGCCCCGGGACGGCGTGAAGGGGGAGGATCCTCGTCCCCCTCCTCATGCTCTGACTTTCCCGTCCTTCACCCGCCACAGGGATCCACCCGCACCTCTGACGCCACAGGAGGGGTTGCTTAGAGGCCAGGGGCCCCCGTCCGCCTGGGTGCTCCGCTCTCGACATCCGCCCTTCACGCGCCTCCTTGGTCTTTCAGGAATTTAGCCCTTGGAATTGGGATCCAGAACTTCCCGGAGGGCCTCGCCGTCAGCCTGCCCTTGCGAGGGGCTGGATTCTCCACCTGGAGAGCCTTCTGGTAAGTGCTGCAGACGCCGGCGTCAGGGGCCAGGGCCGGGTCTGCGGGGGAGCTCAGGGCAGTCCTGCGGCGGCTTCTCTCAAGAGCAAGCTCTTCCAGCCCGGAAGTGAACCTGGAGCTTAACCTCTTCTGGCCCGGAAGTGGACCTGGAGTTTCCGGAAACAAGGGCCATCTGGTTGGATCCTGCACCCCCAAGGCTCATCCCTTGACCTTCAGCCCCCTCCAAGTTTCCTATTTTCTTCTCTCAAGAGCAAGCTCTTCCAGCCCGGAAGTGAACCTGGAGCTTAACCTCTTCTGGCCCGGAAGTGGACCTGGAGTTTCCGGAAACAAGGGCCATCTGGTTGGATCCTGCACCCCCAAGGCTCATCCCTTGACCTTCAGCCCCCTCCAAGTTTCCTATTTTCAAAAGCCCTCCAGGGATAGCCACGCCCACTCAGGGTGGGGTTTTCTCCCCCTGCTGGTAGGAAGACCTGAGGCAGCGCTGCCGTCCACTGGCCCTATCACAAGCCCTGGGTAGGCTCACTTACCCCAGTCTGTCCCCAGGGGTCATCACACCAGCTCCCCCTCGTCAAGGTGAGGACCAGGGTTCTCTCAGCAACATTTTGGCAGGTGAAGCTGGTGGTGCTCACACTCAGTGTTTTCATAATCCCCAAAGGGCTTTCTGGGGCTTCCCAGGTGGCTCAGTGAAAAAGAACCCGCCTGCCAATGCAGGAGACGCAGGTTCCATCCCTGGGATGGGAAGATCCGCCGGAGGAGGAAATGGCAACCCAGTCCAGTATTCCTGCCTGGAGAATCCCATGGACAGAGGAGCCTGGTGGGCTACAGTCCATGGGGTCACAAAGAGACACAACTAAGTGCATGAACAAAGGGCTGTCCAGTTTGTTTCCAACTTTTGCCTTTCCAATGGCCTGTAAGGTGGCCCCAGGCTTCAGAGGAGGGCCCGGGGGCCGAGAGTGCCAGATAATCAGCTTGTCACGTGGTGGTGCCGAGGCTGCCGTTTCTTCTGCCTCTCAGTTCACAGGGCCCCAGGCCTCAGGACGCCTCTTGGTTAAAGCAGTCGCCATTCTAGAATGTTTGCTGAAAGCTTTACAGGACTGTTAACAACAGTTAAAAAGCAGCTTCCATTTTATAGGGTCTTATGATTTACAAGTTCTTGCATGTACGTCAGTCACTTTATTTCCATCGTTATCATCTCTTCCTCTGTCGTGGGAGAGGACGGAACAGAGCTTTTGAGAGAAGGACAGCACGATGACCCTAGAGATTTTTTTCAAACACCAGTTCCCTGCCCCTGAGAGCCGTGACTGTCATCTCATACAGGAGCAGGTCCAGGGCTGCAGAGGGGCGGGAAGAGGGCACCTGCGATCAGTGTCCAGACCCTGAGATGAAAGTTTCTGTTTAACTGGACACACTCAAGAGCTTCAGAGGGTGCTCCAAGCATGCAAGCAGAGCAGGAAGCAGTGGCTCCTTTAAGGATGCTGCGGGGCAGACGGTGTCACCCCCATGCCCTCCATTTGTTCCTGGTCAGGGCAAGCTGGGACTGGGTGCTGGGAATTCTCAGTCCTAGCCTGTCTTCTGGGGGAGGGGCGGGAGGAGAGGTTGTTGCTCACCCCCATTTTACAGATGAAGGGACTGAGGCTCGGAGCCAGATGCCCACCGAAGGAACAGTGGGAAAGATGTCCCAGCACCTTTGGTATTGGTGTTCACCCCATTTAGGTGTCTCTTGCTGCTGGGGCTCAGGTACAGGCTTACCTCCTGGCACTGAATTCTCAGGGCTCGTGGGGGCCGCTGTTTTAATAGAGCTCGTGGGATTCCAGCCTCCAGACACCCTCAGATAAAGGGTGTTTTCCAAAGGAAAAATCTCACCTTAATCCAAGGAGGGGCTGTCGTGGGGAGAGGCCCTCACTGTATACCCGGCCAGGTGGGTCCACCTTGTGGGCAGGGGTCAGTGGGTGTGGCTCCTTCAGAAGGGGTGCCACTGTGGCCAGAACCCCCAAACATACCAGCACAACCCAAGTCCTTGGGAAGTGTGCACCACTCCTCGGCGACGTTCTAGCCTTCAAAAGACAGTGTGGCCCTCAGCTGGCAAACGGCTGGCTGGAGGTGTAACAGCGGTGTGTCCACACAATGGGACATTATGCAATCATTGAAGGGATGACGTCCACTTGTTACAACAGGGATGCGCCTTGAAATAAGCCAGTAAAAAGGGTTACCTATTGTCTGACTCCATTTATAGGAAACATCCAGAGGGGGGAAATCCCTAGAGACATAAAGTAGATAGGGGTGGTCAGGGGCTGAGGGTAGGGAGGAACAGGAGTGGCTGCCAGTAGGTATCAGGTTTGTTTTGGGGGGTAATGAAAACCATCTGGACTTGGACTGTGGGGAAATTGTTGCCTAACCTCCTGAATACACTGAAAACCACTGAACTGTACACATTCAGTGGGTGCACCATTCGGTAGGAGAATCCTATCTCAGTAAGGCTGTTATTTTAAGAAGACAATGTGGGAAATTTAAAACTCTAAAATAAACCTGGGAGGGGGTGTCTACGGTGACTGTATAATAATAGGGAGCTGGGAAAACAGACAGAGGTGGTGGTAATAAAAACAACACACAGTGAGGTGGTTTTGCCCAGCGATGCAGGATGTGACGTGGAGGACGATGCACGCCTTTTGCAGAGCCGAGGCAGCCCGCGGAGCACGCGGGGTGTCCGCCCGAGCCTCCGCGAGGGCACGCGTCTGTTCTCTCCTAGGTACGGGCAGCTCAGCGGCATGGTGGAGCCTCTGGCCGGGGTCTTCGGCGCCTTCGCGGTGGTGCTGGCCGAGCCCATCCTGCCCTACGCGCTGGCCTTTGCGGCTGGCGCCATGGTCTACGTCATTATGGATGACATCATCCCCGAGGCCCAGATCAGGTGAGAGCCGCCCCGCCCCCAGCCCCTCCGCATCTGCTCTGCCATTTTTGGCCCCTCTTTCCTACACCTCCACCTCTTCAGGCCCCTTCCCAAGGCCATCTCCACCCTCCCCTAGACTGGGTTCTTTGAAACCGAAAGAGGAGTAACAGGCAGGTGGGTGGAGAGTCGGACGACCTAATATCAAGCCCCACCCTCCACCCCCAATACGCAGAATACTGTTTTGTATATTTTTTTCTCTCTCTCTCTCTAGATTTTACTGGGGCTGGAAAGAGGGAGAGGTGAGCTCTACAATGTTAACCACAGCTGCACCTCCAGGTCTTCATTGTCCAGCTATAGGCCAGGTGTTGGGGGAGGAGGGGGAAATCCCTGCCTTTATTTCCTTTCGGTTTTCCTAGCAGAATGATTTTAAGGCTGGTTTACAAGCTCAGGTGACATAATGTCTTCAGAAAGTCACTGCCGCTTTTTGCTATTCAAGCATGGATTCCGGAGCCCTCAAGCTGACCTTGAGGAAGTTACCTCTCCAGACCTCCATTTTCCTACCAGGAAAATGGGGATGATAACAGAGCTGACCTCATCTGTTGATCCTCAGGGTTTACATGGTTTAGTTTACCTGGCATGTGGTGTTAGTCGCTTAGTCATGCCCAGCTCTTTGCAACCACATGGACTGTAGCCTGCCAAGCTCCTCTGTCCCTGAGATTCTCTAGGCACGAATAATGGAGTGGGTTGCTATGCCCTTCTCCATGGAATCTTCCCAACCCAGGGATCAAGCCCAGGTCTCCTGCTTTGCAAGCACGTTCTTTACCATCTGAACCACCATGGTAAGCCGTAATAAAAGTTACTTGTCATTACTGGGGGTTTCCCAGGTGGCACTAGTGATAAAGAACCCGCCTGCCCATGCAGGAGACATAAAAGACACAGGTTCAGTCCTAGGCTGTGAAAGATCCCCTGGAGGAGGGCATGGCATCCCGCTCAAGTGTTCTTGCCTGGAGAATTCCATGGACAGAGGAGCCTGGTGGGCTTCAGTCCACGGTGTCACAAAGAGTCAGACACAACTGAAGCAACTTAGCATGCATGCTTGTCAATATTGCTTTTTTTTTTAATTGAAGTATAGTTAATTTACAGTGTTGTATTGGTTTCAAGTGTACAGCAAAGTGATTCATTTATACATATTTAGATATTCTTTTTTTATTTTTCTTTTTTAAAGTATTTTTTAAACCAAATTTATTTTACTTAATTTGATTTTGGGGGTGTATCCTGTACTGTGTGGTATCTTAGTTCCCCAACCAGGGACTGAACCTGCACACCCTGCTTTGGATGACAGCATCTTATCCACTGGACCTCTGGGGAAGCCTCTCAGATTCTTTTCATTGTAGGTTGTTACAAGATGTTGAATATAGTCCCTGTGCTCTCCAGTAGGTCCTTGCTGTTTATCTGTTGGATATATTGTAGGGTGTATCTGTTAATCCCAAGTCAATAGTATTATTGTTACTATTATTATGAATAGGGGTAGTGTGTTTCTCTCGGAACTGGACACTGTGGAGGATGCTGTCAGCTTGGACGCTGTTCCTCAGTGCATCCAGGTCTCACTCTCTGCCTTTCCTTCCCTCCTAGTGGTAATGGGAAACTGGCATCCTGGGCCTCCATCCTGGGCTTCGTGGTGATGATGTCGTTGGACGTTGGTCTGGGCTAGTGCTGAGATGCTCTGGACCCCAGGAAAGGCAGCTCGAGGAGACAGCCACCATTGGCTTCGGCAGGACCAGCCTCTTTCTTCACATCCAAACGTTTTCCTTCCTCTCCTTTTTCATCTCATTACCTTGATTGACTCTGATTAAGATATGACACATTTTAGATTTCTTCTGAGGGAGATAGTGGTTTTATTTGGAATTTCAAGCAGGCTCAGAACTATAGATTTTTGCCTGGTCACTACATAGAATCTTTCTTCAATGGGATATCCAAGGACACGCAGATCAGGGAAATCTTTTGTACCTTCAGTCGCCCTCGCTAGACTCAACGGCAGTTCCTCAAGGTCACCTCCAGAAGCAAGAGAGAAGTCTCCCAAGCATCTTTGCCTAGTGACTCAGAGAGGCCAGGACAGCTCTTATCCGTCCTTCCCGCTCTTTACCGCTGACCCTCTGTCCATCAAGACTGGAGCTGGAGCATCATGGGCAAAGCAACCCAGGGAGGAACTTACCTTCTTCTTCCTCCCCGACGGGGGATGCTGCATGGAAGGAGGCGCAGACAAAGGGAAAAAATCAGCTGGTCTTTCCTTTTCCCTTTTTCTGAAGGCAGAGATTGGCACTGTCGAAGTTAAGGGAATCAGGACAACTGTGGATGCGCAGTGAGCCCTGTGAACTGAGGACAGAGTGGCGCTTTGATCAGAGACCTGAGCTCTCTCTAGATTCCAAGAGCAACTCATTCTGCCATGGTCTCCAAGTCCCCCAGACGTGTTTTTATAAGCTTACAGCCTTCATTTTTCTAGGAGCCTTGGGGACACCAGCAAACTGCTAGAACTCAACCCCTTCATTTACTTAATGGAGGGAGTCACTGAAGCTCGTCTAATACACTGGGTCCTCCTCCTTTGACTATTTGGTAACTCGTAACCTCACCCAGACCTCCTAAGCTGTTTCACTGGATTTCGGTCAGAAAACTCAGGATGAGACAGGAAGAAGGGTAGAATAACAAGAGGTACTTTTTTACATTTCCCCTTTAAAGTAAGTTTTAGCCAAGTCATCATTCTAAAATGACCCCTAAAGAATGAGATTCGAATGAGACTTGAAGCCAGTCTCCTCCCTAATATGTACACGCAGCATCTCCTGCAGGGGTGGCATATTTTATCTACTTCAAGCTTAGCTGAGGCCTGCCGTTCTTGCTGGTCAGAGGCGCACAGGGGACCTTGAGTGGGTTCTGCTGACAAGGCAGGCAACCCAAGAGCCAGGTGTTACGGCATGGTGTGGTCAAGGCCCACCCCAGGTTGACATGTCTCATCGCTTCCAAGGGTGGATACGCTGTTGTGGGAATGCCCTGTGCTGCATCTGTGTACCTTCTTCCAGAGCACTGACGATCAACATTGAAGACATGTTCAGAAGTTTGATTGGTGGAGATTCATTGATTTGGTGGTTGGCATATGGGTGTTTTTATGTCTTTGTAACAGAGTTCTACATAATGCAGACTTCTTTCTGATGGACGAGACCTCATAACTGTGATTAATACCAATAAAGGGGATATTGTTGTGGATGACCTGTGCTATGTCCAGTCCTTCTCAAAGCTGCCTCTTTCCAGTGGATGATATGAGCATCTGCCCTACCCATCACCAGGAGAAGCAAAGGAAAGAGCTCAGATGGGAAGGGCTAGCTCGATTCATGGTTGCAGACAACAGTGTCCAACTCTAGTTTACTTAGGCAAAGAATTTAATGGAAGGTTATCAGGGAGCTCATAGGGTCTATGAAGAATCAAACTTGAAAATGGCGTAGACCCAAGAAAACTAGAGTCTCGGGAGTGGGTTGCCATTTCCTTCTCCAGGGGATCTTCCCGACCCAGGGATCAAACCTGTCTCCTGCATTGGCAGGCGGATTGTGCCACCTGGGAGGCCCCAGAGCTCTGGGGGTGTGGCCCAGTCACATCTTAGAAACAGCTTGACTTGAATGCCATGGTCCCTTGATCCTGGACCGTTACTCAGATGCCCCCCTTGATGCCCCCAGCAGCTCCATGGGGAAGAATTCTAAGCTGACCCCAGTTGCTTGTGCCCTGGCCTCACATTCAAACTTCTGAGCAGAGCAGGGTCATCCAGCTGGCAGAGTTTGGATCCTGTGTCCATGAACTAACAGGTCTTGCCCTCTTACTAAGACTCCCATAATAATGGATTTTCCAATTTGGGGAATGAATTCAGAGAGTGGAGAGCCAAAAGCATACAAAAATTAACTGGACTGCAGCCTCACTCTTTTGCTGTTCAACATCTATATATGCTTCCCTCCGTTTTTTTTAATTTTTTAAATTATGAGTTTATGATAACATTTATAGGAGAGTTGGAAAATACAGAACAAAGTTACATACCATTCTGCTGTATATTACAAATATTTTCTAAGTGGCTAAGTTAAGATTTTTAGTTGGAGTTTCAATATCAAACTCTCAAAAATTAATAGAATGAATAGACAGAAAAGTAGAAGGATACGGTAGACCCGAAAAGCCCTATGAGTCTTAATTGAACATAATTAAGATTTATACAGTTCGGGCTGCCCTGGTGGCTCAGACGGTAAAGAATCTGCCTGAAATGTGGGAGACTTGGGTTCAGTCCCTGGGTTGGGAAGATCCCCTGGAGAAGGAAATGGCAACCCACTCCAGAGTTCTTGTCTGGAGCATCCCATGGACAGAGGAGCCTGGCAGGCTACAGTTCATGGTGTTGAAAAGAGTCAGACACCACTGAGCAACTAGGCACACAGCATTTAACAGCAGAGTACAAGTTCTGTCCACGTTTCCATAGACTATAAACCAGGAGACGTTGGCCTATATCCAGGGACATAAGACAAGATGCAAAAGTCTCATGGTCTAAAGGCATTGAAATCATACAGAGTCTGTTCTCTTATCAATTCTTCTATTTTTTTCTTAAAAAAAAAAAAGCAAAACGTTTCTGGTTGGATAATGGAGCTATCCCTCAGGCCATCTAAACTTTGTAATTCCCTTTTCCCTGGAGACTAGCTGCCCCAGTAGGAGGACACTCCTTTCTTGGACACAAACACTCTAACCAGGCAGAGGCCAGCGTCGACTAGAGTGAGAGTCAGCTGGTAAAATGGAGCTGACCGTACGCCTGCCTCTTTTCCTTCAGACCTGCTTCGTCTGGCTGTGGAAGCGATGATATCACATAGTGATTACTCATTCTGAACAAACACCCATTTTATAGAACTAATATCTCAGCCTCATTAGATACTGTCTCACAGCTAGTCATAAAACCAAATCTTGTATAATCTGTTGCTGGTGTTCATCTGCTAAGTCATATCCAGCTCTTTGCCACCCCATGAACTGCAGCTCACTAGGCTCCTTTGTCCTCCACTATCTCCCAGAGTTTGCTCAAATTCATGTCCATTGATTCAGTGATGCCATCTAACCGTCTCATCCTCTGCAGTCCCTTCTTCTTTTGTTTTCAGTCTTACCCAGAATTGGGGTTTTCTCCAGTGAGTCAACTCTGTATCAGGTGGCCAAAGTGTTGGAGCTTCAGCTTCAGCATCAGTCCTTCCAATGAATATTCAGGGTTGATTTCCTTTAAGTTTGACTGGTTTGATCTCCTTGCAGTCTCCTTGAGAGGGACTCTCAAGAGTCTTCTCCAACACCATAGTTCAAAAGCGTCAGTTCTTCAGCGCTCTTTATGGTCCAAGTCTCACATCTGTACCTGGCTACTGGAAAAACCATAGCTTTGACTATACAGACCTTTGTTGGCAAAGTGATGTCTCTACTTTTTAATACACTGCCTGGTTCAAAATGGTTGAAAATAGATGAGTGATTCTGGAGGACAGGATCAAATTGTAAGGATGTCTACCATCACCTTCCCTCTTTGTAAAGTGAATTCCTCAGTCAGAAGCAATGTTATAGGATGTTATCGGATGCCATGATGATAAGATGGACAAGAAGTTTATTGCAAATCCAGACATATGAGCCTGCCTCTGTGAAGAGCAACCTCTGCCTTTTCCATAATGGAAGAGGTCCGAAGCAATCATTCTGCAGCCAGGCAGCGCGTGGGACGACTGGCGTGTCATCAGTGTGCAGAGGCAGGGATCATCATCACATCCTGTGAGCGTGCTGGCCAGGCTGATGGATGACTGACAGCCAGGGCTTGAGCACATGCCTTGCTGCCTTCTTTGACAGCGTGGCCACTTTCATTCTTGAATCAGTTGAGAAAGCAGCAATGTCCCTGGGGAAAGAAACTGTTACTCCTAGATTGTCTTTGCCGCTTAATAATAATCTCCTGCACAGTGGAGGCTCTGGGTGACCTTTCACTCTGGGTGACCTTTTCACCTTTTCACAACTGCCCCTTTCTGAGAGGCGCGGCCATCTCTGCTTCCCCAAATGTCTGTCACCAAGCCTCTCCTCTTGCTTCTTTCCATTGCTTGACCATTTGGCCAGGCCGTCCGTCACTGTTCACAAACCGATGCAGCTTCTTGCATCAGATCATTTTTCCTACCAAGCGGGCAGATGCGATGTAGAAATGTGTGCTTAGAATTCTCCCCACTGGGAGGTGTGCTCGTCACCTACAGTCCTCGGTGGCAGTGTAAGACCACAGCAGCCATCTCTAGGGGCTGGTATATCAGAGCCAGCCAGAACTGGCTTGAGCAGTTTTTCCTCCTTTTTTTTTTAAGCTGCCAGCACCACTTCCCAGGACTGCCTCTTGTCTCTCATATCCCTGATTGTCTGATGGTGGGAACATCTCATTCCCTGAAGACTCTGCCTATGATGGACCCCCTTGACTCATCCCAGGGGACTGGAATGAAAAGTGGTGGGGGCCATACAAGTGTCTGGATCTTCTCCAGGGACATGCTCATCTCGCTGAGGAAGGCACCAGAAGGCCATTAGTTAGACTGTGCCAGGCAAGGTGCTTCCTACCCTGGCCACCTCCTTGAATCCTCTTTGACTTGTGTGTGACAACCACGCCTGACAATGAGATGGGGTGGAGGATCCAGGAAGCCATAATCACCAAGGTGGTGATGGGCAGAGGTGGTTCTGCTCTGCACCGAGGATGCCCCCCTGAACCTCCCGCCCCTCCTCCCTTAGAGCTTTCTTGAGGCAACATCCTACACACCTTCATCTTCAAGAGAAGTTGGTTCAATCTGTGGAAGATGGCCAGTGGGGGCCTAGGGCACTGTTCTTTTTTTTTCTCCTTGCTTTTAAATCAAGGTATGATTACCTATGGGCTTCCCAGGTAGCTCAGCTGGTAAAGAATCTGCCTGCAATGCAGGAGACCCTGATTCAATTCCTGCTCGGAGAGATCCCCTGGAAGAGGGATAGGCTACCCACTCCTGTATTCCTGGGCTTCCCTGGTGGCTCAGAAGGTAAAGAATCCACCTGCAATGTGGGAGACCTGGGTCAATCCCTGGATTGGGAAGATCCCCTGGAGGAGGGCACAGCAACCCACTCCAGTGTGCTTGCCTGGAGAATCCCTATGGACAGAGGGGCCTGACGGGCTGCAGTCCATGGGGTCACGAAGAGTAGGACATGACTGAGGGACTGAGCACACCACAGCACATGGTCACGTTTAACAAAAGGCACCGGTCTTACATGTTTACCCACCACATTTTTAAATTTCTCTTTTATGTTGGAGCGCAGTCGCCTAGCAATGTTGTGTGTGTTTTACATTGCGCAGTAACGTGATTTGGTTATGCAGCTACATATCCACTCCACTTTAAATTCTTTTCCCATTTAGGTTATTATAGAGTGTGGAGCAGAGTTTCCCGTGCTATACAGTAGGTCCTTGTTGGTTACCTATTATAAATATATTGGTGCAGTGAGCTGCACCAATTTTTAACTTACACACCCGAGACTGGCCCTACGGCCGGGTCTTCCAAAGGCCCGGGCTCCCCAGCTCTTGGGTCATCTCCCCCTGGCTACTGCCCTGGTCCCAGGTGTCAGGCGCCCAGGTGTGCTCAGGGCCTGGATACACGTTCCTGGAACCTCAGGGGCGCTGTTTACCTGCTGGGGCGGGGCCCTGGCAAGGGGCGGGGCTGCGTGGTGGGTGGAGCGTGGGCGGGGCTTCGCGCCGTGGGAGTGGGACCATCCTCCCGCCCTCGACCCCTGCGACTGCACTTGGCTGCTGGGAGGTGGGTTCACTTCACCAAAGGGAGCCCTGCCTTCCTGGCGCTCCTGCCCTCTGTGGCTTGTCCCTTCCACTGATGCACGCGGGTTTAATGGGACGGGGGATCTTTATACAGTTTGAGTGGTGGTCTTTTAGGAAAACAGTGCAAAAAAATTAGACGCAAGGCTTCGGAGGACCGCCTGTGAGCCAGCATCCCTGTGGTTCAGGCTCCACTGGCTTTTAGGTAGGTGCGCTCTGGTCCCCTGCGCGCTGGGAACTCACTCTGCTTGAGGGCCTCCAGTTCCAGGAGTCGAGGCTTAAGCAGAACTTCTGGAGTCCCATGTAGTGAATTCACTTTTTGGGAAGGGAATGGCACCCCACTCCAGTACTCTTGCCTGGAAAATCCCATGGGAGGAGCCTGGTAGGCTACAGTCCATGGGGTCACAGGAGCTGGACACGACTGAGCGACTTCACTTCACTTCTAGCACAGCACAGCCCTGCAGCCTGTTCCTGGGTGGGAGGAGGTCCCTCCGGGCAGGCTCAGTCCCTCCTGGTTCCCCTCCTCCCAGCAGCATGCAGGCGGGAGACTAGACCTGGGCCATCGATAGAGCTGCCGGGAGACAGCGACCCTGCGCCCACCTTGAGGTTCAGTTCAACCCTCCTCTCTCTGTTCTCATCGACTTGATGGTGTCCTGGCCGTGCCAGTGCCTTGACAGCAAAGGGGTCTTACATGCTCACCGTCTGTCCCCCCGAGCTGGCCCCGAGGCGTGGGCAGCTTCTGATGGGGCTGCACAGCTGGAGACCCTGCAGCATCCTCAGGGCCCTCACCACTGCTTTCTGTTTCAAGACACGGAGGATGTGGACTGGAGGATACGCGAAAAGGGCGACTGGATCAGTTGGAGTAACCCCAGCGCCCCTGCACCCCATGACCCTCTCCCAAATTAAAAGATCAGCCTGGAAATTGGGCGGAACCTTTTCTGATGAGGTCTCCATTCTCTGCCAGACTACAAGCCACGAAATTAAAGTCTTTCACTGGCCTCTCTCCATCCAGCAGGGAGAGGTGGTGTTCTAGGCTGTTGGGAGTTGGTGAGGACCCAGCCTTAGAGTTAAGGACAGGCTAGTGTCTCTTTTCAAGCTTCCCAGGTGGCTCAGTGGTAAAGAATCTACCTGCCAGCGCAGGAGAAGCAGGACACGTGGGCTTTATCCCTGGGTCTAGAAGAAGGAAATGGCAACCCACTCCAGTCTTCTTGCCTGGAGAATCCCACGGACAGAGGAGCCTGGTGGGCTACAGTCCATGGGTCGCAAAGAGTCAAACACGACTGAGTGACTAAGCACACACGCACGCACTGTCTCCCTTCACTTGACCTCCAGGAAACCCAGGAAGTGCCAGGGAAGGAAGATAGCGTAGGACAAGCCAGAGGGCAGGGGCTAGGGGAAGAGAGGAGAGACCCTGAGCTGCTTTTGCTTCAGTTTTCCAGGTGTGCAGTAAGGGTTTCCTGTGCTATACGTGCTATTCTGACCGTTGCCTTTGAGGGTTCGAATTCAGCATGCACTTGGGCCTGCAGCCTGGATTGGCCACTACCACACCCTGGAGAGTGTCCCATGGAAACAGACAGTGAACTGATTTAAGGTCTGCTGCTGCTGCTAAGTCGCTTCAGTCGTGTCCGACTTTGTGCGACCCCATAGACGGCAGCCCACCAGGCTCCCCCGTCCCTGGGATTATACTTCATCAAAGGTTTTCTTGAACAGGAATCTGCTCCCTTTCTGCTTATCCCGTGAAAATGCTGGTTGAACTTAATACGTGAAATGACAAAGAATGTAAAAGTGTTTGTTTGCTAACACGCCTGCAATACAGATCGAAAGGGAAAAGGACCACTCTTGCATAAATGGTTCATGAATCTGCAGATTTCTTCCAGGTGGACACTGGTCATATTTGATCACTCGGCTGGAGATGGCCACTGTGCTAGTTCTCTGTGTCATGAGGCAAACTTGCGCAAGCTGAGGACAGAGAGGTCTTAATTTTGGTCAGTGCCTTTATTTAGATTTAGGGACTTTTACAGGTTGGCTCCCAACATGAATTCCATGGCTCTGGCCCTCTGAGGTTCAGCCATTGGCTACACTTTGCAGGCAAAAGTATAGGACAAGGATGCCTCCCAAACAGAGTCCCCTAGCAAATCAGTAAGAACATACAGACCCAGAAGTCCCCCAAGAATTTTTTTATATGCCTGTACATTCAAAATGTGTATAATGATGTGTGTAATAAAGACAACACAAATCTGGTAGGTCAAAGTCAGGCTCCAGCTTTCTCCCAAACTTGAACGTGAAGGTGGTATTGCAGGTCATCTGGTGAAATAGAACCGATTGTTCTGTGGAAACCAGAAAGGTTCATGAACTCAGACCATCCTCCTTCCTAAGAGCTGTTTCCTTCCTGAGTAGGTTATGCCTGTCTAGGGGGGAGGGACGAGCTAAGTGTGTGTGTGTTTATTTAATGTAGAATTCTTGGCACATGTAAAATTCTTGGCGAACCTACCAGGTTGGCAGGTGCTGAAAGGTAAAATCCTCTTTTCCTAATCCAGAAAAAAACTTGGTTGCCAGTTTCCCCCTCATCATCACACTCTGCCGGGCAGAGGGCCACCTCTTCTAGCACTCAGGGTAGGGGGTACCCAGGTACCAGATACAGTGACGGCCGCTGGCTGGATGACACAGCCGTTGAGCTTAAAGGGAGAGTCGGGTTGAAACCTTTTCCTCAGGGGGCTCTGTCCTTCAGTGTGAAAAGCCAAGGTGAAAACAGGTGGATGGTTTAGCCTCACGTTAACACGTTATCGACCAGAGACGTATCAGTTCATTTTTAGCGAGTGACCCAATGAACATCACTGTGCAAAGTTGTTAGAGCTTAAAATTGATTTCAGATTCGTTGTACAACTTAACGATTGTCATTATCCTTACATTTTGCTCTGTTTGGTTTTTGTTCCAACCCTATGTATAAGCGCAAGTGGAATACGGTAAAAGTTGTAAAAATGACACCGAGAAATTTTAAATGAAGAATTTTTCAGTAAATTTTGTGCAGCCACTTTCTTCGATTGTCCCAGAAACGTATGTACCAGTGTCTCAGATGGTGACAGTTCTTCAGAGTATAGTTCTGATTCAGACGGTGTGAATATGAGACCAACAAAAAGACAAGAAACCTTAGTGACTGATTCTGATACGGAGAGTGAAAATGAAACTCCAGGCGCTGGAGAAGTCTTCACAGGTGTGTCAGTGCAACTATGGAATGTAATAACCTGCAAAGTGTTAGTGAAATAACAGAATTAAGTTTGGGCTGGCCCAAATAAAAATTCCCAGGCACGGGTGTTAGTTTCTGCAAAAAAAAAATCCCCGGTCAGTAATGAGTTGAGGTTAGGACTGAGGAGAGTTGGGGCCGCTCGGAAAGGAGAGAGGGAAGTTGACAGAGATGCAGCTGACACCCCTGGCACTGATGGAGAAAAGGCTAGACGCCCAGATAACCTGGCTTTGGGAAAGGGCACGATTCCCCACACGGGCACCCCTGGAATTCACAGCACCAGCCGCGTGTCTGCACGAGTGATGGCAGTGCAGATAGCGTGCAGATTGCAATCAGCCTTGGCAGGGGAGCTCCTAGCAGGGTTTTGTGGTTTGGAAAAGTGCAGCAAACAAGTAGGGTACAAGGCTCCCCCGGAAACGCCCGTCTCTGCCCACGGCGGCCACCACCCTCTACACTCAGGTTCCTCCCACTGCCAGTTCAGCGTTCATGGTCTCCCTCCTCTCGCTGGTCAGGGAGGCTGATCCCAGCTGTCTGGCCCCTGGAGATATGACCCATGAACCCCCGATGTCCTGCTCCTTGACCATGCCTCGGGCTTGAGTCAATACCATTCTTCGTTCAGATATTGTTGGCAGATGTAGAGGGAGCTCGAGCCAGCTCAGGATGTCAGATGCTTAAATAAGTCGAGAAGAACGTCAGCATCATGCCAATCAGAAGAGAAGCTAGGACCTGTGCATTCGGATGTCAAGGTGTTATGATTCAGGTATCAGTTCAGTTCAGTTGCTCAGTCGTGTCCAACTCTGCGATCCCATAACGGCAGCACGCCAGGCTTCCCTGTCCATCACCAACTCCCGGAGTTTGCTCAAACTCATGTCCACTGAGTTGGTGATGCCATCCAGCCATCTTATCCTTTATCGTCCCCTTCTCCTCCTGCCCTCAATCTTTCCCAGCATCAGGGTCTTTTCACATGAGTCAGC
This sequence comes from Redunca redunca, assembly GCA_006410935.1. NCBI lineage: Eukaryota > Metazoa > Chordata > Mammalia > Artiodactyla > Bovidae > Redunca > Redunca redunca. The sequence continues at coordinate 360,795 of SJYQ01001676.1, forward strand.
TCTTCACATCAGGTGGCCAAAGTATTGAACTGGTGTGTTTTTATATTCCCTCTCTAATGGTCACCTCAATCTGCTATGAACAAAAACAGCAAGAGGAAAAAATGCAGCAAATTCCATTAGTGTGAGCAGTGTGCCAGTTAGGAATGGAGCCACTGCTTTCTCAAAAATCTCTACAGAAATAATAGTGAAGTCCTTCAGGCTCTTTTGCTGCTTTACCTGGGAGGACAAGGTGATGAAAAGGGATTTTCGTCAGCTGTTCTAGCTAGCTGATCTGCCCTTCCTTCTACTTAATGTCTTTATGACATCTTCTTTTTTAAAAAAAAGTTTTACATTTTATTTTGTTTTTGGCAGTGCTGGGTCTTTGCTGCTTTTAGGGGCTTTTTTTTCTAGTGGTGGTGGCATGGGAGGACTCGCTCTACTTGCAGGGTGTGGCTTCAGTAGTGGGAGCTCTCAGACTCTAGAGCAGAGGCTCAGTAGTAGGGATGCACAGGCTTTGTCGCTCTGCGTCATGTGGGATCTTTCCAGATCAAGAAGAAAATGCTTCTTCCTGATCTTCTTTTCCACTGTAGCTCATCACAGGGTATTTCGTATGGTCCTCTGCTCTGCTCAGTAGGACCTTGTTTATCTGCTCTAGATATCATACTTTGCATCTGCTAAGCCCAAACTCTCACTGCATCCCTCCCCGATTGCCCCCTTGCCCTTGGCAACCACGAGGCTTTTCTCTGTGTGATATCTTTTTAAAAATCATCTCTGCAGCCTTGATTGAGCTTCCCTGGTGGCTCAGCCGGTAAAGAACCCGCCTGCAATGAGGGAGACCTGGGTTCGATCCCTGGGTTGGGAAGATCCCCTGGAGAAGGGAAAGGCTACCCGCTCCAGTATTCTGGTCTGGAGAATCCCATGGACTGTATAGTCTATGAGGTCGCAAAGAGTTGGACACGACTGAGCGACTCTTTCACTTTTCAATTTCACAGCCTTGATTACAGTATATCCCGAGTTTAGCGACTTCCCTTAGAGGCCCCCGGTCTCTATTGTGCGACGTAACTCTGTACTCTAGCAGACGTGTTTTGCGAGTCACTCGATGCTGGTCTGAATCCTGCCAGAAATGATGAGTGGTTCACTGTCCAGCATGGGCAGGCGCTGACTCACCTGTCTGGACTGAAAAAAAAAAAAGCAAAGCCACGTCTGTTTCAGCCAGTACAATTTAAAAGCATGGCCGGGTCTGATCGGCCGCCTTACGATGCCTGTGTAAGTTCTGACGCTGGTAGGTTTATTCTTTACTCTTTTCTCTTTACAGATTGGTTTTGTTTACCTTTTTCTTGTGAAGGGTTTTGAACCTACACGCAGGTAAACAGAAGGGCGTCACAAACCCCACATACCCATCACCCATTTCCAACAGTCATCCACTCCCTCCTGACTGTTCCACCCCCCTTCCTCATCATTTTTAAAGAACATTTATTTATATTTATTTATTTGGCTGAGGCAGGTCTTAGTTGAAGCGCCTGGGGTCTTTTGTTGCGGCCTACGGGATCTGTTTCCCTGACCGGGAATCAAAACTCGACTCCCTGCACTGGGATTTAACCATTGGACCATCAGGGAAATTCCCCTTCTTATTTTTAAACAAAAACCAAAAGAAAAAAGCTCAGACATTGTGCCACTTTAAGCATTTAAGCAGATCTGTCCACATCTCAAAAAGGAAAGGATTTCTTTTAGACACACACAAAGGAACACTGTAAAATTTACTTTAAATATTATATATTTCTTATTCCTTCTCTTTAAATTGAGCAGTGGCCTTGGGTCAAAAACAGTAAAATTTGATGACTGACCTCAAACATCCTGTATTCCCAAAGGATTCGCTGCTTTTCTCAAAACCAATTCATGATCTCATTTCATTCCCATAAAGAAGCCTGTGGGGTAGGCAAAGGAAAGGGGGTCCAGGGGTTGTGGCTGAATCGGCCCTTGTGGTAGCTCTGAACTTTCCTTGCCCTCACGGCCTGGCAGTGCCAGCAACTCCACCCCAGAGGGACCACCCTCCTCTCCTGTCCCTTCCCACTGTGCTGAGTGCCAGGGCCAACCTAGCATTCTGCAAAGGAACTGTGGTTTGCCAGAGGAAAATGCTGGTGTGTTCCTGGCCAAAGTGACTGACAGTCACGTGGATGGAGTGTGGAAAGAAGGGGCTGGCCGGGAACGGTTTGCACGGCTTGTCTGGAAATGCACATAATAACATGGGCAGCCTCCAAGGAGGGCGCTTCTGGGTGCTCGTAGGACGCTAACCCCCCAAGCCTCTGTAGAGCCTGCCACCTCTCCAGCTACAGAGGACAGAGCGACGCCTTTCTGGCTGGTGTCGCATTTGTAGGGCATCTCATTTGGGAAGTCATACTTCCATCTTCCCCTTCCCAGGAGGGGTTCTGGGACTTTAAACTGCTGGCCACGTGAGTGGGGTGGGGGGTGGGCGTCCCCTGCACACATGCCCATCCTGAGTGCTCTGGTAGCCGGTGCGGCCTCTGCCCACATGGGAAGATGATTTTCCTTTCTTTCCTTTTATTTTCATAGCCTTATATTTTATAGTCATCAAGTGAACAAATATAAATATTGCATACTTTAAGCTTAGATATATTCTATGCAGAAACACCACTTCTTGGGTTTTTATTTTTTTTAATTACGAAAGCAGGATAACACCTTCACAGGAGACTTGGAAGGCACAGCGCAAGGTGACATGTAGTTCCACTCTATATTGCAATTATTTTTTTAAGCAGATAAACTGATATTTTTAGTTGGAGTTTCGATATCAAACTCCTAACAATTAATAGAATGAGTGCACAGAGAAGTAGAAGGACGTTGTAGACTTGAGGAGCACTGTGAACCAATCCAACGTAATTAAGATTTATGTAGGTTTCACACAACAGTAAGGTGCTAATTCTGTTCAAATGGGAAGATGATTTTTTCTTAATGCAGCTCACTTGGGGCTGATTTTAAGAAAGGATGAGTCAGAGATCCAGGGACACCTTCTCTGGCCCTGCTTGGCTTCTGGAAATGAGAGCTAGCGCCCCCACCGCTGGGGCCCCAGGACCTGGGTCCCCAGCCAGCCCTGTAGAAGGCTGACTGACACTTTGCGTGTCAGCTGGAGCTGCCTGCTGCAGGCCCGGGGCCCTGCCTGGATCATAAGTCCCTTTGTGTGCAGCGAGGGCCCTGACAGGTGCTGATGGATGGGGCTTCCTCGAGGACCCCGAGAGCCCTGGGTGGGGACAAAGGGGTGCATTGTTTGGTGGGGCAGGCCCCTGCCTGCGAACCCGCTCATTTGCCTGACGGTGGAGACAGGTGTATCACAGGCTCAGCGTGCTGGAGCATCGCCGAGTGATTAAGATCTTGGCTTTGTTCCCCAGGGCTGGGCTTGGAGGAGCAGACGTGCAGAGCGGAGCCGCCGTGATTCCTCCACTCTCCTGGAACCTGGACCCTGACTTCGCTTCTTTTAGTCTGGGCTTCCAAGTGCTCTGTGCTCGATCGCTCAGCCATGTCCGAGTCTCTGTGACCCTGTGGACTGTAGCCCGCCAGGCTCCTCTGTCCGTGGAATTTCCCAGGCAAGAATCCTGGAGTGGGCTGCCATTTCCTCCTCCAGGGGAGCTTCCCAACCCAGGGATGGAACCCATGTGTCTTATGTTTCCTGCACTGGTAGGCAGGTTCTTTACTGCTGAGCCACAGGGGAAGCCCCTCTGCTCTTAAAAACAGTGATTTGTTAGGGATGGGAGACTTTGGAGCCTGTCCTGAGCTCTCGTTCTTTCAAACTCCATGGGGAGGAGCAGGGCAAGGGACACCCTCACCTGTTGAGCAGAGGCTGTGTTCCCTCCCTGTTGGCACCACAGGGACCATCTCTTACCTCCCATGAGACTCCTCCAGCCTGACCCTCCCTTGCCAGAGAACATCACCTGGGTTGGTATTTTCTTTACACCTTCTGGGTTGTTACCACCAGTGCTCCAAAGCATTTTCATCATTTTTTAAATTAAAATCTTATTTTTATTAAGGACCAGGTCAATGAAACATAGTCAAACAGCATGATAACATTTTTGAAGAAAGGCAGCGACGCCCTGCCCCACTGAGTGCTGAGAACTGTGAAGCCTTAGAGTCATTTAAGGATCGAATGAGCAGCATGTGTCTTATCCGTGCTGGTCTGCTGGAAGATGGGTCATGATTTGAATCAGGACTTTTTACATTTGAATGTGCATTAAAAAGAAAACACCCACAGTCCACTCCTGGGCATGTGTTCAGACAAAACTCTAATTTGAAAAAATCCAGGCACCCTAGTATTCATTGCAGCACTATTCACAATAGCCAAGACATGCAAGTAACTTAAATGTCCATCGATAGATGGACAGATAAAGAAGATGTAGTATGTATGTACAATGGAATATTACTCAGCCACAAAAAAGGTGGAATAATGCTATTTGCAGTGACATGGATGCAGCCAGAGATGATCATCCTAAGGGAAGTAAGCCAGACAGAGAAAGACACGTACCGTTTGATACTGCTTACATGTGGAATCTAAACTACGACACCAGCGAATGTATCTGCAGAACTGAGTCACCAAGTGGGGCAGGGAGGGAAAGCGTGGGAGTCTGGGCTTAGCAGATGCGAGCTAGTGTATACCGATGGGTAAACAGCAAAGTATAGTGCAGGGAACTACATACACTCAGCGACCTGGGATAGACCACAGTGGAAGGCGATACGAGAAAGAAGGTACATATGTGTATGCCTGAGTCACTTGGCTGTGCAACAGAAATCAACGTTGTGAGTCAGCTGTACCTCAGTAAAAATTTTTCAAAAGCACCTGTAGAGCCTACCAAATGCAGATTCCTGGATTTGCTGCCCTGCTCATCGGACAGAGCCTGGGAATCTGCATTTGAGAGCGCCGCCCAGGTGGTCCATTTGTGACCAGGCTCCCAAGATTCATTCCAGCTCCAGGAATCTACCATGCACAGATCTTCAGATACTTTAGGAGGGCAGTGTCCTTACAGCTTTCCATGCCTGGCGTTTTGATAGGAATTTGGACATCCCAGACCTTCCGTCTCTGAGGAACTTTCCACTGAGCGGGCCCCTGTTGGGTTTGGCTGGGTTGGTGGCAGGGTGGCTGCAGGACAGGTGGGAAGCCCCGTGGCACTCTGTGCTCTTTACTCCAGGGTTCTCCTAACCGCCTCAGGCACATGCGTGCGCACACGCACACACAGGCGTGGCCACCTGCTGGAACAAAGGGACCAGAGGCTTCTGCGAGCGCACTGTTCCTGCGTGTACCTGCACACGATTCCAAGGACGCAAGGAAACCATCTGGCTCGAGAGGGAGTCAGAACGCTGTCCCTTTGAGCATTCCAGCAGCCGCCTGGCTCTGTCCAGACGTGAGAAACATCCCCTTGTCGTGGGAACACCTCCATCTCTCCCCCTTCCCTGTCTCTCTGTACCACTCCCCACATCCTCTGAGATCCAGCCTGCCTCCCTCTCCATGACCACCTCTTCAATGTCCTTTAATGTAATTAAGGCGCTGAAGAGAAAGGGGAAGCATGGGACAAGCCTGGCATTAGTGATTGTCCCCTTCTGGGCGCACCTCCTGCTGGCCTGGCTCTCATGCCCGCCCTCCCCGCTGGCTCCCTCGCCCACCTCTGCCCCTTTCATTCCCAGCTCTCCCGGGATCTGGTGCTGTTTTTATTGACAGACCATTTTCCCGCTGCACAAAGGGGTCCTTTGTCACAGGTCTTTCCAGATGTTGAGTATTTGGAAAATATTCCGATCGGAAGGCGTTTGTCCTCCGAATGCCTTGAGACGAGGAAAGAATCCAGGACAAGGCCTCGGAACTGGGGCTCCCCGAGGGACCTGGGGAGACTGCTGCACTCTGTAGCATCGTGTCCCCCGTCCTCTCCCGTTGGCCCTTGAGGCTGGCTCTCGTTGGCTCTTGTTGCAGTTCACTCAGCACCTGCCTGATGTCGCTCTGCATACCTTTGCATTGGCTGAGCTTGGTCACATGTCGGTGTTTTTTTACTTAAAATATTTATTTATTTGGCTGTGGCAGGTCTTAGTTACAGCTTGTGGGATCTAGTTCCCTGAAAGTGTTAGTTACTCAGTCGTGTCTGACTCTTTATGACTCCATGAACTGTAGCCCGCCAGGCTCCTTGTCCATAGAATTCTCCAGGCAAGAACACTGGAGTGGGTTGCCATTTCGTCCTCCAGGGGAATCTTCCTGACTCAGGGATCGAACCCAGGTCTTCTACTCTGCAGGCAGATGTTTTCCTGTCTGAGCCCCCTAGCTTCCTGACCAGGTATCAAACCCAGGGCCCCTACGTTGGAAGCACAGAGTTCTAGCTCCGGAACCACCAGTGATGTCCCTGTTTTGCTTTGTGTTTTGAGTGACTAAGCTTTGGGCTGGCTAAATGCAGCAATAGAAGACTAGAATCAGCTCATAGCCTGGCAATCCAAGCTCAGCCAACCGGCAACTTAAAGCCAAGTCGCCCAATTGCGTCCTTTCCAGATTGTCAGAAACACAGCCAACTTGCAGACCTGCGAAGGTGGGAATAAGGGACTGTGGCTGTGAGATGCCGAATGTGCCTATGAGACACCAAGTGTGCCCATGAGACGCCGAGTGTGCCCGTGAGACACCAAGTGTGCTCATGAGATGCTGAGTGTGCCCATGAGACGCCGAGTGTGCCCACGGTTGGTTTGGATGAAGTTGTGCCAAAAGCTGATCAATACCCAGGAAAGACACTCTCTAAAAATCCATTCACCACCCAAAGCCCGTTCTTCTTCTTCTTCTTTTTTTTTTTTTGCTGGTTTATTGCTTAATTTTTGGCTGTGCTGGGTCTTTGCTTGCAGCGAGGGCTTTTCTCTAGTTGTGATGAGTGGGGTCTACTCTTGGTTGCAATGCCCGGCTTCTCCCTGCGACGGCTTTTCTTGTTCTGGAGCGTGGCTCTGGGCTGAGTGGGCTTCAGCAGTCCTGGCTTCTAGGCTCTAGAGTGCACGCTCAGTAGTTGAGGTGCCTGGGCTTAGCTTCTCTGTGGCATGAGGGATCTTCCCAGATCAGGGATCAAACTTGTGTCTCCCGCATTGGCAGGTGAATTCCTTACCACTGAGCCACCAGGGGAACCTCCAAAGCCCATCCTTAACCATCTTGTCTTGGACTGTTGTCCCTCAGCCCATGAAACATCCAAGAAATATTGACCTGGGTGCCCAAGGCTGTTCCCTGGGTGCCCAAAAGTGCCCAGAGACCCCTTGTCCAACCTGGGTCCCATTTTATGATCCTTGTTGTAGAGAGCCTTCCACCTTACTGGCAGAAGAGAAGAACATAAAATAGCGTGGATGATGCTCAGGAATGTTGAAGCAGAGAGAAACATAAATGGTGGAGAGAAAATACAAGAAAATAGGCTTGTCCCTTCTGGGTAGGGGGGGTTGCCGGTGACATAATACCATCTTTTTTTTAATATCACTTTTATTTTTTGACTGTGTTGGGTCTTAGTCGCATCATGCAGGATCTTTAGTTGTGGCACGGGGACTCTAGTCGTGGTTGCGGGCTCAGTAGGTGTGGTACACAGGCTTAGTTGGCCCTCAGCATGCGGGATCTTAGTTCCTCAACCTGGGATGGAACCCGCTTTCTGTGCATTGGAAGGCAGATTCTTAACCACTGAACCACCGAGTCCTGATACCATCTTGATGAAGTTTGAAAGCAAAGCTAAGCAACGTGTTTTTAGAGATCCATACACATGTAGTCAAACTGCACTGAAAGGGAATAAGAAATAGAAGTCAAGCGCTTTCGTCCTTCTGGGGGCAGAGAGGGCTGGGCAAAGAATGTCAGTGGTACCCATTCCAGACCTTGAGGTGGGGGTGGCGGCCAGGTCTCCTGTTACCTGTAGGTAAGGGTGATGTCTACACAAGAAGCAGTGTAATGGCCTCTGTCTGGGTCTGAATCCTGGTCGACTACTCATTTAGGTCTTGGACAGGTGACTTCACCTCCTTGTCCCTTCGTATCTGGGCTGTAATCTTGAGACTGATGACGAGAGTGTCAGCCTCAGAGACCCTCGGAAGAAGGGTTTCAAATAGTGCCTGTCCCCTCAGTGCACTGAGTGATGGTTAAATCAGTGAGTTAGAGATGCTTTTTGTGCCTATCAGTGATTACTCAGTGTCCTGGGTTGAGTTGGAGAGGCTCCTCATGTGTCTCTTCATCAGTGCAACCCCAATTAAGCATCTACTCTCAGCCGAGCAAGTAGCTTATACAGCTCAGCAGAAATAAGCTGGTGAGTTATGTGGCCCAACACCATTTACCGATTTACAAAGAGTTTGCTTCAGCCTGTGTTATAAAGATGCTGCTGTTTCATGCAGGTATCAGAGACGCTTCCCTGGTGGCTCAGACCTGGGTTTACTCCCTGAGTCAGGAAGATCCCCTGGAGGAGGGCTATCCACTCCAGTGTCCTTGTCCAGAGAATCCCATGGACAGAGGAGCCTGGCGGGCTACAGTCCACAGGGTCACAAAAGAGACACGACTGAGCGACTCACACTTTGACGCTTTCACTTTTTATCAGTGTTGGGCAGGCTTCCAGGAGGAAGAGAGTTTCTCTCGGCTACCCCGAACCCTCTCTGGCGGTGGAACTGACTCGCATTGACCGAGGATCCCGCCTCGCCAGCCAATGGGGGTGATTGTCGTGTGTTTGGGGAGGAGCTGTCTGTGAAGTTCAATAATTAATTTGCCACAGTTAAACCAGAGACTTGTGTCTCCAGCAGCAGATAAGGAAGGGAAGGGCAGCTCTGACAAACCGGTTGTGAAGGGCAGGCGAGGCCGACGCGTGTTGATAGTGGCCGTCATTGCTTTATTGTGGCAATAATGTGGCCATCAGCATCTGGGGGACTGAGGGAGACAGGCGCCTCCTGCGGGCCTTGGTCGGGGGCCCCCCAGCTAGGCTTCCTTTGTGGTCTGCTGGGCCACCCAGGCAGAGCTCGGGGTCCCGGAGGTGGAAGCATGGTGACCCTATCACCATGTCCCTTCCTGAGTGAGCTGGGTGGACCTGGAACAGCGGCAGTGGGCAGGTCTGATGTCCCCACCGAGAGGCAACGGAAGTCAACAGAAGATTCGTGGGCAGAGATGGCTTTCTGGGAAGCCCAGGGGAATGGCTTTCCGGGAAGCAGGGGAGGGAGTTGGCAGTGTGAGGTTAGACTCTGGGAAGAACTTTCTCTCAAAGGAGCGTTAGTCAGAGCTGCCAGCATCTGCTGAGTGCTTGCTGTGTGCCCAGCACTGGGTATTTGGCGTGAATGCACTCATTCCTATCACCATGGGGTAGGCACTTTTATTATCCCGTTATATTGCTCTTGCTCAGTCATGTCCCACTCTTGGCGACCCCATGGACTGCAGCCCTCCAGGCTCCTCTGTCCATGGAATTATCCAGGCAAGAATACTGAAGTGGATAGCCATTCTCTCTTCCGGGGGATCTTCCTGACCCAGCGATTGAACCTGGGTCTCCCACATTACAGACAGATTCTTTACAGTCTGAGCCACCAGGGAAGCCCTTATCTCGTCAAAGAGCTCATTAAACTTTGCAGTGATCATGAGTGGTGACTGGGACCATCCCTGCTTACCTCGACTTTATTAAACTGAGGTCCAGGGAGGGTGAAGGTCTAGTGTAAGACCCTTCTGCTAGTGAGCCACAAACACATGAGGAGAAAACAAAACCCAGAAACAACCTCCCAAACCTTCAGCGGTGTCGAGGCTGGCAGAGGCCCTAAGATGAAGTGAAGGGTGCCCGCAGCCCTGTTATGGAAATTACGTGGCCAGCCTGCTAACGGGGCTTCCCTGGCGGCTCAGCTGGTAAAGAATCCACCTGCGATGCAGGAGACCCCTGTTCAATTCCTGGGTTGGGAAGATCCCCTGGAGAAGGGATAAGCTACCCACTTCAGTGTTCTGGCCGGAGAATTTCATGGACAGAGGAGCCTGGTGGGCTACAACGCATGGGGTCACGAGGAGTTGGATACGACTGAGAGACTGTCAACAAAGGCTATGGTTTTTCCTGTGGTCATGTATGGATGTGAGAGTTGGACTATAAAGAGAGCTGAGCACTGAAGAATTGATGCTTTTAAACTGTGGTGTTGGAGAAGACTCTTGAGAGTCCCTTGGACTGCAAAGAGATCCAACCAGTCCATCCTAAAGGAGATCAGTCCTGGGTGTTCACTGGAAGGACTGATGCTGAAGCTGAAACTCCAGTACTTTGGCCACCTGATGCAAAGAGCTGACTCACTGGAAAAGACCCTGATGCTGGGAAAGATTGAGGGAAGGAGGAGAAGGGAACAACAGAGGATGAGATGGCTGGGTGGCATCACCGACTTGATGGACATGAGTTTGGGTGGACTCCGGGAGTTGGTGATGGACAGGGAGGCCTGGCGTGCTGCGGTTCATGGGGTTGCAAAGAGGTGGACACGACTGAGCGACTGAACTGAACTGAGCGACTTTTACTTTCAGGCTGCTAACTGGTCAGGCAGTGACTCAGAAACGCTGGTTTGACTGATACACATCCTCTGCGGTTTCTGTCTCCAGAGTTATTCAAAGGGAGACCGGGGCACTGTCGCGCACGTGTGGGTGTGGGTCTAGGATTTCCCTCCCTCCCTCATCCTGGAAGGATGGGTGGGTTTCTGGAACTGTCACAGGTTAAGGGACTGATAGATGCCCTCTGCAGAAGTAGAGGGGACCTGGGCTGCGGATTCAGTTCTGAGACAGAGATCCAGGGCAGGATTTCCCAAGCTCCGTGACCTCAGGGATGGAGCATTCTGTGTCCTGGGGGCTGTCTTGGGCGTTGGAGTGTGTTTAGACAAATCCTGGCTTCTCACCACTAAATGCTGGTACCAGCCCCACCCTCCACTGTGACAATCAGAACTGTCTCTAGACATTGCCTGGTGTCCCCAGTGGGAGGGGACAGAGGTCACCTCTGGAAAGGAACCACTGGTATGGATATTTTTAAATGGGGGTTAGGCCAGCCCTTGCCCCGCCTCTAATCCCTCAGGCTCCTCCATCTGTCTACGTACTGCCTACCTGTTCAGTGGGGGCTGTGAGGACCGTGGACCAGACTGTTTGCTGCGGGAGCCAGGAGGCAGGTAAAACTCACACCCAGGCTCACAGCATCTGTCCTCCGCCAGCAAAAGGAGCGACAGATGATCGTTTCCACAAGCAGACCACGCCTGGGCGGGTGGGGGCCTGGGCGCTGGAGAGACGGGGTGTTCCTGCCTGGCCTCTCAAAGTCCTCTTTCTCTGCGAATGGCCAGCTGAGACCCGAGTCCACTCTGCAGGCGGGGACGCGCCAGCCGCACAAACACCCCTCTGTCCTTCCTCCAGGGGGAGCGTGCCCTCCTCCGCCCCTCCCACTGCCCTTCCCGACTCCGTTTTGTTTCCTCCTCCTCCTCTGTGAGTGCCCTTGCCCGGCCATATGCCCGCCCCTCCCGCCCTCCCCCAGGGCCGGTACACCTGACTTATTTATTTATTTACGGCTCGAGTGTTTGAGCTGAGGGTTAGTTCGGGTCTATTAAGCTAGCTGCTTTTCCTGCCTGGGAGCCTGGGTAATGAGTAACCATAGCGTGCTACAGGCAGCTGTCTGGGACAAACCCAGAGCCTCCTCAGGAGCCGCATAAGGCCGCGTTTGTTCTGCCCCTTCTCAATAGCTCCTTGTGCAGGAGGCAGGGTGATGGGCGGGCGGGCGGGAGCCAGAGAGAGCGGCAGAAGGAGACCAGCACTGAATTCACGGCACTTTCGACAGTTCCTCGCCTCTTGGTCGCCTCCCCCCGCCCTCCACCTATACCCACTGCCATGGACTTCAGACTCTCGGGCTCTTCTCCCTGACCCCCTGAACCTGGGGACAGGCTCCCCCAAACCTCGTGGGGTGCTTTTGGGGGGGCTGTGGATGACACGGAGCCCAAGGACTGCTGTTTTGCACGGGGGTGGTTCCATTGTGCCCTGGGTCTCCCTGACTGTGCAGATGAACACAGCACCTCTTGTCTCGACTTCGCTTCACGATCCAGTAACTCTCCAGCTATCTCTTCCCGATCTTGGGGGCCTGGCTGCGCTATGAAGCTGTTTGGAGAGTGCTTTCATAAAACAGCCCCAAGTCTGTTATGGGGCTAATCATTGGCTCCACCAGCAACGTGGGGCTCGTTAGGGCTACAGGTGATCTGCCTCATTAAATAGAAAGAGAGGCAGGCCCAGAAATGGATTGCCCACTTGGCCTTTGGAAAATCTCCCAAGTGATAGGCACATCCGTTCATTCTGTCCACGGGTATTAAACACCTACATCAAACCGGCTAGTTCCGAGGGGCGACGACAGACATGAACAGGGTGTGATCTTCTGCCTCGAGTGTACAGTGTAGAAGGGAAGAGGAAAGAGCCCCTGTCCTGGGTTTATGATTATATGAAGTAGAATGGGACAGATGCCCCAAGAGAGGTGGTGATTCTTTAGCCGCTAAGTCGTGTCTGACTCCTTTGCGACCCCATGGGCTGTAGCCCGCCAGGCTCCTCTGTCCATGGGATTCTCCAGGCAATATTCCGGAGTGGGTGGGCATGCCCTTCTCCAGGGGATCTTCCCAACCCAGGGATTGAGCCCATGTCTCCTGCATTGGCAGGTGGATTCTTTACCACTGAGCCACGAGGGAAGCCCCTCCCCAGAGAGGTACAAGCAAAATATCTCGGAGGGTGGAGAACGGAAAGGTCAGAATCTTTGGGGAACATGAGGAAAGGCTGGGCTTCAGGAAGGAAGGGTGGAGGGTAGTCCCTCCTCTGGGCAAGGGAAGAGTTTTAACAGAGGAATCAAGATGGGCCAGCATGGGGCTCATGTGGGGATCAGGGAGGGGCTGGGTTGCTTAAGTCGTGGGCAGATGAATCAAGAGCCGAGGTATGTTTTAGATGAATCAGGCTACGCTGTGTCAGATGCATTTGAAGAAGATGTTAGCTGTGTTGAAACCAGTTAGAAGAAGAGGCCAGTGGTCCAACAGAGGAAAATGAGAAAAGGCAGGACAGGTGAGATGCTGAAGCCTAGGATACTGTAGGGCTCAGCCGCCGATGGAGAGAGCGGAGGGAAGTGGCCCCGCGGTGACCAGGAGGACGGAACTGGGGAGATGGACCGAGTCAGAGGGTCTAGGGAAGGACCACAGCTGAGGAGCAGGATAGGAGTGTGGTTCAGATGCTCTGAGCTGGAGAGTCTGTAATCGAAAGTGGGGTCCGACTGCTCACCACTCAAAGCCATTGAAGAAGCCAGGTTGGTAGAAAGGAAAGTTTGCTTTATTTTGGATGGTGGCTGCTGGGGTGGGCAGGTGGAAGCCTGTCCAAAGGCTGGTCCTCCCCACTGATGATCAGAGGACAGGAGCTGTTATGGCAGTGGGGAGCGGTGGGGAAGGTGGCTACAGGCAGAAACAGCACAGTCAGCTCAGACAGTCATCTTGAAATTGACCATCCGTGGTCTGACAAGCTCCCTGACCAGGGACTGAACCCAGAGCCCCCACAGTGGAAGGTGAAGTCTTAACCACTGGCCTACCAGGGAAGTCCCTGCACTGGTTTTCAAAGTCACCTTGCAAAATAAGGAGGAACAGGAAATATTCTCCCCATGTTTGAGATGGAGTGAACAGGTCCAGGAAGGTTGAGTCACTTCTCCAAGATCACACAACAGAATCGGAACCGGAGTGGGCCAGGCGCTCAGACTTCAGCCTGGAGCAGTCAACGTGACTGCTTAGTCAGAGACACCTTCTGCGCGAGTGACGCAAACCCTCCTGACATAACTCGGGAGTTTAAACGGTGAAGACACGTACTTCCTAACCTAGCAAGATGTCGAGTGGTAAGACAGGCCCTGGGCCAGTGGGTTCAGCGGAGGATCAGTGATGTCACCGGGAACCCCTGTGCTTTCATTTCAGCTCTCCCAACACCAGGGATGCCCTCATCCTGAGGCTGGTCACTGGCTTGGGTACAAATGACTGCCACTGGCAATCAAGGCTGCCTGCTTCCCTGTGCACAAAGCAAAAGAGAAAAAACTCATCCCAGTGTGGTGCATGTCTGCACCCCGCACGGCTCAGTGGTAAGAATCCACCTGCCAATGCAGGAGACATGGGTTCAATCTCTCGGTTGGGAAGATCCCCTGGAGAAGGGCATGGCCGCCCACTCCAGTATTCTTGCCTGGAGAATCCCATGGACAGAGGAGCCTGGTGGGCTACAGTCTGTGGGGTCACAAAGAGTCAGACACAGTGTGCACCCCCTCCTTCCTGGGGGGTGTGGAGGAGGAGTGGGTGAGGCTGAGATATTTTCCCAGCACAGTTTAATCAATCTCCCACTCATCTAACTTGCTCCCTGGAGTAGAAGACAGGACCAAAGGGAGAAGGGAGGGCATCTCAGGTGAAGATCTGGACCAGAGCTTTGAGATGGTTTGCATTACAAAACTTCTTGCGAAATCAGGGTAGGGCTTCCTGCTAATCCTCGGAGTAGCCCAGGGCCAGTCCCAAGCTCTGATTTCCCCACCTCACGCAAGCTGGGATCCCTTTGAGCAACGTGGAATTTGTGAGTTCTTTGAAAAAGAGAAAGGCATGTTCTTAGATGGGTCCCAAGCCTTCTGTTACCTTGGGCTGTCGCACCTGGGTGTCTGGGGCTTTCTGAGGCCACTGCATTCTCGGGGAAAGATGTGGGTTCTGGGTCAAGCGGCTTCTTGCCCTCATGGGAGCCGAGCCGGCAGCCGCATCTTACCTGGAGTGATGCTGTCTCGCACCTGTGCTGAGGTCCTCAAGTGGAAGAGTGTAGCTACGCTGCTTTCCTTCCTGGTCATCTCCCTTGCATGTGCCTATTTCCCACACCTTAGCATTTGCCTTAGTCACTTCTACATCAGCCTCTATTTTTTATTTCCTTTTTTCTTAAAAAAATAAAAAATAAAAAATCTTTTGGCTGTACCCCCAGGGCATGTGGGATTTCATTTCCTGGGTTCGGACCAGGGATCGAACCTATGGCCCCTGCATTGGAAGAACAGAGTCTTAACCACTAGACCACCAAGGAAGTGTCTTTTTGTTTAGCTGTTTCCTAACCCTTCATTCCAGAATCAGGTCAGACACAGGCCCTCTGGACCCCTTGGCTCTTGCCCCCAGACTGGTCAGGCGCTTGTTGTCCGTGCGTGCATGCTCTGTTGCTCGGTCGTGTCCGACTCTCTGTGGCCCCATGGACTGAAGCCCACCAGGCTCCTCTATCCGTGGGATTTTCCAGGCAGGAATCCTGGAGTGGGTTGCCATTTCCTGTTCTAGGGTATCTTCCCGACCTAGGGATCCAACCTGAGTCTCCTGCATCTCCTGCATGGGCAGGAGGGTTCTTTACCACGGTGCCGCCTGGGAAGCCCGGCGCATGGTCCATGCAGTCTCTTTAACGTCCCTGCAGTTATCAGGATAACTGGCTTCCTCTGCCTGGCTCTTGCTTTCCTCCCCCAGCATTCGCGAGTGTTGAGTGAAGGAGAGGCTACTGCAGAAATCGAAACCTGAGCGACAACAGGCAGTAGCAGCTCCCGAATTTTAATCTAGGAAGGCCTCAGGGTGGCGAACGGTTTACCACTTAAGGTTAGGGATGGGGAGATAAGTCTACCCTGTAGGGTCACCTCCCTCTGCAGCCCTATGAAAGGGAAAGTCGCTCAGTCATGTCCGACTCTTTGCAAGCCCGTGGACTGTAGCCTGCCAGGCTCCTCTGTCCATGGAATTCTCCAGGCCAGAATACTGGAGTGGGTACTCGTTTTTTTCTCCAGGGAATCTTCCCAACCCAGGGACTGAACCCAGAAAGCAGATGTTAATGCCCTCTGTCTGTGCCAGATGAGAAAGCTGAGGCAAACACGCTAACTGCAGCCTGACGGCCATACAGCAGCTCGCTGATGGCAGACAGGGTGGCAACTAGCTAGGTCTGTCTGACTCCAGGGTTACTGGGGGGTTGGGGGTGGGGGTGGGCAGGTTCACCCTGGGCAGAATTTAGCTTGGCATGTCCCACCGTATGGGCTTACTAGGAGGTTCAGTGGGAAAGAATCCGCCTGCCAATGTAGGAGACTTGGATTCAGTCCCTGCGTCAACAAGATCCCCTGGAGGAGGAAGTGGCAACCCGCTCTAGCATTCTTCCCTGGAGAATCCCGCGGACAGAGGAGCCTGGCGGGCTACAGTCCATGGGGCTGCGCGGAGTCACGCATGACTGGGGCACTGAGCTGCACACGGGTCCCATTTTATGCACAAGGGCGGCCTCGACCCGAGGGACCTGACAGTGAGGCTGGAATCCCAGCCTGGTCTTGGAAGTTAAGGCCCAGAGGAGGACTCCCATCATTCCTAAGGTACTCTGCGTTTGTTGGCTGGAAGTTCAGTTCAGTTCAATTCAGTCGCTCAGTCGTGTCCGACTCTTTGCGACCCCATGGACCGCAGCACGCCAGGCCTCCCTGTTCATCACCAACTCCCAGAGCTCGTTCAAACTCATGTCCATTGAGTTGGTGATGCCATCCAACCATCTCATCCTCTGTCGTCCCCTTCTCCTCCCGCCTGCAATCTTTCCCAGCATCTGGGGCTTTTAGACAGAACTCCATCTCCCGGGAAGCAGTTCGGCCCCGCCCCGCCCCCTTCGCGCGCCCCGCCCTCCCTGCCCCGGCTGCTATATAAGGGCCGGATGGTCGGGCCACGGGTAGAGAGCGCGGTGGCGCGGGCGCGAACTGCGATTCTGAGAGTCTTCACTCTGCAGCGGCAGCCGTGAGAAGCCTCGGCGCTTCTCACCTGCGTCTCTCTTGCCGGCCTGGAGCCCGCCCCGCGCCGCCCGGGCCCCGCGCACCTGTAGACCCGAGGCCCAGACTGCCTCTGCCCTGGTGTTTTTCCGGGCTTGGCAGAGGGGTTCCCGGCGGGGATTCCTGGGGTCGCGCTGGTGATACGCAGTGAAGAAAGGCGAGCTGCTGCGTCCGAGCTGGGTGCTCCGAGCGCAGGGAGGCGGGCTGCGATCGGCGGGGCGCCGCTGGGGAGCCCGGGCCGGCGAACCCGCGCGGGATCTCCGCGGATCCCGGGCGCCGAGGCTGGGACGGCCGGCGCTTTGGCCTTGGATGGAAATGGGGACCGGGCCTCCGGACCCTCTACCGTGGATTACTTGGTGCATCTCGGCCGGGCTTGATGACCTACGGCCTCGTCTCCATCCGTGGATTGGTGCGTGCTACCCAACAGTCGAGTCGCTTCCCTGGAGGTAAGTCTCCCCGCGATTCGGGGAGGAGGGGATATAATATGACCCCCTGCGTCGCTTTATGAAGGTCTTGCGGTTCTGGGTTGAGATTTTTGTTCTTGTAATTGACATCTTTTCAGAGGCCGTTTTAGCCACCGTCTGCCTCCCGGCGGAGCGGATTCCCGGTGGTCATCGCCTATCTGGGCGCCCTGGCTCATCGCCCTTCCAACGCCGCCTAGCCGCCGGCCGCCCCGCGGGACAGGGCCCCGGCCTGGGGGTGATGTCCGCGTCCTCCGGGTCCCCGCCCGACCCCCTGGCACTTACTACCTTTTAAGCATGTCACGCTGCGGGGCCGTTACCTCGGTGAGCTCGCGACGACGTCTGCTTGCCTGCGACCCAGAGTGCGATCTAGGGGCAGCGCTTGGCTCCCCTCTCCCCGTGGGGGGTGGGGAATGTCTCCGGTCCCCGTCCTGGTCGTCGAAGAGCGGCTTTACTGCAAGGACCGCGCCACCCATCAGGGGGTTCACTGAATGGGTGAGAGGTGTCAGGAATTCCCTCCACTGCTACTAACCACCTCCCCTCCCCCATCAGTGCAGATTGTTAGTGGAAGAGGTTTCCTCGCCAGCCTCAGGAGGGGACTTCGTCTTGAGTCCTGAACTGAAAGCAAACTGCTTCTGCATCCACAGCTCCCCTCTCTCCTCCTCCTTTTGTGCGGGCGCCTCAGAGCAGCACCCTGCCTTGTCACCAAGCAGGCTCCGAGTACCTGTTTGTTGAGTGAATGACTGAGCCAGGGCGCCTTGATGTATGGATTAACCCAGGGCCTCCTTTCGCTTGTCCTTTGGCACTTGGCCTCAACTCCCATGACTTGCCGGGTGAAGACTGTTCCCTGGGGATGCTTTCCCAGGTGGGAGATTCCCTCCCCTGCCTCCTCCAGCCCTGCCTGCAGTCTGTTTGTGATGGTCCGTTTCCTGTCCAGTGGTCCCCCGTGCATAGAATGCGTCTGGAAGCTGTCACGGGTCTCCCTTGGGCGCCAGGGAGCACGTGCTTGGGAAGGTGGGAGAAGGCGCCGCTGGAAGGAAAAAGATGTGTTGGTTCTGCTCCTCTCCCAGGAGCCAGTGTTCTGGCCACACCCGGGTCCCTGGTACTGCCTACCTGGTGCAGGGTGTACCCTGTGGTCCTGCCCACCCTCTCTGGGAGAGGAGCTGTTGAAATTGTCCCACTGATGGCCTGGAAGTCCACCTCTGCATCCCTATCTGATTTTTAAAAGTAATCCGCTGTCCTTTCTCTGTCTTTTATAGAAAACTACAAAAAAAAAATTGCAAAATTCAGGAAACAGCCAGTTCCCACAGTAATGCTGGCAATTTGACATATTTCCTCACTGCTGAAACCCCTGCAATGTATACCACGTTGGTTCCCGCTCTATCCCCCGCCTCGCCTTTTTTTTTTGAACATTTCCCCACATAATGACTGTATTCGCTGCAGACACTGAATCATAGTTTGCGTGACAATTCTTCCATTGTTGGACACCGAGGTATTTCCAAATTTTTACCCTTTGAAGTCATGCATTGGTGAGTGTCTTTTGTACATAAGGATTTGTCCACATTTTGAATTATTTCCTTTGGAAAATTCCCAGAAGTCCCTCTTTGCTCTAAATCGGTCATGCCTAAAATAAAAGGAATGCCCTTCTTGGTGGACCTTTACCAGGTGGGCTTGGAGGAAGACTGCAGCGCTCAGCCTGCAGATAATACCGCAACTGGGAGGCAGGATACAGTAGGAGCCCAGACAGTGCTCACTGAGTGAATGCAGTGTTTCATTGCCTTTTGTTTTCCCTGAAGCAAAGAACTGATCAGCAGTGGCTGTGAGAGTAACTTAAAATTTGCCTTCAGGGCTGGGATTGAAATTATTTTAGCAATGCCGGAGATTAAGATTTACGAGGAAGCTGGATTCAAAATGCTGTCCTTTTACAAATAATTACTGTTTAAAGAACTCGCTTGTTTATGTTTCTCTGTGGCTGTGCCGGGTCTTCGTGGCCGGGCAGGCCTTTCTCTAGTTGCCGTGAGTGGGGGCTCCGCTCTAGTTGCGGAGCCTGGGGCTCTCACTGGGGTGGCCTCTCCCGCTGCGGAGCACAGGCTCTGGGCGCGCAGGCTCCGGAGCTGTGGCGCGTGGCTTGGTTTCGCCGAGGCATGTGGGATCCTCTTGGGATCCGGGATCGAACCCATGTCCCCTGCACTGGCAGGCGGATTCATCATGGAGCCGCCAGGGAAGCCCTATTATCAACTTTTGATTTTGATAGAAGTCTAGATTTTGGGGAAAGTTGAAAAATAATACACGGAGTTCTCTTACACCCTTCACCCAGCTTCCTCATGTGTTAATATCTTATAGATCCACAGTGAGACGATCAGCGCAGGGATTAATAGTAATGGAATACTTTGAACCCATCTTTAGGCTTCATCCACATTTTCCCATCTGTCCCACTAATGTCTCTTTTTTCTGGGCCATGATCCATTTCAGGATCCTGAATGGCAGAAAGTGCTGTCATGTAAAAACGTTCACGTTGAGAGTGATTCAGCAGGCTGTCTTCTTTAAAAACCACTTACTTCAGGCATGAGTGACATACAAAAAGCCATACCTGTTTTATGTCTGCAGCTCGGTGAGTTTGGTCATAAAAATACACTGTGAAACGGACACCACAATCCATGCCATAAACATACCCATCACCTCCAAAATTTTCTTCCACCCTCTTATTTACTATTTTATCATTTTCTGACAGCAAAAGCAGTTAACAGAAGAGCTACCCGCTTAGCAAATTTTCGAATGTCCAATGCCCACTCAGTCACTCAGTTGTGTCTGACTCTTTGCGACCCCATGGACTGTAGCCTGCCAGGCTCCTCTGTCCGTGGGATATTTCAGGCAGGAATACCGGAGTGGGTTGCCATTTCCTCCTCCAGGGGATCTTCCTGGCCCAGGGGTTGAGCCTTCGGCCCCTGTGGCTCCTGCATTGCAGGTGAATTCTTTCCCACTGAGCCGTCAGGGAGGCCCTCAAGTATCCAAGACAGGATCACTGACCACAGGTGCTGTGCGTCACGGGCTAAAGTTACGCATCTCGGCAGGCCGTCTTTATTCCAGAAGTTTAAAATTGAGAAGTCTGTTCCATCTTCTCCCGGAGGTTAACTTGCTCCCTCCTCCCAATTTATGGCCAGCAGGGCAGATGAGCCCCTTCAGGGTGTGGAGGGGAGAGGACTCTTGATCACGAGCGGGTGGTGTGTCCCCGTATACCCTCTCCTTCCTCTGTGGAACTTCCCTGGGAGTGAGTGGTTTCAGTAGAAATTGGGTTACAGCCTGATCTGTCCTGACCTGCCTTGGGGGGTGGGGAGGAGGTGGAGGATGTCATCTGGGTTGCGTGAGAGCCCGCCGCCAAGCCCAGAAACCCCCATTGTCAGGGAGCGCGGCGCGCACTGCCTGGGGGGTGACTCACGATGCCTGAGCAGCAGGTGTGTCTGCTGCTAAGTGTGCAAACCAACCCAGGGAGGCAGAGTTTCCCCGCGATCCAAGCAGGTCTAAAGGAACACGGGCTTCCGCTCGTTCCTCAGGGTGGACTGAGGGTTTCGTCCAGCCCTCTTGGGCTGGGGAGGGGTCCCCCTCTTCTTTCGGGGTGAGCAGAGCCAGCCTGGAGGGGTGTTTGGAAGCGACCGCTGTGAATGGAAGCTGGCCCAGCATCTTTGCATAAGAGAGCCCTTGTGTGGCGTTGAGGAGCCCCATGAAGAGTTCCTTCTCCCTGCATCAGAGACCGCCGCAGCCCAGAGCTTCCCCCGACAATACACGCGCAGACCCGGGCTGTCCTCTCCAGCCGTGGCTGGTTGCCTGCACATAGAGTGGAGGTGATGTTTGCTTGGGATGAGGAAGTTCTGAGGTTACTTAACTCTCAACCAGACAGGTTTCTGTAGTCCAGATGGAGTTTTTCAGTTACTGTCAGGGTCGCCTAGACTTGATTTTTCTTACGCTCCCAGCCTTCCTATTATAGCTTGTAAACGGAAAGACTGTCGTCCCCTCTCCCCCCACCCCGCCCCGCCCCAGTGCCCTGGCACAGACGTTTTCTCTCACCAGCCAGCTCCAGTGAGGATCATAACAGGAAGTCTCGGTGGGAGAGGGCTTCGGGATGCTGGAGCTGAACAGTCCTGGAATAGCCCTCCGTCTACACCCGCCTTCTTCCCCTGCTTGGTGACTCCTCGAGGGCCCTCCCTGCCAGCTCTTCCCAGACCAGCTGCTCCCAGGGAACGTCCCCCTGGCCTGCACCCTGTTGTTTGCATAAAAAATGAATTGCTTGGCAAATTTGGTTAAAATAAAAAAAGACTATTCTTAGCAACCATCCCACCCTCCCTCACCTTTAGAGGTTGTTTTGGTATGTGAGGGGCAGGGATGGTGCTCAGAGATGTGCGTTTTTAACAAGCTCCCTGGCCCTAGATGGACACTTGAAGAAACACTGAGTTGGTCGACTTCTTGACCAGCTACAGCCAGAACTGAGCCTTTTCCCTGTCAAGGGTACCCAGCCGCAAAGTTTCTCTGTCTTCCTCCTCTTTCAGGAAGTCTCCCCGGCTTACCTCCACCTGGTGTGGTGCCCACATGTACTTAATTGGTTTTGCTGGCACAGGTTGTGACCTGGAAGTCTTGAAATTGGGTGCCCTTTGTGGTTGAGGCAGAAGGGGCTGCGTTTGGGTGAAGGATAAAGAACTGCAGTTCTGGGCTTCAGGAGTAAGATCTTCAGCCTCTCCTCTGCGGTTCGTGAGTTTCCCCAGGAGCCAGGAAGATGCCCCTGAAAATGCAGCCCCCCCCGGGGTGTTTGTGAGCCTAGGCAGGCCCTGCTACTCCTCTTTCTGAGCAGCACTGTCCTAGGCAGTGTCGGCCCTCGACACGGAACTGGTTGGGGTCCCCACGCCATCACAGGAGAGCTGTCAAAGCAGGCGGTCCTGGGTGAATTTCTTGTTTGTTGAACTGTGCCATTGGCGAAAGATGGTCTCTTGCAAACCCCCCGGGCCTCCCTTACTCTACGGACTCGGTTTGAGCCTGGAAAAACGTCTATACACAACGAATCTTGGGTGATCACGTGCTGTGCGAAGGGCCTGGAGGAAGTTTGTAAACTCCAGGAATGCTGAAGTGGCAAGTTCCTGTCCAAGAACCCTTTCTGTGATGTGAATCATCACCTCCTCCCGTATTTGGTGTGTTCGTACAGGTTTCTGCACCAAAGGCCTGAAACCAGGTGCCTTCTGGGGTCGGTGAAAACGACGCGCCGCGTTCGGGCGAGTGACTAAGGGAGGGACTGCAGTCCGGGCCTCCTCGGGTCCGGGAGGCTCCCAGGAGCCTGGAAAGTGCCTCCTGTAGGCTCTAACTTTAGTGGCTTTCAGACCCACTATATGTGTCCATATACCGATGTGCTCCGTTGTATCCAACCTTTGCCTCCCTTTGGACTGCAGCCTGCCAGGCTCCTCTGTCCATGGGGTTTTTCGGGAATACTGGAGTGGGTGGCCATTTCCTCTTCCAGGGGATCTTCCTGACCCAGGGATGGAGCGCACATCACCTGTGTCTCCTGAAGTGGAGGAGCGCTCTTTACTTGCTGAGCCTTTGGGGGCGTATAGGGTTTGATTTTAATGGTTTCAGACCCACTGCCTCTGCCTGAAACACGGGCTGTTACTTGCAGTGGAGTTTTGCAGCTGCTCTTGTGTCACTGCCCCATGGGGTACCATCTTCAGCTTGGTGACGCGTCACCCGCCTTTTCCAGAAGAAGATACCAAAGCACAGATGAGGTGGATGCCCACTCGGGAGAACCAGCCCCGAACTCCTGTGACAAGGGAGTATTCTGGAAGCGTTGGTCGGGGGAGATGGAGAGAGGATTCATGATTTGAGGGAACTTTGGCGTGAATCCTCTCTGTCCACATGTCTCGCATGATCAGATTTTATATGTGAAGTTTGCTGTATGTAGGTTTTTCGAAAAAAGCAATGACATTTCGTGGATTCCTTTTCTGTATGGTCACGTGGCCTAGAGGTGCCCTTTCGTGGCCGGCGGTCAGACGCCAGGTCTCTGTGGCGACTCTGGGGGAGCCACGGTCAGCACCTGGCTCCAGATGACCCCCTCTGGTCTGGAGTTTTCTCCCCGGAGCTGTGAGCGGGCCCCGAAAGCTCTGTCTGATCCTGTTTGTCATCAGACGTCCCAAACCACCTGTGTCCGGCCTCAAGGTACGGTTGGGGAGGGGGCACGGGTGCTGAGAGGCTTTGTTGGCTCCCGGGGTCCCCGTGTGTTTGCCCCCCCGGGTTTGGGCTCCTTTGTCTCTCCTGACCTCTGCACTTTCCCCTGTGTGCTGGGTGGAAAGCAACCTTGTGTCTCTGGAGCCACCGTGAACGTGGTTCTTTCTCATTTTTCTTTTTTTCATTGCAATTTAAATATATATATATTTTAAAAATTAAACAGCAAGAAACAAAGCTGTTATTACTGTGGCTGGGAGACAGAGCACGGCTGTCCCAAGCCCGGGAAGAGGCTTCCTTTTCTTTGAGGGGAGGGGCCTTCCTGTGCGCGTGCTCAGTTCTCAGTCGTGTCCGACTCTTCGCAACCCCATGGACTGCGGCCCACCAGACTCCTCTGTCCACGGGATTCTCCAGGCCAGAATACTGGAGTGGGCTGCCATACCCTCCTGCAGGGGAACTTCCCGACCCAGGGATCCAACCGAGGTCTCCCCCGTTGCAGGCAGGTTGTTTCTGATCTGAGCCCCCAGGGAAGGCCCTTTGGGTGACCCCGCCTGTGACCCTTGCCCGTGACGGTGCCTCCTCTGGCTTCTCGACAGATATCTGCCCACGGTCAGGCAGACGGAGTTTCTCTGAGTTGAAGGGAGACCGTGGCCACTGGCAAGCCAGTTGGGAAACGTAGAGGTTTGGGCATTTTAATTGAATTTCCTAAGTGGGCCCCAGGAGTGCGGTTAACCAGGGAGCTGAGCCGGCCCCGGCTCCGCGTTCCGCCCTGGCCACTGGGCTTTTCCGCCTTTCCTGGAACCGCTTTACTCATCGCTTCCCGCCGCTCTCTTTCATCCCGGCCCCCACCCTGACCCCCTGCCCTGTGTGTGAACCTGGATCCTTTCGTCTTTTCCAGACGTTTGTCTCTGCCCTGTCGCCCTGGGCATCTGTCTGTAGGGTGCTGACTTGGGGACGCTGCTGGTGTGGCTGGGCTCACTGGCCAAACTGGCCGTTGGATGTCGCCTGTTCCCTCGTCCCTCCACAGCCCTGTGAAAGGATGCGAAAAGTTCAAGCCACCTGCCAGCGCCGGCTCCTAGGGCCGTGATGTTATGTTGGGAAGAGAGAGAAGCCAGCCTCAGGCAGGCGGGAGCAAGTGATCTACAGCCCGTTTCCCTTGGTCCTGTCAGCCCTGGATACGGGCACTCCCGTCTCTGATATCTGGGCCTTAGAGAGTTGAAGGAGCATCCTTACGGCCCCAGAGCTTTACAGGATGAAGTGCTGGTTCTGAGACAGGTTATGGCACGTGCCCAGCACTGGGGCCCCATCCCGCCCCGTCGCCAGCGCCTGTGTGACCTTGCACATCTTGCTGAGCCTCTCTGCGTTCAGTTCCCCATCTGGGGTCACTGTCCAGTCACTAAGCCCTGTCCATCTCTTTGTGACCCGTGGATTGCAGCACACCAGGCTCCCCTGTCCTTCACTGTCTCCAGAGTTTGCTCCCATCATGTCTACTGAGTCGATGATGCCATCCAACCATTTCATCCTCTGTCACCCCCTTCTCTTGGCCATCAGTCTTTCAATCTTTCCCGGCATCAGGGTCGTTTGCAATGAATCAGCTCTTCACATTAGGTGGACAAAGTATTAGAGCTTCAGCTTCAGCATCAGTCCTTCCAGTGAATATTCAGGGTTGATTGCCTTTAGGATTGACAGTTTTGATCTCCTTGCAGTCCGGGGACTCTCAAGAGTCTTCTCCAGCACCACAATTCGAAAGCATCAATTTTTCAGAGTGCAGCCTTCTTTATGGTCCGACTCTCAGATCTCTACATGACTACTAGAAAGGAGTGGGTGTCTTTTAATTTCCTCATCCATCAAAGAAGGGTATTTTTAGGTGGCTCGATTTTGGTTGCCAGTTGTAGAGAAACCAGCTCTAACTGGCTTAAACCATGGAGTTTGAGGGTGTCCACCTAACTGAGAAGTCTGGGTGTTGTGCTTTTGGGGATCTTCTTGGCTTTGTGTTTTTCTCCAGTTCTTTTCATCTGTCGTGGAAGCGGAAAGAACAGAAGCCTGGGCAGGCCCCCTGCCTCTGTGGGCCCAGAGGAGGAAGGAAGATGCCTCTGTCTCAGCATTCCCGAGGGACAGCCCCGGAAGTGCACTCAGCCCTGGACCCATCCCCGTGGCTGGGAGGGGGAGCACACCGATTGCTCCTGTTCCCACCTGCCCCACACCTGCGTCTGTGGGTGGAGGCCCTTCCCTCCCCAGAGCCACAGGGACTCCGCAAGGTGGTAGGATGCAGAGAGTCGGCCCCGGATGTTTACTGTGGACGGCTGGGCTCCTGGATGACGCAGCAGAGTGGTTTGTGGCGGGGGCAAGGAATTGGTCCTCTTCACCTTGGGATACGTAGGAGCTGGGAGAGTCCATGCCTGACTGATCATGGAGACTGATATAGGAATGAACCTCCGCAGTTCTCTCCTCTGAATTGCTGAACCTGAGAGTCTGTTTTTTTCATGGGACATCATCTCACTCCATCGGGGAGCCAGGAAGTCCAGCCTCACAGTGTTCACCTCTTGTTCCTAGAACAGCAGCCCGGTGCATGGAATGGCACCTCTCCCGGAGATTTCTTCAGAGTGCAGACAAGCTCCTTTCCTAACTCCGAGCATCTCTTGAGCAGTGGTGGCAGAGCGGCCCCTTGCTTTCCATGAGAAGCCCCCCCACGGGCACTGCGGACTTCTTGCCAGGTTCCCGTGTTTGGCAGCTCAGGGAGGAGATGGATCTCCCTGTTTTAACCAAATGAGGGGCTCACCCTAGGGCAGCTGCCCAAGTGAGTCAACTTAGACAGTTCCACTGTATTTGCACATCCCTGGCCCGACTTGTATCCCAGCTTCTGGGGGCTGCTTGTAAGAGACACAGCTGTGCTTTCCAGGCTGTTGGGCTCAAGGTGTGTGTGTGTGTGTGTGTGTGCCCGTGTACTCAGTCATGTCTGACTCTTTGCAACCCCCTGGACTGTAACCCACCAGACTTTTCTGTCCGTGGGATTATCCCAGGCAAGAATACTGGAGTGGACTGCCATTTCCTTCTCCGGGGATCTTGCCAACCCAAGGACTGAACCCATGTCTCTTGGGTCCTGCACTGGCCGGCAGATTCTTTACCGCTGAGCCGCCAGGGAAGCCTGAGCTAAACGTAGGGGCCTCGTTCTCCTTATACAGGTAGCCATTGTTTGAGGAGCTGTGACTCAGGCTCAGCGGTTGCAGAGCTCTTAAAGGAAACCCTGCTGCCCTGACAGGTGCTCCTAGCTGTCCTCCTCACTGTCGGTAGAAAAGCTCATTGTCATGGTGATCACCTGGAATATGGACGGGCCTTTTTAGGGAGCGTGGAGAAGTGCAGGGCGGGGGTGTGGGGAAGGCGATCCACGTCCCAGGAAGCTGCTAGCCACCGCGTGTAACGTTGCCCCATGTCATAGACGAGGAAACAGAGGCTTCCGGGACTGAAGTGACTTGTCCAGAATCACTGCTGGCCAGTGGCGGAGCCAGAAGCAATCTGCTTCCAGGTTGGCACGTGACTGTCCAGTTCGGAGTTGCAAGCTTGGCTTCCTGCTGCTTCTGGGAAATGCTTTGTCCTTGTTGTTCGGCCACTGAGTTGTGTCTGACTCTTTGAGGCCCCATGGACTGCAGCACACCAGGCTCCC
The DNA here is from genome assembly GCA_006410935.1 of Redunca redunca. Lineage (NCBI taxonomy): Eukaryota > Metazoa > Chordata > Mammalia > Artiodactyla > Bovidae > Redunca > Redunca redunca. The sequence continues at coordinate 387,866 of SJYQ01001676.1, forward strand.
CTGTCCTCCACTGTCGCCTGGAGTCTGGTCAGATTCATGTCCATTGAGTCGGTGATGCCGTCCAACCATGTCATCCTCTGCTCCCCCTTCTCCTCTTGCCCTCAATCTTTCCCAGCATCAGGATCTCTTCCGATGAGACAGCTCTTTGCATCAGGTGTTCAGAGTGTTGGAGCTTCAGCTTCAGCATCAGTCCTTCCAATGAATGTTGAGGACACATTCTGGAAGGTGCTAGAAGTCACAAATCATAGTGTTTTGACGGCTCTTCTAGTGCTCTCATCACCCTTCACGTCTTCCTCCCCAGTAGCCCACCGGTAAGTCTAAAACAGTGCTTCCTCCTCGTCTCCCGTTGGAGGTGAGGCCAGAATCCTTTCAGGAGCAGAGCTGGAAATAGACTTTGCTCTCCTCTGCAGAGACGACAGTGAGCTCCGTGTGAAGAAGGTTAACACCAGCAGTTCACTGAGAGATGCATCTCATGTCCTGGAGTTTCCCTGATGAAGAGTTCTCAGGAGCTGCTCCCCGTGTTCTGGGTCGTTCCCCTAGCTCTGATTCATCTGCTTTGCTGTCGTCACGCTCCTCTCTACAGATGTAGCCTCAGGTTTGGAGAGCTACAGGTCTCCGCACACCCAATGGCCAGCACAGATCAGGACTCAGATGCCCGTCCGCTTGATTTTCAGACCAGCACGTTTCCTCATTGGATGGTCCCGACTCTGTTCACTTAGGAGGTGCGCCTGTCCGGAGCGAGCATGGGCATCATGCCCTTTGTTGCTGAAATCCCATGGAGGATGCTAAGCCCAGAGCTTACCAAGTTGGGTTACCGTCATGTCTTCCATCTCCCACAATCGTGAGCATGTAGAATGGGGATTGTGGGGAGGGCCCGGCATCCTCGATGAAGAAGGCTTGGAAGGGTAGGTGCACGTGTTTGAGTGGGACAGGAAGGTGGCCTGGAGCATCGTCAAGGCATTGGATGGAAATGTTGTGTTGAGGATGCTAACTTTCATTTACTGGGACAGAGCTGTGTGCCCTTTACTCCATGATGCAAAGCTTCGATGAGTTTGCAGAGCAGACCCATGGCCAGGCATGCCCTTCTGATGTTATACTTGGAAACGGAGGTGAGCTCCCCGATGCGGTGGGCTTCCCAGGTGGCTTTAGTGGTAACGAATCTGCCTACCAATATAGGAGATGTAAGAGACTCGGATTCAATCCTTGGGTTAGGAAGATCCCCTGGAAGAGGGCATGGCAACCCACTGCAGTATTCTTGCCTGGAGAATCTTATAGACAGAGGAGCCTGGCGGGCTACAGTCCACGGGGTCGCAGAGTCGGACATGACTGAGCGACTGAGCGTGCATGCGCGAAGCTGTGCCATCGTCACCAGCAAATGTGATGAGGACCAGGTGGAACGTTGCCCCATCTAAGCCACGCTCTGTCAGCCACTGTGTACTCTGTCCTTCACACAAAGGCCCTTTTAACTGGTGTGGTTGGGAGGGTACAGGAATCCAATATTCTTGTCCAGTAATTGCCAGATCAGACTTGAATAAACTCACCCATGGGCTGCTAACTCCCTGCTTTTGCAGTGTTGTCTTTTTCCTCCAATCCTTCCCTTCCCTGAACTTCGGTAGCACTGACAACCCATAACATTATATGTTGTTGTTTAGTTGTTGAGTCGTGTTCGAGTCTTTCATGATCCCGTGGACTGTAGCCCACCAGACTCCTCTGTCCATGGGATGTTCCAGACAAGAATATTGGAGGTTGCTGTTTCCTTCTCCAGGGGATCCTCCCAACCCAGGGATTGAACCTGTGTCTCCTGCGTTGGCAGGAGGGTTCTTTACTGCTGAGCCACCAGGTAGCCCCATAACACTGTATCCTGGCTGCTAGCCGTGCTTATTGTTTCCCATGCATGCATCTTTCTTCTCCAGTGACATCAGAAGTGAGTGCTGTCTAATCTCAGAGCACCTGGCCTGATGCCGACTCCAGTACAGACCATGTGTGCTTGGTGATACGACTGGCCCAAGGCTCACGCAGCCCTGTCAGCTCGCTGCTCTGTGTGTGTGGGTGCTGGGTCCTTGAACCCCGTCTAGGGGACCCCAGCACATTCTGTTGGAGACACAGCTGCGGGTGTCTCGCTTTCAGATGGCGTGTCTGGTCTTCGCTTGGTGTGGCCCTGGGCACTTTGCTCCCTCTTTGTGCCAGTTGCTCGGCCCAGAGCCCTCGGCTCTGCCCATCTCCGTCTCTGACTTTGCCTTTAGTTTGGGGACAGCTTGCGCCACATCTGCGTCCTCAGTTCCCTCCCTTCGGACCTTAGACATGGACTAAGCGGCTCCTTGATTAATTTCAGCCCAGAGGATGTCTGCCCTTGCTTCCCTTGCTGTTGTGGGCGGGCGAGCCGAGCAAGGCAGGCAAGAAGAGACCCCTTGCCAGCACTCACACCACCCCAGCTCATGTGCAGCTTTGCTTGTTGGAGAAGCCCTCGGTTCAGCTTAAATGAAATCAAAACACACAACAGGCTCCTGGGGCCGTCTTCTGAAACATCCTCAGGGATAGTTTGGGATGTCCTCGGAAGTCTGTTAGGGTGACCTGGTACCAAAATCAACAACTCAAAGCGTAAACGGGGGCGTTCCCTGGGGGTGCAGAGGTTTAGGCTCTGCGCTTCCACCGCAGGGGGCGAGGGTTCAGGCCCTGGTTGGGGAACTAAGATCCTGCATGCGACACAGCCAAAAAAAAAAATAAAATAAAGAAAACAGTAAAATATTCTCTTCAAAAAAGCAAATGAGCCGCCTTACCCTGTGGATGGAGAGATTCCTGTTTCTCTAAGGGCCTTCGGGCACCCTCGCCTCCCACTTTCTGGAGTGAATGGTTGGACTCAGCCTGCCTTCCGGGGACCGATGATGGAACAGACTCCCTTCACGTAGAAAAAAACAAGACGCGCTTCTTTTCTGCCGGCTGGTGGCTTCACATCCTGGGTTTGGGAGGCTCCCAGATGGGGAGCCGGCAAAGCAAACAGGTTTGAGTAGAAGTCTGCTCGTGGGGCCCATGCTCTGCTGGCCTGTGCCCCGTCCTCAGGCTGAGACGTCTTCCTACAACCTGGATTGTTCTGGGGAGTGAGACGTCCTCCCCATGCCCCCTCCCCTTCCCGCCCTGACCTCCCTCCCTTCCTCTTAAGAAAAAAAAATGCTTCCCACTTTCAGCATCCGTGTCTTTAAGAATTCTCTCCATTGTCGCCCGGGACAGAGACCCTTCTGTGAGAGTCTGTTGGAGGCCTGTCCTCGGTGACACCCCGCCCCCTGTATTAAAAGACCATTGGAACAAGTTCCCCATTCTCCTCTGGAGAGGGTCCCCCTGTCCCGGGCCAAGCCACTCTTAAGGGAGCGTTTATCCTGGGACACTCGGTTTACAAAGCCTGCTGGAGTGTCAGATAAGCTCGCTCAGACCCGCGAGGGGAGGAGGACAAAACTCCTTTTATTTCCAGCCCCCGCGGGAAGACCAGCAGAGACCTCGTGCTGGAGACGGGAGGGAGCGCTTCTGAGGAGCCTGGGAGGGGGCTTGGGCAGGGCTGGTGCTGGAGGGTTAAGAATTGGCATCTTATCATTTTAATTTTGGGGAGAATCTCCCCTTGGGACTCTAACTCCGCTGAAATTGCCTCGCGTCTGCCCTCTAAATCGCTGAGATGCTCTTTAGCAAGTCTGTCTCGATCTGCCAGGGAGAAATTGCTGGTTTCTTTCTCTTACCTACTGGGATTAAAAATAAAGACACCTCACCCATGCGGGGGGGCCAGGCCCCATCTGTGTGTTTGTTTAGAAGATGCCCGATACCAGGGACTCTGGGTAGCAGGCGTCTGGGGTACATTTAGCCACCTGGCGCTATGCCTGTGTGCCTGTGCACGCTCGCCCCATCTAGGAGTGTGTGTGTGTGTGTGGGGGCGGGTGTGGGTGTTTGCACTCGGTCGGCATGAATCCGTTCTGGGGGTGTGTGTCGGGGGTGGGCACCCCCTGCCTCCTCAGGTGGCCGTAGCTGCAACTGTCTGGTGCATAACTGCTCGGTGCTTCAGTCGTGTCCGACTCTTTGCGACCCCGTGGACTGTAGCCCGCCAGGCCCCTCTGTCCTGGGGATTCTCCAGGCCAGAATCCTGGAGCGGGCTGTCATTTGCTTCTCCGGGGGATCTTCCCGACTGAACTCGGGTCTCCTGCATTGCAGGCTGGTTCTTTAGTGCGGAGACGCAGGGAAGCCCTGCTCTCTGGGGTAGCCTTTTTGCAGTACATGGTTTCAAGCTTTGCACTCGAAACGTAACCGAGACGTCCTGTAACCGAGACGTTTCCTTGGCGGGCTGTCCACGCTGGACTGTCCTTTGTGGACCCGTAGTGTGTGGATGTCTTGGTGCTCACCACATCCTCCAGACCAGGCAAGCTCGGCTCAGAGAAGGAAAGCGCCTTCTCCCGTGTCACCCAGCAGGGGCCTGCGGACACCTCCAGCCCCGATGTGTCTGCTTCTGAAGTCTCTGTCTGCCCAAAGCTGGAGGCCGGGCGGAGGGTCCCGGGTGGGAGGAGGGCAGCTAAGGGGTGGGCAGGGGCTGAGGTCGCTGCAGAAGCGAGGCCACCCCCGGCCCTTGCCTCCCTGCCTGGGCCCTGCTTGTAGTCTTGTCCGCTCCCTCCCCAGCATTGCTGGGACCCGCTGCAGGTGCCAGGGAGTGAAGCTGAGTGTCACCACCTGCCCCGTGTCCCTGGCACCGTGTGCCCTCACGGGGGGGTTTAGCACCCACGGGCACCAGCTCGAGAGGTCAAGCGGCAGGCAAGTCAGGGCTGGTGCCTTCGGCTGGAGTCGGGAGGGAGGTGCCTGGGTGCGGCGGCAAACAAGTGGACTGGGGAGTCTCGTGGGAGCTGTGGCCGAGGAAGAGCCTTGGAGAGGGGAGTCTCGACCCAGCTCTCGGCCCCAAATCTGGGACCCCCACTCCTCTCGGGGCAGAGTGGCGGGCCCTGGGGATGGACTTGGGTGTGTGAGTCGGGAGCCTGAGGGCCTGGGTTCCACCCTGCGGCTCACCCTTCCTACCGTCCAGGAGCACACAGCCCTGAGGAGATGGGCAGGGGTCTGGGGGCGGTGAGAATGTGCCCCCAGCCGAGCCTGAGGGCGCCCAGTGGCAGGAGGCTCCTGGGTCCCTGTGCAGAGCCTGCTGGCTCACCCACCCTGCTGAGGGTGGGCAGAGCCAGTGAGGCTCAGGGGTCAAGGTGCCCATCTCCTGGGTCATTGATTTCTCCCGATGGGTGGTTGGTGAACTGGCTCACTGAGCATGGGGTCAGGGCTCCAGACGGTTGGCTGCAGAGCTCTGGGGTGGGGTGCTGTCTCCTTTTGCTTTCTTTTGTCCCCAGTGAAGGCTG
>SJYQ01001676.1:393378-465973 GCA_006410935.1 Redunca redunca
GCCTGACATAAGCCCCCTGTTCCATGGCTGGGGGAGGGTGGCCCTTAGCACAGGGAGACTTCAGACGGGACGGGGGGAGCTGGCTGGGCGAGCGGGGTTCGTGGCGGGAGGTGGGCAGCGTTGTCATTTATTAGGCCTGCCGAGACAATGCGGGGCTTGTCTCCAGGGTACGGAGATGCCTGCAGAGGGCGGTCAGGATGGGGGCCGGCAGAAGGAAAGCAAGCACAGGTCTGCTGAACGTGTGGGGCCCCTGGGGCAGGGAAGAAAGCACCTTTGTTTGGGGAGGTCAGGGCGGGGGCGCAGGGAGAGGGCGTGTCTGGGGGACTCGGGCGCGGAGAGGAGTGAGGCTTCTGTCCTCGGAGCCTGACGGGGCTCGAGGAGAAGGGGACCCTCGCTTGGTGCAGGCGTCCGGGTGGCTGGTCCCGATGCCCCACCTTCAGGGGCGGATCTGGGGGGACCGTTTCCTTATCAGCCCTGCCCCCTGAGAAGAGACCTGGGCTTCGGGAGGGAGGGTGGAGAGAGGGGTCTGCCTTGATGCGGGGGTGCCCGGGGTGCTGCAGTTTCACCTGCCGCTCAGGCTGGCTGGAGAAGCCCCCAGGAGATAGATGGGTGAGGCCCTGTGGGATTTGAGGGGGGGTCCTCTGACCTCACGGTGCGGACGGAGACCTCAGTCTCTGCAGGCAGTGGGGAGACCCCCCAAGCCCTCTGCCCTGAGCACCTCCCCGCTCCCCATGACTTCATCTCTCCGCTGACACCTCTGCTGCCCCCGTGGACGTGTGTCCCCAAACCCGGTGGCTTGCCTCGGCTCCTAACCAGCGGTCATTTGCTTTTTAACCCACCGGGGCTTGCCGATCCGCGGGTCGTTTCCCACTGCCCTCTCTTTTTGGCAGGAGGGATGGCCCTGCGGTCTGGGGAGAGTTAATTTGCCCGTTTCATGTGATGACTGTGGGGGGGGGCCCACAGGGCGTGGCTGGCCCAGTAGAAGGAAAGAGGACCCCGTCCCTCTTCCCCCGGCCACAGCCTGGTGTGAGAAGCCTGTGCTGGGTGAGCCTGCGCTGCTGGCCACCGGCCTGTGGAGCGTGGTGGGGACCCTGAGGCTGGTTTTGGACTCGGCTCTGGGCCGCCCAGGGGCCTGCTGCAGCCCCCGTCGTGCTGCCGCTGGTGGGAGAGGGCCGTGTAGTCTGAGATGGGAATCCTGCAGCGCTGAGTCTGACCTCGGCTGCCGCTGAGAGTTAGTGACAGGCGCTCACGGCCAGCTAATGATAGCCATCGCTTCTATTCTGTGCTCCACACATTCTACACACACGCATGCGCAGACACATGCGTGCAGGCGTGTTTGGACACACACACAGACACACATACATGTAGGCATGTTTGACACACGCACACATGCAGGTGTGTTTCGATACACACACTCAGGCATGTTCACACACATTTAGGTGTGTTTGGACACACATACGTGTAGATGTGTTCACACACACGTAGGCATGTTCACACATGTGTAGGCACGCTCTCACACATACATGTAGCATGTTTACACACACACGTATAGATGTCTTCACACATGCAGACATGTTCACACACGTGTAGGCATGCTCACACACGTATAGTCATGTTTGGACACACACGTGTGTGGGTATGTTCAGACATATACGCATACACGTAGGCATGTTCACACACATGTAGGCGTGTTCACACACATGCATTTATGCATGTTTGGACACACACACACACATAACCACGTGCATATTCATTTCTTCTGTGACCTCACGAGGCAGGTGTACTGGCCCTGTTTTACAGATGAGGACCCTGAGGCACAGAGAGGACACGTGACTTATGAAACTCACGCAGCTGGGAAGGGGTGCAGCTGAGACAGGTGCCGGGAGGGACTGATCTGTCCCCGAAGAGCGTCTCTCCCCGAAGGGAACAGCTGTGAGCTCTTCGGGGACAGGGCCTCCTTCGTGGTGCGTCAGGAGCCCAGGGCCGAAGAGGTGCTGCCCAGTCTGGCTTTGCATCTGAGCTGAGGGGTCGGGGGTTTCTAGGGAGGAAGGGAGGCTCTTGGAGGCCAGGTTCTGCCAGGCGGGTCCTTCACGGCTTGTCCATGGCCCGGCTTCGCTCTCTGTGACTCGTGGGTTCTCCTGATGCTCACTGAGGCCCTGCTGTGTGCCCGGCCCCGTGGCCTTCTTCACACGAGCTGCCTCGTTCCCCCTGCCACGAGCCTTGGAAGGGACCGCTGGTGGGCTTGAGTGTCCGCATAGCATCGCGGCTGGGAGGAGGCGCAGCTGGGTTGAACGCAACCTCAGGGCGGGAAGGACAGCCCTTCCTCTGCCCTCCTGCTTCAGGGTGTTCCTGCCAGCCCCCAGCTGCTCTGAGCATCCCCCTCCAGACCACCCCACCCCTGTACCCTTGGGCTCTTCAGCACTGACTTCTTAGATCCTGTTATGAGGTTTTGTCCTCAGCTACCTTGAGGTACTTTGTAAGCGTCTCAAGAGGTGGTAAACAGGAGAATAGCCTTTTTCTATTGCTTGTTTCCCTGGAAGCGCCTACCTCAGTGCCAGGCGCGCTGCAGAGGTCTCCCTGTTGTTGCTGTTGAGTCGCTGAGTTCTGTCTGACTCTTGGGACCCTGTGGACTGTAGCCCGGCAGGCTCCTCTGTCCATAGGTTTTCCCAGGTAAGAATACTGGAGTGGGTTGCCATTCCCGTCTCCAGATCTGCCCGACCCAGGGATTGAACCCCTGTCTCTCCTGTCTCCTGCATTGGCTACTACCAGGGAGTACCTATTAAATTAAAAGAAAAAAATGCCAGAAGTGGCATTGGAGGGCCCGCGAGCTGTGCCTTCTGGTGACGTTACACATAGGAGTGAATATTATTAGCATCGTTTTACAAGTGAGAAAACCGGGGCTAGGAGAAGTTGGGAGCATGCCTGGGACCAAAGAGCTGGGAATGGGCTCAGCCTTTTGGACCTTGAAGCCCGGAGTCCACCCAGCTGACCATCAGCTTGGACTGTGTCCCTGAGGTTAGGGGACAAGGGACATCCTTGGTGAGGCCCACTCATGCCAGGTGGCGGCTTGGAGACTGACGGTCAGTTCTTTTCCTCCAGCCTACCTGCCTCTGTGAAGTGTTAGTCGCTCAGCATGCCTAACTGTTTGCGACCCCATGGACTGCAGTCCACTGGGCTCCTCTGTCCATGGGATTTTCCAGGTAAGGATACTGGAGTGGGTTGCCATTTCCTTCTCCAGGGCATCTTCCTAACCCAGAGATCGAACTGTTGTTTCCTGCAGGCAGATTGTTTACCAACTGAGCTACGAGGGAAGCCTGCCTCACCGCCAGCTTTTTATTTGTAAGCTAGCTTTATCAAGATTTGCTTTACATACCTTAAAATCCATCTGTTGTAAAGGTACAGCGCAGTGCCTTTGAGTAAACGTGCAGAGTTACGCGATCATCACTGCAATCCAGTTTGGAACGTTTCCATCAGCCTCCAAAGGTTGCCTCGATGCCTGTTTCCTGCCTTGGCGGGCGAGTTGTTTACCACCTTGGCGGGCGAGTTGTTTACCACTAGCGGCACCTAGGGAGCCCCGCTCCTTCTCGAACCCCCCAGTCAAAGTACTGAATCAGAATTCTACTCCTCGGGCCCTGGATATGTGACGGAAGAGTGGACATTAGGGCAGAAGCCAGAGAGAACGGGTGTTCGTGTGGTTTGTATGTGTCTCTGATTTTGCACATCCTGAGGCTTAGAAATGACATTTCCCACTTCTCCTCTATGCCCCCACTTCAGGGCAAACAGACAGGTAAACAGTGGAAACAGTGACAGGCTTTATTTTCTTGGGCTCCAAAATCACTGCAGATGGTGACTGCAGCCATGAAACTGAAAGGCGCTTGCTCCTTGGAAGGAAAGCTGTGACCAACCAGGACAGCATATGAAAAAGCAGAGATGTTACTTTGCCAACAAGGTATGTCTAGTCAAAGCTATGGTTTTTCCAGCAGTTGTGTATGGATGTGAGAGGTGGACTACAAGAAAGCTGAGTGCCAAAAATTGATGCTTTTGAGCTGTGGTGTCGGAGAAGACTCTTGAGGGTCCCTTGGATTGCAAGGAGATCCAACCAGTCCATCCTAAAGGAAATCAGTCCTGAATATTCATTGGAGGAACTGATGCTGAGGCTGAAGCTCCAATATTTGGCCACCTGATGGGAAGAACCGACTTACTGGAAAAGACTCTGATGCTGGGAAAGATTGAAGGCAGGAGGAGAAGGGGACGAAGAGGATGAGATGGCTGGATGGCATCACCAACTTGATGGACGTGGGGTTTGAGTAAGATCCGGAAGTTGGTGATGGACAGGGAGGCCTGGCCTGCTGCAGTCCATGGTGTTGCAAAGAGTTGGACACGATCGAGCGACTCATTGAGCAATGACCTTTGTTTTTAAGACCCACACCTCTTACTGAGATGAGCACTTGTCACTGAGCTTTGATAACATCTTAGAGGTTTCTCTTTCCCTTCTGAGTGCTCTCTTGCCTATAAAGAGGAGGAGAAAAATGAGTTAGCATACAATGGAATGTTGTTCGGCCGAAGTACTTACTGGGAGAGGCTCCGCCGATGGATGGGCCCTGAAGACGTCTCAGTGAAGCCTGGAAAAGGAGATGAATGTTTGCCTGGGCTGGGGGAGGCAGGAGCCGGGGTAGTGACTGCTTAGTGGGCGGGGGTTTCCTTTCGGATGAAAATGCTCTGGCAACCGAGGAGGCATGATGTGATGCTCAGAGTGTGTCCGGTGCCTCTGAATGGGACACTTGGAAAGGCTTCAAGTCGTGCAGTTTTCTGTCAGGTGAGTATTCAAATAAAGAGGGCAAGGGAGCAAATGGCCTGGAGTGGGGCTTGTCTTGGGGAGGGATGGCTCCGAGCTTCACCCCCTTGGCTTCCTGTGCCCATCAAGTCCGCCAGTCCCCTCGCGCCTGGCATTTGTTCATCCCCCGGCCCTGGGGTTGGATGGGGACCTTGGCCAAGGGGACCTCACTTGCAAAGAGCCTCGTGGAGCCAGGGTGCCCTGGGGAGCAGCATAGAGCCCGAGGTTCTGACACAGGGCTCGCGTCCTGCCCTGCCCTCAGCCCTCAGGGCTGAGCGGGCGGCGTTCCTAGGCAGGACGGGGGCTTCCTTCCGCCCCCTTCCAAGGGGACGTTGGCCTGCTCAGGACCCTGCCCCTCCCCAGGAGGCTTCAGCCACCTTGCATGAGACCCAAGCCCTTTCCCTTTGTGATTTCCCTCTTCTTAAAAAAAAAAAAAAAAAAGAAATTTTACAAGCTGGGAAAGATTGACAGCAAAAGAGGAAGGGGCGGCAGAGGACGAGACGGCTGGATGGCAGCCCTGACTCGATGGATGTGACGCTGCGTGAACTCCGGGACGTGGCGATGGACGGGGAGGCCTGGCGTGCTGCGGTCCGTGGGGTCGCGGAGTCGGACGCGCCTGATGAATGGACAACAACCACAGACGCTGGTATGAATGTGAATGTGCCGATGTGACGTACTGAAACAGCTTCTCCAGCCTAAGAGTGTATGATCCTTTTCTTCTCTGTTTAAAAGGAATGTCAGCACTTTGAAGGAGAAGGCAATGGCACCCCACTCCAGTCCTCTTGCCTGGAAAATCCCATGGATGGAGGAGCCCGGTGGGCTACGGTCCATGGGGTCGCTAAGAGTCGGACACGACTGAGTGACTTCACTTTCACTTTTCACTTTCATGCATTGGAGAAGGCAATGGCACCCCACTCCAGTGTTCTTGCCTGGAGAATCCCAGGGACAGGAGAGCCTGGTGGGCTGCCATCCGTGGGGTCACACAGAGTCGGACACGAGTGAAGTGACTTAGCAGCAGCAGCAGCACTTTGAGGGGCCTGTAAGAATACCGCGGGCCCTGGCACTGCTTACCAGAGGTGAGCCCCTCACTCTGAGATGAAGTTCCCAGAAAGGGGCTCCGGGTCCCCCAGAAGCTCAGCACTGAGACCCCCTCCGTTCGTCCTCTGTGTGGACGCTGATACTCGTGGTAGCTGGGAAAAGGGCTCGCTCCCCTCTGCTCTGATCTCCCGCCCTGCTAAGCCTTAGTTCAGAAATTAGATGGGGCTTCCCTGGTGGCTCAGCTGGTAAAGAATCCGCCTGCAGTGCAGGAGACCTGGGTTCGATCCCTGGGTTGGGAAGATCCCTTGGAGAAGGGAAAGGCTACCCACTACAGTGTTCTGGCCTGGAGAATTCCATGGATTGTATAGTCTATGGGGCTACAAAGAGTTGGACACGACCTCCTGCGAAGAGTTGACTCGTTGGAAAAGACTTTGATGCTGGGAGGGATTGGGGGCAGGAGAAGAACGGGACGACCGAGGATGAGATGGCTGGATGGCATCACTGACTCGATGGACGCGACTCTGAGTGAACTCCGGGAGTTGGTGATGGACAGGGAGGCCTGGCGTGCTGCGATTCATGGGATCGCAAAGAGTTGGACACGACTAAGCGACTTTCACTCACTCACTCTCTGCCCAAAGCAACACTTATTGATAGATCCCTGGTGCCCAGCATTTTGATTCATGCATGGTGGGGACACAGGGCTGAGAGGGGTTTGCTGCCTCCCAGGAGTGACTGTCAGTGCGTACCGGCTTAGGCTGTGGACGTAGCCAAGAATTTCCAGGCAGCCTATACCCTGGCGGCCACCGGTGTGGACCAGTCAGGAAGGCACAGTCACTCCCGGCTACAATAAGGAGGCATTCACAAAGGGGAGATGAGTCGTTTGGGGCTTACGTGGGTTTCAGCAGACCCATCCTTCTTGATGGGAAGGTAGATGTTGTTATTCTTTGCCAGTAAACCATTTTAGGAGATTTTTTTTTTTTTGAAGGCTAATTGCTTTACAGAATTTTGTTATTTTCTGTCAAACCTCAACATGAATCAGCCATAGATATACAAATATATCCCCTCCCTTTCGAATTGTTTTTGACATGAAATATTTATTGTTATTTAGTCTCCAAGTCCAACTCTTGGCAACCCCTTAGGCTGCAGCACGCCGAGCTTCTGTGTCTTCCACTGTCTCCTGGACTTTGCTCAGACTCGAGTCCATTGAGTGGGTGATGCCATCTAACCGTCTCATCCTCTTCCACCCCTTTCTGCTTTTGCCTTCAATCTTCCCCAGCATCAGGGTCTTTTCCGATGAAATATTATTAGTGGATGATAAAGGAGAACAAGTCTAGAAAAATGGAGCCAGAGTATTAAAATTTAATCCACTTTTTGGATTCTAATGTGAAATAACTATCAGAAAGTGAGTGGCTGCCCCCGCAGTGCCCTTTTGCAGGGCAGTCCTGCCTGTTGGTCTGGCCATCAGTGGTGTCTGGGGAGTCGGGCTGGGTGGGAGGTCGGCCACGTGAGAAGCCACCGTGATCCCCGTTGGGGCGGAGCACTGTCGGGGTGTCTTCTGGGCTCTGTGGAGGGTCCTCGTCTCTCTCTTGTTTCCCGAGTCTCTCTGGGGCCCGACACTGCTGGCTGATGAGTGAGAGAATGGTGGTAACAGGCAGGTCTGTCTTGCCCCGTGTGTCTCTGGGGGCTGCCTTACTGTTAGAGAGCGAGGATGCGGTGGGAGACGGAAGAACACACAGCAGGAGCTACGAGGGTTGCTGAGAGCTGAGGGGAGGCACGGGGAAGATGGAGGGGCTGCAGACTCCCGGGCGTCGACTTCTCCTCGTGTGTGGGTGGCGTTGGGCGAAGCTCCTGGGGACCCACCCTCAGCTTTGTCCGAAACCATCACCCAGGTTTGCTGAGGGCAGGACTCCTGAGAACAGGCTCATGTTTGCCTTTGGGGCGGTGCTGTGGGTAAGTGCAAACCGCCCGGGCTGAGGTAGACTTCCCTGAGCTGGGCCACCAGCCAGCCCAGACGCCAGGTCTCCGAAAGTCGCTTTGCACGTTGGAGCTCGCCTTGCTCATCTGCAGGGTGGGTCGGCGGAGCTGCTGTACAGGGTGTGACTTTGTGATGGGCGGTGTGCAGGCAGGCGTCTGTGGGGAGGACGCGTTCTGTACAGCGAGTGACGTGCTGTGTGTCACATCACTCAGGGGTCAGTGGCGTCACCTTTTTTTTTAAATCCTCATGGCACCCTGAGAAGCTGAACCCCAATGCAGACCCAGCGGCCTGGGTTTGCAGCTCTCTTTTCCCCAAGGCTTCCCTGGTGGCGCTAGGGGTAAAGAACCCATCTGCCAAGGCAGGAGACCTAAGAGACCCAGGTTCGATCCTTGGGTCAGGAAGATTCCCTGGAGGAGGAAATGGCAATCTACTCCAGTATTCTTGCCTGGAGAATCCCATGGACAGAGGAGCCTGGCGGGCTACAGTCCGTGGGGTCGCAGGAGTCAGACACCACTGAGCGACTAACATTTCACACTCCCTCATGCCCCAACACCTACTTCCTGACTGCCCCCGGGAGTTTGGAGGTGTGAGGCCGAAGAGGGTTAGCATCTGGCAGCTCAGACGATTCTGGGGTCTGAAGAGTGTCTTTCTCTTACTTCTCTCTACCGTTGAAGCCTGCCTCGGGCCAGTGCTGGGCCAGCCAGACTTGTGGGCTGTGGTGCCCTCTGGTGTTCAGATAACATTATTGCAGGGACTTCTTCAAATTCACCAATTTCAAGATGAGGCTAAAAAACTCCCACAAAATCCAGCCTACCTTTCCACCCCATTTGGACAGTGCTTTAAAAAGAAAGTCAGTTGCCTTTGCAAAACGCTAAACATATTTAAACCTGGCTTTTGTCGCCAAGAGGATTTAAGGCAGCTTATTTAAAATTTTGTTTTTATAAATTAAAAAAAGGTAGGTAATAAGGGTAGAAAAAAAGATGAAGCCAGGATAAAATATATTTTAAGATAAAATGTGTAGTTCCAACAGGGACATGGTCTAGAGCTTTCTGGATCGGTTCTCATTAGACCCCCTTGTCTGTGTACTGTCAGCAGAAGAGATTCCCCGGGCACTCTGGAACCCCCAGGGGCTTCCCTGGGTGGCTCAGACGGTAAAGAAANGTGGACTATCCAGACCATGGGGTTGCCAAGAGTCAGACACGACTGAGTGACATCCACTTTACTCTCACTTTAAGCCCTGGCACACAGGACTCCCTTTCATGAGGGCTCGTGGACTGAAACTGCGCAGCTTTCTGACGCCATCCTCTTGTACTGTTCCCAGGGCTGAGTGATGGTCTGGACCGGTTATCCGCCTGCTGTATCAAGTACACTCTCCAAAACAAGCTCTTTATTTTGAGATCGTTCTGGATTTACCAAACAGTTGCAGAGTCAGTGCAGAGGGTCCCTGGCCAGCCCTCCTCTCGTTTCTCCCACTGTTAACCCTCTGCAGCCCTGTCGTCAAAACTCAGATGTTGCCATGGTTGCAATCCCGTGTGTTGAACCACACGCTTTATTTGCGTATCACTGGGGAGAAGGCTCCCGAGAGCCCCTGGGACCGCAAGGAGGTCCAGCCAGTCCATTCTGAAGGAGATCAGCCCTGGGTGTTCTCTGGAAGGAATGATGCTAAAGCGGAAGCTCCAGTACTTTGGCCACCTCATGCGAAGAGTTGACTCATTGGAAAAGACCCTGATGCTGGGAGGGATTGGGGGCAGGAGGAGAAGGGGCTGACAGAGGATGAGATGGCTGGATGGCATCACCGACTCGATGGACGTGAGTCTGAGTGAACTCCGGGAGTTGGTGATGGAGAGGGAGGGCCTGGCGTGCTGTGGTTCATGGGGTCGCAAAGAGTCAGACACGACTGAGCGACTGAACTGAACTGAACTGAACTGAGGTTTTTCACTAATGACTGCTTCCTGTTGGGGATCCAATCGGAAGCCCACATTCCATTTAGTCCTGTCTGGTCTTGACGATCTTGGAGAGTACTGGTTATGTGTTTTGAAGAATGCCCTTCACTTTGGCTTTGTCTGTTTTCTCATAATAGCCTGGGGTTTGGGGAAGAATACCACAGAGGTGAAGCGGGCATGGTGTCCTATCAGGGGCGTGTGATACCAGCAGGGTGTTGGCCTCGATCGCTCGGATAATGTGGTGGCTGCCGGGTTTCTCCACTGTAAATTTCTGCTTTTCTCGTTCCTCTGTTCCTTGGAAGAGTCACCAGGTACAGCCCATGCTCAGCAGGAGGGGATCAAGCTCATTTCCGAGTTTGTTGTTACAGTTCAGTTGATAAGTTGTATCTGATTCTTTGCGGACCCCATGGACAGCAGCATGCCAGGCTGTCTCCCAGAGTTTGCTCAAGTTCATGTCCATTGAGTCGGTGAAGCCATCCCACCATCTCATCCTCTGCCGCCCCCTTCTCCGGTCTTCAATCTTTCCCAGCTTCAAGGTCTTTTCCAGTGAGTCAGCTTTTTGTATCAGGTGGCCAGTTCCCAGGGGGGAGGTCCCTCCATACAGTCTTTGGAATTCTTCTGTAAGGAACTTTTGTTTCTTCTCTCCCATGAATTTATCTGTTCAACCCTGTATTTATATCAGCATGGGCTCACGGGTGCCTGTGAAAACCCATTTTCCTTGTCTTGATCATGATTGTTCCTTTCAAGCTTGGAGGGATTGTCTAGGTGTGGTTTGGGGTCTGAGTGCATAGTCCTCGATCATTTCTTTTAACTTTAGGTTTTTTAAATGTTTTTTTTCTTTATTGTGGTGACAGTCACACAGTGTAAACATGCTGTTGTAAACGTATTTAACTGTACGCTTAGTTCAGTCCCACCGAGTACATTCCCATCATGTGCGATGCTCACCATCACCCGTCTCCCAGATTTTTCACCTTCCTACACTGCAGCTGGGTTCCCTTTAAACACTCAGTGCCCATCGCCCTGCCCTCTCCCATGCCTGGCAACCATCAGTGTACCTGCTGGCTCATGAATCTGACTGTTCAGTTCTGGGTGTTTTTTTAAGCCCACGATAACATGCAGGCCCAATTATTTGCTTGGATTAGGACTTGGGGGCTCTGTTGGTGGCAGGCCATGGCAATGCCCCTTTGTGGTGGCTGGGGATTTTGGTGCCTCTTTGGGACAAGCAGCGGGCTCAGCGGCCTCCCCGCCATCCTGCCTGGAAATCCTGGCCCTGCTCTTACTGCGGTGCCTTTGGGAGGGTCAGGGCCCCGGTCCTGGACAAAGGCAGAGGCGGGGATGGGAGAGCGCATCTGTCTCTGCAGCCACCGAAGCTCCTGCTGTTACTTAACCCTGAGGAAGACATCCATTCCAGCTTCCTATGGGATACTGATTTAACTTGTTTGACCTTCGTGGAAAATCATTTTTCTTATTTGTTTCAACTTTTTGAGGAGCTGCTTCCTGGGACCCTTTATGGACCACTTGCACAGAGGTGTAACCCTCCCCTGCACACACACACACCCTTTTGTGTTTTTGTGGCTAAGGTTTCACTGTGCTGTGCGCGGTCGCTGAGTCGTGTCTGACTCTTTGCCAAGCCCATGGACTGTAGCCCGCCCGGCTCCTCTGTCCATGGGATTCTCCGGGCGAGAATCCTGCAAGTGCCTCCAGGACATCTTCCCAACACAGGGATCTAACCCACGTCTCCCGAGTCTCCTGCTTTTCTGGCGGGTGGATTCCTTACCCTGAACCATGTGGGGAGCCCACGCCAGTCTTGACCAACAGGGTATCCTGGGTGCCTGCGTTCACGGAATGCTGCACAGCCAGCCTAGACATTGCATGCTCACCTTCTGTTTGTTTTAAAATAAGAACAATTCTTACCTGCCACGTAATAAAATATGTTTGGGGCAGGATGTCCTCACTGGGTGACCTTGGGCAAAGTCTATGAGTCATCGGTGAAACGGAAAGAATAACACCTGTGTCTTCAAGAGGAGTTAATGAAAGCCCGGGCTTATGACAGTGCAGGGAACGATTGATGGTAGCGTGTCACAGCCTCACCCACAAAGGCAATTAGAATAGCGAGTACATGGGATTAACCTTCAGAACCTTTTAACTCCCCTCCAGAGGGCTGTGCTCAGCCTTGGGAGGCAGAGATGAATAAAAACGGACTCCTCTGTCTCAGCTCAGAAAGTTCAGTGGCTTCTTGGGTCCGACGGGTGCGGGTTGAGATTTGGCTCTGTTAGGAAAGCGGAGGGCAGAGAGCTGGGTGGGAGGGACCGTCCAGCCTCGCAGACCAGGGTGAACGCGCTGTTCTGAGAAGTCCCCATCCAGGGAGCTCTCGGGGTTCAGGGGTTTGTGCGATCAGAAGACCCCCCTTACCCAGGACTCAGCGTGGGGTATACTCCCTGATACAGGGCTGATTCCAGTGGAGGGAGAAAAAGCGAAATCAGGAAAGGGGAAAGGCCTGGGGGTGCTGGGGTCTGGAGGAAACGGCACACTCTGCTAGGAGTCCTTGTCTCTGGGGAGCGTCACCAGAACGTGCTGCCCCCCATAGCGGCCAGGAGCCACACGTGGCCTGGAGGCAGGTCTGCTGCGGCTCGTGTGAGCCCACTTAGAGGTGCGCTCGTTGCAGCAGTGGGGCTTCCCTGGGGGCTCAGATGGTAAAGAGTCTTCTTGCCGTGTGGGAGATCCGGGTTTGATCCCTGTGTCGGGAAGATGCCGCGGAGAAGGCATACATGGCAACCCCACTCCAGTGCTTTTGCCTGGGAAACCCCATGGACAGGAGAGCCTGGCGGGCTGCAGTCCACGGCGTCGTGAAGAGTCGGACACTGATGGTTCTTCCACTTTTCAAGCAGAGCATGCACGCTGGGTTTCAAAGGCTTAGTGTGGAGAAAGCCACAGAGTAGCTGACGAATAGTTTCCTTCTTTTATTTTTGGCTGCCCTGGGTCTCGTTGCCACGCGGGGCTTTGTCTCTCTGTGGGGACGGGGCTGCTCTCATTGCAGGCGCTTCCCTTGTGGCTGAGCTCGGGCTTCAGAGGCTGTGCTGCACGGGCTTCCTTGCTGCTCAGCTTGTGGGATCTTCCCGGACCAGGGATTGAACACACGTCCCCTGCACTGGCAGGCAGATTCTTAACCACCAGACGACCGGGGAAGTCCGCTCGTGAATAATATTTTAAAAATATTAAGTTTATGTTGAAACAATGATATTTGAGATATGTTGGATTAAATAAATATGATTAAAATGAATTTCAGCTGTTCCTTTTTAGTTCTTCAATGCGACTTGGACATGCTCAGGCGCTCAGTCATGTCCGACTCTCTGTGACCCCATGGACTGTACCCCGCCAGCCTCCTCCGTCCATGGGATTTCTCAGGCAAGAACACTGGAGTGAATTGCCATTTCTTTCTCCAGGGGATCTTCCTGACCCAAGGATCTTCCCTACCCGTGTCTCCTGCGTCTCCTGCATTGCAGGCAGAGTCTTTACTGCTGAGCCACCAGGGAAGCCCCACCAGAAGACTTAAGCTTACACAGGAGCTGACGCTTTACTTCTCTTGGCCAGGATTTTCTTGTGTCGGGAACTGTTCTAAGCCTTTTCACCCCCTCTCCACACCGTCTAAGGGACGTCCTATCCTTATCCCATGATCTAGACAAGAAAACGGAAGCCTGGAGAAATGATGCAAGATCACCCAGCTGTGGCAACAGGATAAATAGAACTAGATTTGTGCCCAGGTTGTCAGTGTCCAGTTCCAAAACCCACCCTCTTGCCCAGTGCCCTCTGTTGTCTTTTAAGATGTTGGTGCTCTCAAAGAACTCACCACATAGCCTCTGAAACTAGAAATAAATACTACTGTTGTAGGGTTTGAATAGTGCCGTGATCCAGGTATATACAGGAGGCACAGATAATTGGTTCTGATCTTTGAAGGAATCCTGGCAGGCTTCCAAGAGGAGGTGACATTTGGATGGGACTCTGAAGGTGGTTGGTAGAGAAAGGGATGGGCATTCTAGGTAGTGGGCTCCTGTGTGCAGAAGCACAGAGGGGAGAGGAAAAGCTTTGGGATGTCTGAGAAGATCCTTTAGGGGAGAAGCCTTCAGGGAGTTCGGGGGAGACGGGCAAACACAGGCCCGACAGGAGCCTTAGGATCCTGGGCTTTGTGGTTGGGCTGAACTTCATCCTGACGGAAAAGGATTTTAAGTAGAGAAATAGCACCATCAGGGGGAGATGGTTTTGGGGTGCTCAGCCTTCTGGGAGGAGGATGGGTTGAGGGCAGTGGGGAAGCTCGTCATTTAGGAGACTGGTCAGGGGTCCAAGGGCGAGATCGCGAGGACCTGGGCACGAGCGGGAGAGGAGGGT
The DNA here is from genome assembly GCA_006410935.1 of Redunca redunca. Classification (NCBI taxonomy): domain Eukaryota; kingdom Metazoa; phylum Chordata; class Mammalia; order Artiodactyla; family Bovidae; genus Redunca; species Redunca redunca. The sequence continues at coordinate 407,552 of SJYQ01001676.1, forward strand.
ATGGACCGAGGGGGATGCTAGGTGTGGACCCACGGAGATTGTTGGTGCGGCGGAGGGTGGCTTCAAGATGGATCCTGAGTGTCTTATCCATGCTGAATAGTCAGTGGTGCCATCCAGAAACTGGCAGAGAAAAAGGGAGCGGCAGGCTTGTGGTGGTGGGGAGAGCACTTTTAAACTTTTTAGTTTGTACTGGGGTATGGTTTTCCCAGTGGTCACATATGGATGTGAGAGTTGGACTGTGAAGAAAGCTGAGCACCGAAGAATTGATGCTTTTGGGCTGTGGTGTTGGAGAAGACTCCTGAGAGTCCCTTGGACTGCAAGGAGATCCAGCCAGTCCATTCTGAAGGAGATCAGCCCTGGGATTTCTTTGGAAGGAATGATGCTGAAGCTGAAACTCCAGTACTTTGGCCACCTCATGCGAAGTGTTGACTCACTGGAAAAGACTCTGATGCTGGGAGGGATTGGGGGCAGGAGGAGGGGACGACAGAGAGATGGCTGGATGGCATCACAGACTCGGTGGACGTGAGTTTTGGTGAACTCCAGGAATTGGTGATGGACAGGGAGGCCTGGGGGGCTGCGATTCATGGGGTCGCAAAGAGTTGGACACAACTGAGCGACTGAACTGGACTGGACTGAACTGATCGCGGCTGAAAACGTTGTGATAGTTTCAGGCACACAGCGCCGGGACTCAGCCAGCTCAGCCATGTATATGCACGCGTCCACTCTCCCCCAGACTCCCTCCCATCCAGGCCGCCGCACAGCACGGAGCAGAGTTCCCTGTGCTATATAGGAGGTCCTTGTTGGTTATCCGTCTAAAGTCTGGCAGTGTGTCCATGTCGAACATGGACAAACTCCCTGAACATCCCTCCCCCGCCCAATCCTTTTCCTACCCTCAGTAACCATGCGCTCCCTCTTAGTCTGGGAGTCTGTTTGCGTTTTGTAAATAAGTTCATTTGTATAATTTCTTTTTAGATTCTGCATATAAGGGATGTCATACGCTATTTCTCCTTCTCTGTCTGATTTTCTGTCTGAGTTACTTCACTCAGCGTGACAACCTCCAGGGCCATCCCGTGTTGCTGCACACGGCATTATTCTGCTCTTTTTAGTGGCTGAGTAGTATTCCACTGTATATGTGTACCACGTCTTGTTTACCTATTCCTCTGTTGTTGAACATTTTCATTGGGGAGGAGTGTTTTGAGACAAGATGAGTTTCTGGGAGGGCCCCCTGGGTGAGGGGATTCTGTTAAGTGCTGGAAATAGTCATCTAGCACTCAGGCCACAGAGGTGGTCAGCTCAGGGCTGACCATGGCTCTCAGCGATGAGGGAGCCCAAGGATGTAGCCTCCTACTAAGCATACTGCGTATATTATCTCATTTAACCCTCTGAGTCACTTGCGGTGTATAATCCTAATCATGCCGAAGAGTGTCGAAGAATTGATGCTTTTGAACTGTGGTGTTGGAGAAGGCTTTTGAGAGTCCCTTGGACTGCAAGGAGATCCAACCAGTCCATCCTAAAGGAAGTCAACCGTGAATATTCACTGGAAGGTGAAACTCCAGTATTTTGGTCATCTGATGTGAGCAGCTGACTCATTGCAAAAGTCCCTGATGCTGGGAAAGCTTGACGGCAAGAGGGGAAGGGGGCGACAGAGGATGAGATGGTTGGATGGCATCATCGGCTCAATGGACATGAGTTTGAGCAAACTTTGGGAGACAGCGAAGGACAGGGGAGCCTGGTGTGCTGCGGTCCATGGTGTTGGACACGACTGAGCGGCTGGGCAACAAGCACAGTGCAGGAGAGACCGTGAGCTCAGCGAGGGTCACTAGATGGCCGGCGGCCCCACAGCTCTCAACCAGGGGCCAGGGCTGAAACCTCAGGTTTCCCTCGTCTCTGGGTTTACTCTCATTCCTCTGCCCGTGCTCACCAGGACGTTTTGGAAACAGGACACAGAAATTCCAGCCACGAGGGAGAGAGAGAGAGTGGCTGGATGGCAGGAGAGAAGCCGGGAGAGCGTGCTCCAGGTCTCCAGGGCGAGGAGCACCAAGGCCGCGGAGGACTCTGTGCTTAGCGCTTGTCATAGGATGATGTTTTCACTCGCTAGGTAGTGTCTGACTCTCTGCCACCCCATGGACTGTAGCCCACCAGGCTCCTCTGTCCATGGAATTTGCCAATCAAGAATACTGGGGTGGGTTGCCATTTACTCCTCCAGGGGATCTTCTCAACCCACGGAGTGAACCCCAGTCTCCTGCATTGGCAGGTGGGTTCCTTACCACTGAGCCACCCGGGAAGCCCCCTGTCATTGGGTGACCTTGAGCCAAAGCAGTTTTGAGGGTGCTGGGCGGGGATGGCAGTTGCAGAGGCTGGAGCAGTGGTCTGGAGAAGCGGATGCAGCGATTCAGGAAGCCCAGCTGCGAGGGAGGTCCGGGAGCAGAGCTAGATCTACCCCGGAGGCAACGAAGGGCAGCTCCGCACCTCCATGGACCCTCCACGCCCTGCACCGGACTGTGTATTTATAACCTCATTGTTTTTCTTAAAGAAGCTGTCCCTCCCTTCAGAAAAATGTCCAAGCTTCAGGTCCAGCAAAACCTGGATCCGTTCTTAGGAGGGGGAGCTGAGTTGAAAGATGGAATCGAGGAGGCAGTCAGCCCAGAAGCCAGCTCCAGGCTCTGAGTTCCAGGCCTGGCTTTACCTCTTGCCAGCTGCAGACCTGGGCAAGTTATTTAACCTCTGGGCACTTCCTCTTTCCTTTTCTGTAAAACAGAAGTCATAAAAGTGCCCATCTTCTAAGGTGGTTGAAAAGATTCAGGGAGATGCTCAATGCCTTTGCTATGGTTTCCTGTTATATAATATTCTTATTAATATGTATATTCCTGCTGGTGTTCTAAGGATTTTTTTGTTTTGTTTTCCTGTGGAATTCTCCAGGCAAGAATACTGGAGTGGGTAGCTATTCCCTTCTCCAGGGGGTTTTCCTGACCCGGGGATTGAACCCACATCTCCTGCATTGGCAGGTGGATTCTTTACCACTGCGCCACCAGGGAGGCTCATGTAATACTCTTATTAATATGTATATTTCCGCTGGTGTTCTGAGGATCGTTTTCCTCCTGTGTCAGCTTCCTTCAGTGGTCTACGATGGAGACCACTTGTTCTTCAGTTAGTGACCCCATAATCCCAATATTTGTCTCTTTCTATTATTGCCAATTCTAATTCTTATTGTGGGCAACAATAAAAAGACAAAAATGAAAAACAAAGCCCCTAAAGTCTACTGATTGGAGAGCTCGGTGAGGGACCCGGAGTGAGAGGTTCATGAAGGGACCATAGGCAGGTTTAGCTCTCAGTAAGAGAGTTTTCAGCTGGATGTCTCAGTCGAGTCGTAAAAGGACCCAGCAACCCCATTACTTTGCCTTCCCTGGTGGCTCAGATGGTAAAGAATCTGCCTACAGTGCGGGAGACCGGGGTTCAATCCCTGGGTCGGGAAGATCCCCTGGAGAAGAGAATGGCTACCCACTCCAGTATTCTGGCCTGGAGAATCCCGTGGACACAGGAGCCTGGTGGGCTACAGCCCGTGGGGTCACAAAGGGTCAGACACGACTGAGCGGCTAACACTTCCATCCTAGGATTGGGCATATTCTCTGAAGAAACCATAATTCAAGAAGACACATGCCCACCTACGGTCACGCAGCACTGTCTACAATAGCCAGGACGTGGGGAAACCTAGATGCCCGTCAGCAGATAAAGGGATAAAGACGACATCCCGCCCCCCCAGCACACACACGCAGTGTAACAGCACCAGCAACTGCGAGCACCGAAATCGAAACCGGGTCACCCCACCATTTGTTTCTGAGGACGGGGTCCTGTCCCGGGAGGCGCCTGGAGTTGAGGGCTGTTTCAGAAGTCTTTCTAGGTTTGTAGACCACGCAGGGCTGAGGGCCGTGCCCCAAGCGCGGGATGACACGTGCCAGCGGCCCCGCTCGCAGGCCTGAGGCTGAGTTCCTGATGCAGAAACGCAGAACGGCTGGAAGTCCGTCCATCTGCTCTGCTGCCCATCAGACCTGCCCTTGCCTCGGGCCTCTCTCCTTTTGGAGAGCAGACCTTTCTCACGTGGAGTGAGATGCCGAAGGAGAAGAAGGTGGGTCTGGTCCCCGATGGCAAGAGCAGCGCCGAGCATCCCTGGGCAGCCGGTTCCAGGCCGGACCCGGGTTGTACTCGCAGGGACAGCTGGTCCGTCTGCGGGCTCCTGCCGCGGGCCCGGGAGCGGCAGCTTGGCGGGCTCCGGCCAGGCTCTAGACCCTCCCGGGACCGCGGGAGGCGCGGAGCCCTGGACCGCTTCCCGGAGCGCGGCGCGGCTGTCCTCCAAGCGGCCGCGCGATGGAGCTGTGGCTCCGCCGGCGGCAGCGGCCTCCCGCCGCCCTGCCCGGGAACCGGCGCCCGGCCGGCCCGGGCCCAGGGCGGGGGCGCAGCGCCGCTCCCTCCGCGGCGGCCAGCTTCCCGGGCGCACAAAGCCGCCGCTCGGGGCCCAGGCTCCCCACGGACAGCCCCCGGCGGAAGAGCTTGCGTCTTGGGCACTGGCTTCCCCTCCTTGGCCTGGCCTTACAGGGCACCCTTGCTGCTCCTGACTTGATTCTTCTTAAAACATGTCTTTTATTTGCCTGCGCCGTGTTTGTGCGGCCTCATCAATAGCTGTTTACCAGGTCGGTTACCCCCGAGCCCCGGGGGCATCCTGAAGCCATGCAGTTTCATCCCATCTTTGCTCCGATTTGCGATTTGCGTTTGGGAATTGAAGGGAGAAATGGCAGGGCTGGTCTGTTTCCTTTTTTCAAGCTTCTTACCTCGCTCCAAAAAAATCCCTCTTGGGGCTTGTGCTCCGGGAGAAAGGTGTTTGAACACCGAGTTCAAGCGAGCTGGCGGCGATGGAATGAAGGAGAAGAAGAAGAAAAAAGGAGGCTTTTCAAAGATGAACTTTTTTATCCGACTCCAAACCTGCCGCGGTGCACTTTTATAAAATGCTGAGAAGCACAAAGAAGGAAATAAAAAGCAGTCATGATTTTTCACTTAGAAATGACTTGTGTATTTTTGATATTTGGTTTCAAGATTTACTGTTGTTCACTGCACAGGTCTGCACCGCCCCGCCCCCCCAGCCCCACTCCCCACATAGGATCTGTTTATTCAAGCGAGTGGATGTAGCTGAGCTTTTAAATATAATACACCATGTACGTTTTTGCTCGGCCAGCCAGCTTCTGAACCAGTCGCGGTGAAGTGGGTCCACTTCTGAAGTTCTGCATGCAGACTGCTGTCAGCTAGGCGTCTGTGCCCACACATCTCGTGGAGGCCCTGATTCAGACGTTTGGAGGAGGGTGAGGGGCTTGGAGTTTCCAGGGAGGGCAGGATTGCGCAGACGTGGCTCCTTGCAAAGACCAGGGCGGCCTGGTTTCTGTTCGCAAAGAGAGTACCCATTTTCGGATCAGCGGTTCTGGGGGACACAGAGTTGGGTGTCCAAGCCTCTGAGCGCTGAGCTCCCTTCTGGCGCCTCCAGGCCTCCGAACGTAGGTGGGAGGCTTCCCAGGCTGCCTGGGGGCTGGGGGCTGAGAGGCGGGGCTCAGGGGTCACAGAATCAGGCCCCTGTCCCCTTGGAGGACCCGGGGATGAATGCGGAGGGAGTGGTGGGTGTCAGGCCGCTCCTCCCAGGCCTGCTCCCCTCCCCTCCGGGGCGGACGCAGGGGGGGGGCGGGCAGCCGGGGCTGAGGTCTTCTGGCAGCTCCCGGGAGGCCAGGTCCCAGCGCAGGACTCGGCAAGCATGTGCCCACCTGGAGTGGCAGGGGGCAGGGGCAGAAAGAGGAGGGGGCGCTGGCCTCCCTTCTCCATGGGGGCAGCGGGGCACCTCCCCGAGAGAAGGCGAGCGGTCTTTTCTTTTTCTTTTCTCTGTAAAAGTCTCCCTGCGTCTGCGGTCTCCTGCCTCGCTCCCTGGCGGCCTCCTAGAGGCACGAGGGGTCATGTGGTTTCCCAGGACTCTGGAAAGAAGCCACAGGGGGACAGGGACAAAGGGAACAGAGTCCTGAGGGGCCAGGGAAGGTGGCCCTTGGACAGGGCGGTGGGGACCGTCCTCCCCGGGCACGTTGAGCAGCCCCCAGGCCGCTCTGTGCCCCTGGCGAATCGCAGCGGCTCCCGGCTTCGGTTTGCTCAGCCCTGGATCGAGCGAACGCCCAGCTGTCCGTCGGAGGGCGGAGGCAAAGCTGGCGGTTATTCCCCGGTCCCGAGAGCCAGACACGATGCCGAGTGCTCTGTGGAGCTGGGGATGGTCCCCGTGGTGGGGGGTGAGGCTGAGAGAGGCCGTGGTCCCTGCCCGAGGTCATCCGATGTCAGGCACTGCGGCAGGAGCCGGGACCCGGAACAGGGCTCTGACCCGCTTGGCTGGGTGGTTGGTGCCTGGCTGGCCCCAGAACGCCCTTTCCCCATGGCGACCCTGCCCCGTGTCAGACGGCAGCTCCTCCTGCCCCTGGCCTAGAGCTTTGCGGGTCTCTTCCTCTCGTAGTCATGGGATCCGTTCCCCGCTTCAGAGACTGCACAGTAAACAACCCTGCCGTTTTGAACAAAGGGGCAGCATGGTCTGTAACGGCCATGCTCAACGTGGTCATAAGACATGAAAGATAACCGTCTCGTCATGTCTCGTTTCCACTAATGGAGAGCGTGCCTCCAAGGATGTGTGTGTTGTGTGCATGAGTGTGTCATGTACACGAGTGCATGAATGTATCACGTACTTGTGTGCACGTGCATGCCACGTGCAGGGGTGTCATGTACATGTGTGTGTACATGCGCACACACCCGCATGCGTGTCATGCAGTCTGTCACACGTGTGTCATGTATGTCTGTGCATGTGCACATAGTGTGCGTGTGCATGTTATGTGCACGCGTGTCATGTACACACGTGTGCCATGTCTGTGTGTGTCGTGTCACGCATGTGTGCACTTGCATGCGTGTGGAGAATCTCACTCCTGGAGGTGGAAGGCACACTGGTGTTAGAAGCTGTGGCACAGTCAGGGCGAAAGGTCCGCGTGACTTCTGGGGCTCCCCAGGCCAGGGAGCTCCTGCCCATCTCCTTGCTCCATGCCTCCGAAGATTCCTTTAAAGATCAAGTCCTTTCATTGGACGCTCGGGGCGAGGCCGACAAGGCCATGCCGGGGTGGGCCTTGGGTGCGGACGAGCTTCTGTTAGAGCAGGACCAGTCAGCAAGGGCTCAGCCGTCCTCTTCAGACCATTTCCCCTGTGTGGCTGAGGGTGATGGGGGGAAGGTGGACTCGATGGGCGCGGGGACCCACCTCTGCCTTTTGTCTGCAGGTCCCAGAGGCCTCGCGCGTCACTCGGGTGTGTTGTCAAGGGTTCATCCTGCTGACAGGCAGGGCATCGTATCCCAAACAGCGCTATTTGCATCAGGCCTGTGCTGAGAATGCAGCTTCTTAGGAAACAGAGAAAAGACTGCCCTTGGGGAGCTTGTAGTCAAACAGTCAAGGGCATGACTATGATGTAAATACTAGAAAGCTTGAGTTTATTGACCACATTCTATGCCCAGATGGAGGTATTCTGCAGAGGTGGTCTTGATACCTTCCACCGTCCTGGAAGGTAGGTATTACTTAACGTTTTATGAACGAAGAAGCATATTTAGAGAAAGGAAGCAACTTGCCTTGGGTCACACAGCTCACTGGGGGAAGAGTGGAGAATCTGACCCTCATTGTCTGCCTAGCTACCCCCCGGGTGCGGTTGGCTGGGGGCCTGGGGTGTCCCGCGCACACTGGCTCAGAGGAGCTGGATTGCTGCCTTGCCCTCTCCTCTGGAGGTCCTACTCCAGGTCAGGCTCCCCAGTGGCTGGCCCGGCCCTCTGTGGCCACCTGGGTAGATGGGCCAGGGGTGGGGGGTGGTGGATCACCCTCGGGGCAGAGAGGACAGAGGTGCCCGTGCTCGGATTCAATCTCCTGTTTGGCGGTTGTCCAAGAACCAGCTGGACTGCTGCGCGCTGTGGTTGGACCCCTCTGGGGTCCCCGCCTCCCCAGGAGGGTCTCCAGGAAATGTCTCCCGCAAAGACATGGTAGACCCAACCTGCTGACCGCATGGAGAGAGCTGTGGCACACCCGAAGGCCCCGTCTCTGGGCGCAGCGGACGCGGAGCACTTGCTGTCCTGGCTTTGAATGTCCGCTGCCCTCCTCCCGGCCCCATGACTCGGCTCCAGGGGTGGTTTCCTGTGGGCAGTCGGTGGTTCTCCCGCTTGAGATGCAGTTGAAGAAGCTCTTTTCCTTGGATTGATGGCAGAGACGCAGGCTGACCTGCTGGGCTTACAACCTAACTTTAGATGAAAAAAAGTGAGGCCAGACCCTCCCACCGCTTCCTGAAATCCTTCAGGACACTTTCTGGGACTTCCCTGATGGTCCCGTGGTTAGGGTGCTGAGCCCCCAATGCAGGGGCGGCCTGGGTGCAATCCGTGGTCAGGGAACTAGACCCCGCACGCCGCAGCTGATACCAGGCGCAGCCAAGAAAACGTATGAGAAAATACTTTCTGAAAATTCTTAGCAAGAGAGAGCGGAAAGCGAAGTAGTTGTTTGCTTGGACCAAATGGACGGTGGAGGAAATTTGCTTAAGGCAACTGCAGGCTGGACACCCTCTGCACAGGCTGTCCTAGGGTGCTAGGGTGGAGGTGCGTCTTCCACTGGTAAACACCTCTACCTGGAAGGAGTCTTGATATGTGCTTTTTTTTTTTTTTTAATGAAATCGTCTTACCGGTCGATCTTCACGGGAGAAATGTATTCACGTGTTGCTCTATTCTACAAATATTTGTTAAGCTTGTACTGTTGGCCTGGCTCTGTGTGACATGCTGAGGAGACAAAGGTCCATTTAGATCAGTGCCCTTGAGGACGGCACTCAGGTAATGAATAGACAAGGCTTGGGGACAAGTGATTACAGTGACCGTGTGGGCAGTGGCTGGAGAGAAGTCTGGACTTCTAGGAAAACGATGCTTGGGTTAGAGCAAAGACTTCCCAGGGACAGGCAGTGTCTCATGACGGGTTAAGAGGTGTTCAGAGGATGTCTCACGGAGGAGATGAGACTGGAAGGGCTTCTCAGGCAGAGGGAACTGCATGTACAGAAGCACAGAGGCTTGATGGAGTTTCTCTAAGGAATGGTAATGTTGTTTAGTCGCTAACTCGTGTCCGACTATTTGTGACCTCATAGACCGTAGCCCGCCAGGCTCCTCCGTCCATGAACTTCTCCAGGCAAGAATACTGGAGTGGGTTGCTGTTGCCTTCTCCAAGGTAGGGATGGTAATACTGGGAGGCAGAGGTTTTGAGGAAGAGAATGTGAGACACTGGGTGTAAAATGCATAGTTCTAGGGGCTTCCCTGGTGGTCCAGTGGTTAAGACTCTAGTCTTCCAACACAGGGGACACAGGTTCGATCCCTGGTCAGGGAACTAAGATCCCACATACCGCCCAGTGTGGCCAAAACACAGAAAATGTTTTTTTAGTTATTAATGAAGTATACACAGCTCCATGCCAGGAAATAGCCCTTGAAAAAACATTAGCTCTTATTCTCTTTCTAATAAGATAACTAAGGTCTCTCCCGTTTCCCTCTTTGTCAGCGTTTTCTCTACTTTCTCTTGCATCTTTAGTGTGTTTCTTCATAATGGGATGAGAAACTTTAGGATGGATAAGTTGCCAAAGGAAAATTTGACATAACTATTTCTCTTTGTGGAACTTTGGGTATTATTTTCAATGTATCCTTATCATATGTTGCTTTGAACTGGGCTGATATGTTTCCTTTCAAGAGTGATTAGAATTTAGCACGGGTTGAATCGATGGCTGGAATTTGAGTTTTAGAGATGTGGAATTATGATGACTAGCCAATGTGATTGATGGTAGAAGTGAGTGTGTTTTTCAAATTGCTTTTTCATACCTTCTCTGTTTTTATGTACTCTGTGTGTGTGTGCGCACGCGCACATGCACACGCATGCTCAGTTGCTCAGTTATCTCCAAGTAACTATAGCAACCCATGACTATAGCCCAGCAGGCTCCTCTGTCCATGGAGTTTTCCAGGCAAGAATACTGGAGTGTGCCATTCCCTACTCCCGGGGATATTCCTGACCCAGGGATCCAACCCGCACCTCTTGTATCTCCTGCACTGGTGGGTTCTTTAGCACTTTGCCACCTGGGAAGCTCTATGACTTCCGAGTTTAGGCTGAAAACCCCTTGGAGGGTATTCAGTCATGTATCTTGGCATTGTGGGGGGCTTTATTGGGAAGGTGCTGAGGGTAGGGGGAAGCCGAGTGGTGGATACCAGGAAGAGACAGAGGAGAGGGTATACAACCAAGACGCAGAAGACATCCTCTTCCGTGAAATGGTTTTCAAGTTTTAATGTCCAAGCTCCTCTGGGAGATTATAGACACAGGCATGAACTGATACTTCTAGGAGGTCTAGGGGTTTGGTCTTGGCAGCCCAGAAGTTTCTTAGAAGTCACCTTCATTGACCCCATCCCACCATGAGATGACACGTTGCAGACAATACTGTTTGAGTTTCCCACCAACTCTCATCCCAATCTCAGGCATAAGCTACTAAAGATGTTTACCCCTGGCTTTTCCTCCCTGTTAAACTGTGGGTCCAGCACAAGTCATTCCAGCCAGAGAACATTGTCCATTTCTTCCAGTTGGCTTCTGTGCGCTCAGCACAAATTTTCTCACCATTTGGGGTAACTCGTGGGCTGCAACCTGCAACATTATTGCGGGCTGTGTTCCCGTATCATGGGCTCATAGATAGCTCTAGCGGGAAGCTTTTTCATCAAGTGCCTTTAGGGTAGATAGGAGAGATCTTCTGATTCTTTTGTTAGATATGCATGGGAGTGGGCGTGAAGGGATAGCTCAGGGAGCTGACGTCCTGGATGAGCATCAAAATGAAGAAAGAAACAAATGTGCACAGAAAGAGAGAGAGTTACAGAAAGCCTCACGTCAGCGACTGGATTCTTTCCTTTTTTCTGTAAAATTTCAGTGATCAGGGTGGTTATATTTTAAAGTTACAAGAAACAGGGACTTCTCTGGTGGTCCGGTGCTTAGGACTCCGCGCTTCCAATACAGGGGGGCGTGGATTCCATCCTTGGTTGGGGAACTAAGATTCCCACATGGCATTTGGCTCGGCCAAAGGATAAAAAAATAACTAATTAAAAAAATAAAGTGCAAGGAATAATCTAGCCTGGGTCCTCTCCTGGCCCGTCCATCCAGCTATCTCCTGGTTCACCTAAGTTGATGGGTCACGTCATTAGGAATATCTCCTCTGTCCTTTATGCCCACCCCCGTGGGATTATCTGAATGCGTTTCAGGACCTCTAAGTGGGTAAAGGGTCTCTGAGTGGATTGTGTATAAGCAGCCAGTTCCCAAGTTGCAGAGGGAGGAGAGACGAAGGGAGATGGTTACATGCTGACTGAGACAGGCTGCACTGGGGATCAGTTCCGGAGACCAGACGGTCTCCCTCCATTTTCCAAATTCTTAAATTAATGAAGAGCAAAGGGACTTCCCTGGAGGTCCAGGGGTGAAGACTCTGCCTCCCAAGGCACCGGGTGCAGGTTCCATCCCCGGTCAGGGAGCTAGGATCCCACGTACCCAGGGCCAAAAAACCACAGCATAAAGCAGAAGCACCATTGTGACAAATTCAATAGACTTTAAACAATGGTCCATATCCAAAAAAAAAAAAAAGAACAAAGGGAGAGAACTTGCTGAAATTCCTACTCTGCTCTCATTGGGGTGGTTGTAAGAGTCGATTAAAATGACGATGTTTATTTTTTGGTTTGTTTCTGGCATCAAAAGCGTGACAATTAATAGGTTCTCGGCTTCTAGAAGCAGCGAACGGACTTATCTTTAACTGCGCTGTGCATATGTACAAATAAGTGTTGCTTTTTCTGGTGTGTGTGTGTGTACCTGGGCCCATGCTTCCTGGCTGGCATATGTATTTATGCACAAACATGTGCAGGACTATAAATAAAAACCACAAATGAATGCCTTGGAGGGAAGCATGAGGGCTGCCCTTTCTGCGTGCTGCCGTCAGCGAGGCCGGCGCCTCTGCTTAGGCAGCGGAGTCGGGAAGAGCAGCTGCGGGAGGGGCTGGTGGAGGCTGCTGGGGCTCTGGGGGCTTCTGTTGGCCCAGTGGGTATGTTTTCCTGGTGCTGACTTTAAAGATGAACCCTGATTTTGAGGCTCCAAGGCCATGCAGTATGGCCTCAAAGACTTTGGTCTTCCTACGGACAGCGCTTGTCTGGGTCTAAGACCACGTGAAGACTTCCGGGGAGGGACCCCTTGTGAGCAGAAACCGTAAGGAATAGAGGGGTCTAGGCCGTGGTGGTCCAGTGGTGACGACTCTGTGCTTCCAACACAGGGGGCACGAGTTCGACCCCTGATCTGGGAACTAACATCACACGTGCTGTGGGGTGCCGCTTGGAGAATTCCACGGACAGAGGAGCCCGGTGGGCTGCAGTCCATGGGGTTAGCAAAAAGTCAGACACAACTGAGCGACTAACACCTTTACTCTTCCTTTTTCATGTGTGTGTATATAACTGACTCGCTTTGCTGTGCATCTGGAATTAACACAACATTGTAAGTCAGCTACACAGTAAAAGCTAATTGGAAACAAAAATAGCAAATCAACTCTACTCCAATATTTTTTTAATTTAGCATAGAAAAAATTTTAAAAAGTAAGCAAATCTTAAATGTACAGCTCAGTGAATTTTTCCGTATACCTCCATGGAACCACCAAGAAATAGAATATTTCCAGCCCTCTGGAAGGTACCATCTTGTCACTTCCCAGTCAGTAATGCTCCCTCCCTCCTTCCCTCTCTTAGCCATTCTATGGTTAATCATACTGTTAAGGTGGCAAGAGGCAAGGTTTACAGTCTCCCAGCTGAATGGCCCGCAGACAAACCCATCCAACAAAGAAAGAAAGGAATATTTTCTTGTGGAGATGTGGCTAGGTTTGGTTGGAGTTAAAAATGAAGCTCGGTGGATCCTAAAACCTTTTTGTGGCTGAAATATTTAGACACTGTATTTTAAGAAAACTTTTTACTCATTTGTAGACTTTTATCTGGCCAGGTTTCCATCCTGAGGGTTTTCCTTTCTACTTATCTGACAAACCATAAATTTTCTTTCCTTTAAGGGCAAAACCAACCCTCGAGCACATTTATGGCCCAAGTTTTAAGAGCCGGCGGCCCTTTCTAGCTTGTATCTCTGGTTAAACATGTCTTCTTTTTCTTGGAGCGGTTTTTGCAGAAAGGAGCTGAAGATAATGAATTCCTCTAGAGAGAGCTCCTGCCCGCCCAGTGCGAGAGAGGATGGGGGGAAAGCCCACTTCGCCAGCTGTGGCGGGCTAGTCACGCTCTGGAAGTCTTCTTCCTGGTTCCACCGGGGTCTTTCTTGATCTAACCTCAGTTGCTTTTTCCTTCTTGGCTTTTGATTCATTCTCCTCTGCATCCTTGAAAGAGTGTCAGATTTTTGGACTTCGGACAATCAATGTGTAGCAATCCACGTTGAGTTTTGTGAGTCTGTTTCCAGAACTGAAACCTGCTTTCCGACGAGCTGCCCAGCGATTGGTTAATTAGTTGAGTTTAGCTTCCCCTGGAGGACGAGGTCGCAGAGTGTCAGGGGTTGGGGGAGACTTTATGCCCTTTGTGTTGGCCCATGTGTTGGGGACATTAGCCATGGGGATTGGGCTCTGTGACTTGGAAAAGAATTGTACTGAAGGGATTTCCTTCCTGCTTCTTGTCCTGTTGGAGAGAAGATGGGTGAAAACTCTGGTTACCCCTGGAGCACAGAGCAGTTTTTCCCCTTATGAAGAGCTGACTTGTTGGAAAAGACCCCGATGCTGGGGAAAGATTGACGGCAAGAGGAGAAGGGAATGACTGAGGATGAGATGGTTGGATGGCATCATCAATTCAATGGACATAAGTGAAGGACAGGGAAGCCTGGGTATGGTTCATGGGGTCGCACAACTGAGCAACTGAACAACAATAGAATAGACCTCATTTGGAGCGTAGAAATTTTTTTTTTTAATTGAAGTATAGTTGATTTACAATAGTGTTGGTTTCAGGTACACAGTAAAATGATTCAGTTACATACACACACACACACATATTCTTTCTTTTCAGTTCTTTTCCATTATAGTTTACTACAAAACATTGCATATAGTTCCATGTGTTATAGAGTAAACCTTTTTGTTTACCTATTTTATATGCATGGTTTTGTGCATCTGTTAACCCCATAATCCCAGTTTAATTCTTTCCCAGTCCCTGAGCATAGAGCTTTTAATGCAGGTGATTGTGGACCCAGAGTGCTCCTAATTTCGCCTGCACCGCGCACCTGCTGTGCTCCGGATCAGACAGCGGGTGCGCTGCCGGGCACTTCCCGGTGTGCATTCGGCGTCTCTGGCTTCCAGCGCTGCTTGCACAGGGAGCTTTGAGGTGTGGTCTGGTCCTTCCCTTTTTTGGCAAGCCACTTCTCGTCGATTTCCAGAAATGTGATTAGGAGTGTTTTCCTGGGTGTAAAGGCCACACACGGTGACGCGCTTTAGGTACCAGCTGCTGGCAAGGCTGATGGGATGTGGGATCACTTCCGGCCCCTTCGGTTAGGATCGTCTGCAGGCTTTGGATGGGACACGGGAGATGTATTTTTGGACGGATATAAGGCTCTAAGTCACTTTGCTGACAAAGTCTAGTCAAAGCTATGGTTTCTCCAATAGTCATGTACAGATGCGAGAGTTGGACTGTAAAGAAAACTGACCGCTGAAGAATTGGTGCTTTCGAACTGTGGTGGTGGAGAAGACTCTTGAACGTCTCTTGGACTGCAAGGAGATCCAGTCAGCCAACCCTAAAGGAAATCAACCCTGAATATTCACTGGAAAGACTGTTGCTGAGGCTCTAATACCTTGGCCACCTGATGCGGAGAGCCAGCTCCTTGGAAAAGACCCTGATGTTGGGAAGGAGGAGAAGGGGATGGCAGAGAATGAGATGGCTGGATAGCGTCATGGACACAGGGGACATGAATTTGAGGAACTCCAGGAAATGGTGAAGGACAGAGGAGCCTGCCTGTGGGGTCGCAGAGAGTCAGGCACGACTTAGTGACTGGGCAACAGTCATGTCCGACTCTCTGGCTCCAAAACACCGTTTCGAGAGATGAGTATACCAGGGCAGGTGGGTGCGCTGGGTGCTGGCCCAGCTTTTCTGTGACTCGTGTTGAGACTCTGGTCGGTGGCGGGGGGCGGGTCTTCATCATCTCTTTGCTCAGTTTTCTTTTTGGTCACATGTGGAGAATAATCCTACCCTCCTTATATCACAGAGGTCTTAATGAAGAAAGACGGTTCAAAGCCCAGAAACGTGTAAAATGTATTTCCCAGTGGTTTGAATGAAACTCCGGACCCCTCCTGAGTCCCGTGATCTTTGTAGCAGACTGTGTGCCCCTCTCCTCACACCCGTTTATCCGTCTCCTTGCCCTTGTTGTTAAGTCGTGTCCAGCTCTTTGCAGCCCCATGGACTGCTGCTCACCAGGCTCCCCTCTCTTCCACTATCTCCCTTGCGCCTGCTCCTAGGTCTCCAGGACATGCCTTGGGACCCGTTTCAAGAGAGTGTTTAACACACAACCCTGAAGACTCTTACAAGCCTTTCTGGGTAACACTTACTTCATTGCACTTTTCAGAAATGAAAAAAAAGAAAAAGAAGAAGAAAATGCCGTTTAGCAGACTCATGGTCACTCGGGCTGACAGATGTCACTCAGAATTTTATTATTTAAAGCCACAATGATTTTCCAAATAACCTAAAAATATATAATCCAACCTCAAAATAGTGTCCTGTAACAGAGGCCAGGGAGCCCTGAAGGAAATGAAGTCAGTATCTTGGCACCCCTTATGTACTGGTTCAGTGACTTTGAGAACTTCTACTTTCTCTGAGAAACTCAGGCACGGGGAAGGACACCAGATTGCTAAGTGTGTCTGCCAAGGCCTCAGGGAGCGGGGGCTGGCTTGGGTGTCTTCCTCTGGCACCTAAGCCAGGGTGACACCTCGTTTATTCATGTAAGGAACTTTGTCCCCATTCTTTTTAAAATTTTGATGTTCGGTCGGTCTGTCATGTCTGACTCTGCAGCCCCATGGACTGCAGCACGCCAGGCTTTCCCGTCCTTTACTATCTCACTGTTTCAGTTTGCTGAAACTCATGTTCTGTTCAGTTTGCTGAAACTCATGTCCACTGAGATGCCATCTGACCGTCTCATCCTCCGTTGCCCCCTTCTCCGTCTGCCCTCCGTCTTTCCCACCGTCAGGGTCTTCTCCAGTAACTCTGTTTAATTTATTTTTGACTGTGCTGGGTCTTCGTTGCTGAAGGGCTCTTCTCTGGCTGCCGTGGACGGGGCTCCTCTCCAGCTGCGGTGCGCGGGTGTCTCGTCGTGGTGGCGTCTCTTGTTGCGGAGTCCGGGCTGTAGGGCCCGTGGGCTTCAGTAGCGGACGCTCCCCGGCTCTGGAGCGCGGGCTCAGGGGTTGTGGGGCACACGGGCTTAGCTGCTCCGAGGCATGAGGGATCTTCTCGACCAGTGTCTCCTGCAGCGGCAGGCGGACTCTTCACTGCTAAGCCACCGGGGACGCCCGTCTTCTCCCCATTCTTTGGGAGCGTGGGTGGGGAGAGAACGGCCTTCATACCTTTTGAAAAATCCAGCGCTTTCCAGTCTGTCAGTTGTTCGGCTGTATTCAGAAGATCCCATCCTGAATCTGGGCAGGTGGGTGGGAGGGACAGCTGTCAAAGGAAGATGAAGGGTCTTGAGCCCACCATCACCCACAGGCAGTGCGCTCCCCTCAACCCTTGTGTTATTTATTTATTCCCGCTCGTTATTTAAGTCAAGATTCAATAGTATTGATTTAAACTTTTAAAAAAACATTTATTGATGTGCAGCTGATTTACAATTTTTTTTTCCCCCTCACTGCACCACACAGCTTGTGGGATCTTAGTTCCCCATCCAGGGATCGAATCCGCACCCCCTTGGAAGCATAGAATCTTAACCACAGGACTGCCGGGGAAATCTCAGTAGCGTTGATATTTATACCAATTATGTGAACACATAATTAATCATAAGTAATCCATTTGTTGGGCTTCCCTGGGGACTTAGTAAAGAATTGGCTTGCGAAGGCAGGAGACACGGGTTCAGTCCCTGAGTGGGGAAGATCCCATGGAGAAGAAAATGACTATCCACTCCAGCATTCTTGCCTGGGAAATCCCATGGGCAGAGGAGCCTGGGGAGCTACAGTCCAGAGTCGCAGAGTCGGACACAACTTACAGACTGAGACAACCACCACCACCCATTGGTTAAACCACCTTGTGAGAATTATGGTCCCATTTTACAGATGAGGAAGTGGAGTCCTGGACATGTTCAGGAACCCACCCTGAGTGTTACAGGTAGGAGATGGCAGAACCCGTGTTTGAGTCTAGGTGGATCGATTCAGATTTTGGTGATGGCGCGAATCTCTTTGCTGTCTCTATATCCCGAACCAGGAGCCCTGGGGCCGCAGGTGGGACGGACAAGGCCGTCTTTCTAGGACTAGGAGTCATGGAACTGGCGAGCCTTGACATGGGGGGGGGGCGGGCTGGTGTGTGTGGCGTTTTCCCCTTGCCCGCGCCCCAGCCTTTCCAAGAAGCAGTCCCAGGTGTCAGCCCCTGCACCACGTCCGTCCTGCTGGAGGCTCTCTCCAGGTCAGTCTCCAGGAAGCATCTCCGGGCGGCTTCCGAGCTGGGGGCGCGGCCAGCCTCTGACTGGCTGTTGTTTGGTTTTCTCTGACTGGGTCTTTGTTTCCGTGAAGCCCTCAGCTGCCCAGGCTCTTGCGCCGGCTTGATCGGGGCCACATGCAGCGCTAGCCTGGTTAAGTCAACACCGTGGGAATATTACCTGTCTGTTAACCTGTCAAGATTGCTTTACGGTCCCCTTTTATCTCCCCCCCATGCCCAACGGAATTTCCCCTGGAGTTTTCTGCTTGCCTTCCTGCATCCTGCAAAGCTGCCCCCACCCCCGAGTCATTAAATATTGTCAGAGTTCCGCCACTTGCTGCCGCCTTATTTGCCCAGTGCAGATAAACTGGTGTTGAGTCTATGATCTGGACCAAGGACACTGGGCTCCCAGCCCCGAGAAAGTCGTGGCGACGCCCACCAGGTGGAGGCGGTGGGGGGCCAGTCCTCAGGGTCTTGGGGCTGCCTGAGCCTGGGGGGCTGGGGGTGCTGCCCGAGCCTGCAGTGGGCTGGGGAGGGGCTCCCCGGGCTGCAGCTCAGCTGGTCATTGCTCTGGCTCGGGGGCCTGGCCGCCTTCCCTCCCTCTTCCTTCCCTCCCTGCCCACTCCACCCTCTCTCTAAACACCAACTTCATAAACTGGAGGGTCTTAGGGGAACGTCCAGTTCTAAACCTCAGAGAGCCTCAGACCTGGCTCCAAGCTTTTGGTCTCACGCTTGATTGAGTAAGTTCAGCGGTTCTCTAGAGATTCACCCTTTTTGCCCCCCATAACAATGACAGAAGGCTTATAACGTCAAATGCACCCTTGTGATCGTTTTAAAGTGTACGGGTCAGTGGTCTTAAGGATGTTCACGATGTCGTGCAGCCATCACCACCGTCTGTTCCGGAAACTTCCAGAAGGACCGCGGAAGGAAACCCCGCATCTGTTAGCAGTCACGACCCTCCCTCCCTGCACGGAGGGACCCTCCCTCCCACGACCCTCGTGGACCCTGGCGACCTTGAATCTACTTTCCGTCTTTCTGGATTCACTGGGTCTGGATATTGCTTGTCAACGTCGCACACTCCGTGGCCTTTTGCGTCTGGCTTCTTGTACTTAGCATGATGGAGGCGAGATTCCAGATTTCACTCTTGTTCTCTGCTCAGGGTGAGGACCCCTGCAAAGGACCACTGGACAGCTGCTGGGGGCATCTGGGCTAGGCTTAACCTGGTCCTCAAGTCTTGATCTGAGTCTCTGATCTCCCCGTCAGTGGCCTGCTGCTACGGAGACTTCCCGCTGCCTCCTAGGGGAGGCCATTTGGATGTTCCTGGGCACCATCGGGCCTCCCTCCCTGCCAGGCTGGGCAAGGGCCATGGGAGCTTCAGGGTCTGGAGCTGCTGGGGTCTGGGGTGGCTGTGTGGGGAGGGGTCCCTCCTAGGCAGCCCTCCACCCCTCCATGATCCTGCCAAGTGCTGTGGCCCGTCCATCCTCCGGGTCGGAAATGGGACCAGTCCTGGAGCCGATTTCTCGTCGGCCACCCAGGCTCCGCGCGTTGTGCAGCAGAGCCCTCTCTTTGGATCAGGGAGTCCGTGTAATGTTAGGGCTGTGGGCTTCGACTCAGCTGGCCCTTTAAATCTTCTCTCTGCCCTCACCTCGCTGCAAGCTCTCGGTTTTTCCTCCTGCAGAACAGGGATGACAGGGGTCCTTACGTGAGGACTATAAGAGAATTGGATGTGTTGGTAACCGTAAATCACCGTGTTGGGTCTGGCATTTAGCATGTGGACAGTAATGGGTCATTGTTAATAAGATCTGGGATTTAAAAAAAAAAAATCAGTGCATCCTCCCTTCCACATCAACTTGGTGCCCTTCTAGAGTTCTGGCAACTTCTAGAAAGTACGCAGGGCTTTACTATATCATTTAATTAGATGAGTTTGCTGGCTTTCAGTTTGAAAAGCTCCAAACTCAGATCACGGTTTGTTCTGTGATGAGGAGAAAACCTCGCTCCTTTCCGAGTCAGCCACGAGACAGAATGACCCCCGTTTCTGCTTTTTGTTTGTTTCGCTGTCATTTTGAGGATTTCTGATCTTCTGAGGCTGTTCCTCGCTCATTCCTGTTTCCATTCCGGTAGGCTGACCCTGGGGACGCTGGTGACACGGTGCTCATTAATCTCGAGTGACACGTGTGGGGTCTGGAGAGCATGAAAGAGTTAACATGCATCCTGAGGGCCCAGGCCTCTCGGCTTAGGGGGGACGTGGCTTCGTTTTATTTGCAGCAGGTTTAGTGAAATTCGGTGAAGTTTCCCGAACACCTACTATGTGAGTGTGTGAAGTAGGCTGTGAGAGGCTGGTGGGCCTCTGATGTTGGGTTCCGTTTAGGGCTGGTTTGGGCAGTGCGTGAGGTGTGAAAGACCACGGCAGAGGGCAACAACAAGGCTCTGCTGTGTAGCAGAGGGGATGAATTCAGTATCCCGGGATAAAAGGGAATGGAAAAGAGTATGGCAGGAAGAACGTCTCTGTGCACAACCGAGCCACTTGGCTGTGAGGCAGGGGTTGGTGGGGGTGGTGTGTGTTATGTTTCTCACTCAGTCATATCCATCTCTTTGTGACCCCAAGGACTGTAGCCCACCAGGCTCCGCTGTCCATGGGCTACTCCAGGCAAGAATATTGGAGCGGACATCCATTCCCTTCTCCAGGGGATCTTCCCAACCCAGAGACTGAACCCAGGTCTCTCGCATCGCAGGTGGATTCTTTACTCTCTGAGCCACCAGAATCGGTACAACATTGTAAGTCAACTATGCTGCTGCTACTGCTAAGTCCGACTCTGTGCGACCCCATAGATGGCAGCCCATCAGGCGGCCCCGTCCCTGGGATTCTCCAGGCAAGAACACTGGAGTGGGTTGCCATTTCCTTCTCCAGTGCATGAAAGTGAAAAGTGAAAGTGAAGTTGCTCAGTCGTGTCAGACTCGTAGCGACCCCATGGACTGCAGCCCACCAGGCTCCTCCATCCATGGGATTTTCCAGGCAAGAGTACCGGAGTGGGGTGCCATTGCCTTCTCCAAAGTCAACTATACTTCAATATAAAAATAAATGAAAAGAGAAAGGGAATGTGTTATAGATAGGTACAACTGAGTCATTTTGCTGTAGAGCAGGGATTAACACAACATTGTAAATCAACTATCCCTGAGTAAAATGTGCTTTTTAACAGGGGAGGTGTGGGCAGCTCCCCACGCAGAGCCAGGTTCCCCACCTTGGCAGGTGTTCCATAAGCCTCTCAGGGGAGCTGGGCAGACACAGGTCACGCCTTCCACGTCCAGGCTCCTTGGACGGTTGTGTCCATTGCTTTGCTTGGCCCTTGGAACTCAACTCACTTTTGTTTCTTGCATGATGGAGCTTTAACTTTGAAGTAAAAAAAAAAAAGACCCCACTTCAGTGGAGCAGAACAGATGCTAGTTTGCTTCTATTTCTCCCTTCTAACAGTGTGTGTGTGTGTGTGTGTGTGTGTGTGTGTGTGTGTGTGTATTCTTTCTTTAGGGAGGATGAACCTGTAGATATTTTTCTAAAGTCAGGTTTGAAAGTGCAAGCGGGCTTCCCCGGTGGCTCAGATGGTAGAGAATCCACCTGTTGATGCAGGAAACCTAGCATTGATCACCGGGTTGAGAAGATCCCCGGAGGAGGGAATGGCAACCCACTGCGGTATTTTTACTAAGTCCTGGTTGACATACAGGAAAACCCACCCTTTTCTTGTGTTGAGTGGATTTTCATCTTCAATGCAAGGCCCGTTCCTGAACTCTCCCCAAGATTTCAGACTCTATCTGCCTGCAGACTTGAGTGCCCGGGGAGGTACACCTCATGTACTTACCCCTTGAGGTGACATCATTTCAAACATAATTAGAACGTGGTCCTGGGGGGAATGGATAAAACAAGGGAAGGAATTTTTTTTTCTTTTTTCTTTTAAGGGAATCGAGTAACAGTTGCTAAGTCTTTGCCCAAATGTCTTAAGGAGGATGCTAAGGAGAGAAGGTCTGAACTGGAGGAGGTGGGTTGTCTCTTGGCAGGAAGGGCTCAGGCGGCCTTGTCCTGGCTCTCTGAGGCTGGCCGTGCTGGAAGTGGGTACGTGGAAGACCCCGCGTGCAGTCGGGGTCCAGATGGGGAGGGTGGGCCTGTGGAGCATCGCGGCAAGCTGGGTGACCTTGCCTGCAAGAGACTGAACCTCCTTTCCTTCTCCAGCCCTTCCCGGGGCCCTGGGCTCTGGGCAGAACTCCGCATCTGCTCGCCGCTTATGCCCGAGCCCCCACTCGCTGTGATGCGGTGGGTGTGATCGAGAGTGGTCCCGGCGCCTTCCAGTTTGCTGGCTCGGGGATCCCGTTCCAGGGTATTTTGTGTCATGTTGCTTGGAAACGAGTGGAAATAGGCCAGTTGCGAACTATTCGGGGCTCCTGGGCTTCCTGGTTCCCTGGCTGTGCCCATGTTCCCATCAAGGAGGGACAGAGCAGAGTTCTCTACACTCAGATAAGCTGCCTTCAAGGAAGGAGAGGAGAGAGGAGGAGGCAGGAGCCCCCCTCTGTCTTCTCCACCCAGGGCTTGATTTCCCCGGGGGGCAGGCAGGCGATGCTCTTGCCCTTCATGCCCTTGGGAGGATGCAGCCTTTTTTCTGCATGCACCTTGGTGAGGGTGGTGGTGTAGCTGGGCCGACGCACACCTCGGTGACGGCTGCTGGTGGGGGAACCAACAGGCTGGTCAGACAGAAGGGAGGGAGCTTCAGGAGGCCCCAGGGAACAGCTTTCTCTCCTCCCAGCCGCTCACAGGCTCAGAGCCACATCCTGGCTGAGGCATAGAGCCTCCAGCTTCTCTGGGGCCAAGGCTGAGTCACCACGAATCCCCCACAGTGCTGGCAGCGGCTGCTTAAAGAGACCCCGGACTGAAATCAACGGCGGGGTTCTCCCCCTTCATGGATCACAGCCTTGTTGTGAAGTGGGAGGAGCCGACCCACTCCGATGGTGGAGGACAGAGGAGCCTGGTGGGCTGCAGTTCATGGGGTCGCAGAGAGTCGGACACGACTGGGCCACCAGAGGAGGTTCTCCCTGGAATCAGGCTCGATCAGGGTGTGCGAAGGGTCAGAGTCTATGGGAAGAGCCCAGGCCTGTCTGCCGGAGAAGAGAGGAGGCCGGCCTCTGCCTGTGGCTTTCTATGGGAGGGAGTGCTCAGGGAGACCCTGTGGGCTTAAGCCCGATCCCTTTATTTCAAGCAGTCCTCCTGATAAAACAGATTGTCACTTAGAGCTTCATTCAATGAAGTCCCTAAAAATGCATTTTCACGCTTAAGCGTCCGAGGAGCCACAGGGAGATGGACCCATTGTACAGATGAGGAAGGAACGCGTTGGGGCTTCTCAGGTGGCTCAATGGTAAAGTATCTGCCTGCCAATGCAGGAGACACAGGCAATGAAGGTTTGATCCCTGGGTCGGGATGATCCTCTGGAGGAGGGCATGGCAACCCACTCGAGTATTCTTATCTGGAGAATCCCATGGACAGAGGGGCCTGGTGGGCTACAGTCCATGGGGTCGCAAAGAGTTGGACAGGACTGAGGGACTGAGCACAGCACACGAGAGGATGAGCTCAACCCAAGTCAAGAGCCAATCAACAGTTGCCTCTGAGGGTTTCATCTCCACCCTTGCAGGCCAAGTTCATGTGTCAGCGAGGCTGGTCCACCTGGGCTCTCAACCCTCCCAGGGGCCCTTTTCAATTTGTAGCAGCAGATTCATTCCTCTGTCTATTAGGGGAATGTTGGTTTCATCCACTGGCCTGGGGAGGTGGGTAGTTTCTGATCACATTCTGTCTCCAAAACCTGGCACAGAACAGGCTCTTTAATTGTTAAATGTGTGAATGGACAGATGATCCCAGGACTCCTGTGTCCACCTTTCAGCCATCTGGTAGACCCCAGCCTCCTGCCCCAGTTGGGTGCATGTGGAATAAGGCTCTCTGAACATGGGTGGCCGAGTCCAGCTCCCTCTCGGAGATCGGCAGAGAGCTCAGCCGTGCGCTGCACAGTCCCCAGCCAGCCTACGCCATCTGTTTGCTGCAGCCTGAAGCCTTGGGTGGCGGGTCCAGTGACACTGTGGTTTTCCCTTCCCCTTCCCTACCTCTCGCTGCCCATCTCTAGGTGGGCACAGTAAGGAGCACTGGTAAGGGGAACCCAGGGGTTAAACCAGTCCTATTCTGGGAGCCTGGAGCAGGTAGGGACAAACTAGTCCCAAACCAAGTTCAAAGGGGCTGAAGTGTTCTCGAGTCCTTACAGGCGTTTGCTCAGAGTGCACGTCAAGATGTCTGCAGCATGCACCCTGCCTCTTTGTTGCTCTTCAGTCTAAGTCGTGTCCGACTCTTTGCGACCCCATGGACTGCAGCACATCACGCTTCCCTGCCCTTCACTGTCTCCTAGAGCTTGCCTAAACTCATGTCCACTGAGTCAGTGATGCCATCCAACCATCTCATCCTCTGTCGTCCCCTTCTCCTCCTGCCCTCAATCTTTCCCAGCATCAGGGTCTTTTTTCCAATAAATCAGCTCTTCACCTCAGGTGGCCAGAGTATTAGAGCTTCAGCATCAGTCCTTCCAATGAATATTCAGGGCTGATTTCCTTTAGGATGGGCTGGTTTGAAGTCCACCTGGCCTTGGCTGGAATCAGAACCCCTGAGAAAAGAGTCACTGCTACTGTCCTGTGACATGGCCTGGGGTGGTGTCCGGATCCAGGCTCTCCGAGTTTGCGTCCTGGCTAAGGCGAGGGTAACCCAGCCTCTAGAGGGTCTTAAAGGAAGTTCTCTGCTTTCCCCGGCTCCCTTTGCCCTCAGAGGGGGAGCTGAGTCACCCCTGTAAGAGGTGTGCCCTTTGCGGAGTGCTGCCACACTGGTTATTCCTACATGTCAGGCTTCATCTGCTGCAGGTTTTATCTGAGCCCAGCAGCCTGTTTTATTTGGGCTTCCCTGGTGGCTCAGATGTTGAAGAACCCGACTGCCAATGCACGAGACCCGGGTTCAATTCCTGAGTTGGGAAAATCCCCTGGAGAGGAGAATGGCAACTCACTCTAGTATTCTTGCCTGGGAAATCCATGGGGTCGAAAAGAATCAGATACAGCTGAGGGACTTACACGCGCACACACACAGCCTATTTTGCTTACAGGATGAAGGTCCGTCCGTAGTTGTTCTCTCTGTTGAAGTGTGTGCTGCCCGAATATACATAAGTATTCATGATGAAAACAGACACGACCTTGAGGGGATATGGCTGAAAGCTCAGGGCTTTGGTCAAGCTTCATGGAAGAGTGGTTACTTTTACAGATTCCACGTCACAATCTAACACACGCTGACACCCTCGCATGATTCGAATCCTAAGGTCTGATCTTATAATGGCTCAAGTTGTAATTTAAGCTTGATAGGTCGAATTGGCTACATGTCCGAGATCTCTAGGGTTTCCCTAGTGGCTCAGAGGATAAAGAATCTGCTTGCAATGCAGAAGACCTGGGTTCGGTTCCTGGTGCAGGAAGATCCCCTGGAGAAGGAAATGGCAACCCATTCCAGTATTCTTGTCTGGAAAATTGCATGGACAGAGCAACCTGGCAGGCTACAGGGGATCGCAAAGAGTCAGATACAACTGAGCGGCTAATACTTTCACTTTCAGAGATCTCTGATTTGGTTTACAAAGACTCTATTAGCAGAAATGGGCTGCTTCACCCTGGAAGATGCAGGCTGGAACAAAGGTGCTGTGCTTTTTAAAATTTCCTTAATTAATAAAAAAAAGAATTTTGGCAGCACTTTGCAGCACGTGAGATCTAAGTTCCTTGACCTGGGATTGAACCTGCACCCCCTGAATTTGAAGGCAGAGTCTTAACCACTGGACCACTGGGGAAGTCCCAGTCTGTTGCTTTCTAGGGCTTTGTTCTCCATGCAGTAACTCCTTCCTGGATGACTACAGTATTTCGTCAATAAACAGGAGAAAGTGGCTCCTCTGTTTTAAAGTCTGGTTTTCTGTTTGTTTTCCTTCCTTGGACTCATATTCTCTATGCTGTCCCCTGGCTGAAGTCTTCTCCTCCATAACGGCTAGGGGACCACTTGGGAGGAGGGGGACGGGAATGTCCTCTGGGCAGACCCTGTATCCTGTAACCAGTTAGATTTTTCTCTTCCCTGAGCAGAACCTCCTGAGGTTTCTGGGTGGAATTCAGAAATGAAGTAGGTTCTCCCAGCCACTGGAGCAAACCACAGAGTCCCCAGGGAGATAAAAAGTCCAGGATCCTGGCCATTGTTCTCCTGGGAATGGACCTGGCACCCGTGGCCTCAGAGACTTGATCACTCCTGACCTGAAGTCATGGCCTTCACCAGAATGACAATATCGCAAATATCAGGATGAAGGAAACTTCTCAAGGGCGGCCCTTTCTCCTCCCAGAATATTCTCAACTTCCTGTTGTTTTTTAATCAGCTGCCTTTAGAGAAGAGACTCTTACTTGAAAGCCACGTTTCCCCCTCTAAGAGGTGGTGTTGTGTATTAATTCAAGCTGAGTTTGGCATGGAAGAGTGTTCCCTCTGACCAGTAGCTTGTTTTTTCTTTTGCTTTGCTTTTCTCTTTGCAACCCAGGATGGCACTTAAGAATTCCCCAGCGTGGGGTAGGTCTCATTTTTCTAAATCTACCCTGCCTCCCTTTTTTTTTTTTCCCCTCCAATCGTCTCAAATATAGAGCATTTTCCTGCTCACAGGGACAGAGTATTTTGCACTGAAGAATGGAGTCTCCAAGTAAAATATAGGCGTCTTTTGGAAGAGTGACCGTGCCGTGGTTGTCATGCTGGGCAGGTTCCTGGTTCAAGCTCACTCTGAGCCGTTTCTAGACAGGCAAGCAGTTTTGTAGTCTCTTCCCCTCCCCCTGTTCCTTTCAGCACCAGAATTGAAAAAAAAAAAAAGAGGCATATAACTTTGCCGACCATCAAATCCTTTTGTCCTTCCTGGTACACGCGGTACTGCACAAGCCTGCTTGGAGCTTGCCCTTCTGGGAGTCTCTGGAGAGACTATAGAGAGACGTGAAGGAAATTGAACTCAGTGGGAGGAGCTGCCCCTGGACCCTGAAAGTCGTTCCACGATTGAAACGCTGAAGCCTAAAGCTCTCACTGTGTGTCAGGCCCGAAGAGTAGGGCCACTGGGGATGGGAGAGGATGAAGGTCTGATTTGGGGGTGCCTCTTGAAGAGGATCAGTCTGGTTTTGAGATGGGGGTGATTGTCTTAGAAGTCCAGTAACTCTTTTCCACTGTCTCTCTAGAGTAGCAGTGCCCCACTTTTTGGGGCCAGGGACCGGTTTCGTGGAAGACAGTTTTTCCACACGGACTGCGCAGGGGGATGGTGTGAGGATTCAAGTGCGTTGCTTTTGTTGTGCACTTTATGTCTTATCAGGTTACTATTACATCGTAACAGTATGACTAATACATTGTATGTTATTATTACATCAGCTCCACCTCAGATCGTCAGGCATCAGATCCCAGAGGCTGGGGACCCCTGCTTTAGCATATGGAAGAGTTGGTTTGCCAAGTCACTCTTTTCTGGTCCCAGGTGAATCTAAGGGAAAATTATCCCTCTGTTGAGAGGAGGCCAGTGAGCTCCGGCTTTTAGGAGAGTATGGCCCGATGAATGAAGACTCAACCTGCTCGAGGTGCACTTCCAGAATTTATCCCGATGCTGTCTCAGACAGGTGCCCACTCCATACCATTGGTCCATCTGACACTCACGGAAATGCCCTTTCACCCACTGACCCCACCCAGTGCTAGGGGGCTGCTGAAAATGCTGTTGGAGACCTCTGTTGATAAAGAAACGTTGTATGTTCCTGATGTAGGGTTTCGTAAAAAGGATCTGTTTAGAAACTATACCAGTGTGCTACAAGGTGGTACCTAAGACTGGGTCCTGGAACCGAAAAAAAGACATGGGCCAGAAAGCTAGGGTGAGCCAGATAAAATCTGTGTTTAACAGAAAGGTACTGATGTTAATTTCTTAATTTTGACAAATAGCCATGGTTATGTAAAATGTTCATACCATTTTATCCTTCATGGGTCAAGGATAGACAGGAACTCTGTATGACCTCAGCAACTTTTCTGTTTATCTAAAAATATTCCAAAATAAAAAAGTTTGGTTTTTTTTTTTTTTAAGCATATGAAAACACTTAAAATTTTTGGAAGGATTTTTAGCGAAAGATTAACAGATTACCTCTGAGTGCTGTGATTATAACTGATCTTAGTTTTCCAGTTTACAATGAGAGTTATTTTGGGTTAAAAAAAATCGATAAAGTTCATTCCCTCTGGTGAAGAGATCAGCATACAAATATAATTTGTTGTTACCATTGTTCTTCTCCCACGGCCTAGCTCCCTCGCCATTATATTCCTTTTTTATTTGATTGAGTTTTATTTCTGGCTCTGCTGGGCCTTTGTTGCCGTTCTGGTTTTTCTCTAGTTGCAGCGAGCAGGGCTGACTCTCGAGTTGTGGTTCGGGGGCTTCTCTGGAGGCAGAGCAGGGGCTTCAGTGGCCTGGTGCCCGGGCGTAGCTGGCTCTGTGCAAGTGGGATCTTCCTGGACCAGGGATCGAACCCGTGTCTCCTGCATTGGCAGGCGGATCCTTTATTCCGTTGGATTTCCTATAGATCCTTTAGGGTTTAAGTTCTCCCTTCTGGGTGCAGCCAGGCAGGGAAGATCACCTATGATGACAAAGCATAGGATGAAGTCCCTCTGGAATCAGAGAGGCTCGATGGTGTTTGAATTCGTCTCTTACCAGCTGTGTGGTCTTGGTGAATTACTCGCTTTGTCTGTGGATCATTCTTTAAAACATCTGTACAATGGGTTTAATGACCCAGACCTCACCAGTCCATTTTAGGAGCTAATTGAAATAATGCTGTGTCACTCACAGTGCACGCCTTGGTGGTCTTGGTCCCTAAGAGAATCTTCCGTTTGATGTTTCTTACCCCGAACACGCCTTTTCTGAAAACTTGCGCAGTAAGCATTACGACTTCTGTGATAGAGGGGAGTGTGAATTATATGTATTTGTTAGTTCACTTAATAAGAATTTATGGGCTGTTACTAAAACATCGGGTGTTTGAGAATCATGATTTTGCCGTTCCAGTCTCATTCCCACTGTCCCGTGTTCTGTGCCTGGATAATCTTTGCGGGTTGCGTTTGTATATGTTGTGTCTAAATTAGGCTGGTTGGAAAAAATCCTTCGTAGGTGTGATTTTTTTTTTTTTCCCTCTCCCTCTCAGCCCAGATTCCCTCATAAAGGTGCACTGACTTCCAATGTCCTTGTTCCACCTCACCTCTGAGTGCTAATCTCTGCGGGTCCCTGGGGAGGGAGGTGTGGCCATCGTCCCTGGCGGTGACTGATTAAAGGTGCTTCTGTAAACTTGCCTGTCCAGGCAGAGTGACCCCAGCATTCTCAACTTAAGAGTTGGAGCCTGCGGCTCTCCTGCAAAGAATCGAATGGTCTGCCCTTCTGGAAACCAGACCACTTACAGTCTGAGCCCAGCTGGGCCACCGCTGACCTCTCTGGAAAGGTCACTAGAACCTGTCCGAATTCCCCCTCCTTCAGAATAGCAAAGTGGCCGCTGAATTTCCTGGGTCTGATGTTCTCTGATTCTGGAACATTTGGCAAGAAAAGACACCATCCTCTCTCACCTTCCAGAACACAAAACAAAAAACGCCAACATCAGAGGCTCAGAGGCTTTGAACATACCATTCAAGAAGATGTTTATTTAATATTGGCTAAAAATGTACTACTTTACCTTTGAAAAAAAAAATTAAATGACTTGGAGAACTTCAAAGGCTTTCCTCTCGCCTCTGCTTTCCAGGAGGAGAAATATTTTTCAAAGTCGTTTGAGTTTTAAAGAGGAGGGCCCCAGAAGCCCTTGGGATAGAGATCCGTGAGTCAGTCAATTATTTTTCAGAAGGTGATTTTATGCACAGCTTGAAACAGAGACCCTTCCCCTGTCCCATGTCGTTCCCTACTTCCTTTCCTATTTTTAATTTCTCACTTCAACCCTGTATATGTGCTGAGAAACTTAATCCATTTGTTTCTGATTCATTTACACTTAACTCATCAAAATGCTATTTAGGGAGAGTATTCGAGTCCAGGAGGTGCTGAATCCGAGGAACAGGAAGTTGTGTCTTGTGCAGAGAAACTGACTGCAGTCCCAGGCTGCTCTGACTTGGCTCTTCAGCCAGACCCCAGAGTGCATCTGTGTCGGGTGACTCTGAACCCAGCCTGAGGGCCTCTCGTGCTTTGCCTTCTTGGGTCTCTCCAGCCTCCTCACTGTACACCGTGGGTTTGTGTGAATAGCTCTGAAAACTCACCACATCAATGTTCTTTTCATATGAAACTGTTTGAGATGTACTTCATCTCTCTCCCAAATTTTATTATGGAAAATTACAAATATGTGTAAAAATTGAAAGAATTATACACTGAGCGCCCACAGATACCCACTGCATCGGTTCCATTATTGACTTGCTGGACTCGCGTCATTATATGTCCAGCTTAACTTCCAGGTGTCTCTCTGTCTCATTTTGCTTGGTGCTTTCAAAGTAAGTGACATGCATGCATACACTCTCCTCCAAACGCTCCAGCGTGAATCGTTGTTATCGTTCGGTCGCTAAGTTGTGTCTGACTCGCACTGTCTGCAGCACACCAGGCTTCCTGTCCTTCACTATCTACCAGAGTTCGCTCAGACTCGTGTCCATTGAGTCAGTGATGCCATCCAACCATCTCACCCTCTGTCACCCACTTCTCCTTTTGCCTTCAATCTTTCCCAGCAACAGGGTCTTTTCCAGTGATTGGGTCTTCACATCAGGTGGCCAAATTATTGGAGGTTCAGCTTCAGCATCAGTCCATCCAGTGAATATTTAGGACTAACTTCCTTTAGGATGGACTGGTTGGATCTTCTTGCAGTCCAGGGGACTCTCAAGAATCTTCTCCAGCACCACAGTTCAAAAGCATCAGTTCTTTGGCTCTCAGCCTTCTTTATGGTCCAACTCTCACAGAGTTGCCTTTTCCCTCTTGCAAGTTTTTAAATCCATTTATTCAAAAACAGTGTCTAAGGATCTGCTGTTCCCACAGTGCTAAGTGGGAGGCTGAGGGCAGTTTGGAAGTTGAAAGACGTGGTTCCTGCCTTGGGGTACTCTGTCTGTTCGGGAAAGATGAATAAAAGCAGCTAGACTTGCAGGCAGGAAGAGGTCGGTGCTGGGAGGGATTTGAGGGAAGGAAGTGCACACTGTCACTTGTCACCTGCATGACCCGGCCTTGACCCAGAGCCTCCACGTGCTCATCTGTGCAATAGGGTTGTGATGGGTCCACCTCACAAGGTGGGCGGTTGTGGGGATTCGAATGCCTGCCCAGAAGGTCCCGAGCCTCATGCCCCTGCAGAGTGCTCACTCGAGAAGGGAGAGCCTGTAGAATCATTGCGTTTGCAGGTCTGCTCAGTCTGGGACTCCAAAGCCATTAAATTCCATTGGGTAAGTTGGGTCTCTCCCAGCAAAGGTATACTTTCCTTAAAACCTGGGATCGTCTCGTCTGATTTTTCTGGGCCCCACCCCGAGGGTACTGCAGACCCAATGGATGCTCCTTAATCGTGGAAATTCAGGTGTAAGGGCTAAAAAAAAAAAACCAAAAAAACGGAAAGGAAACAAACCCCACCATGGGTGTGGCGTTGGCTCTGCCGGCAGACCTCGATAATCTCAGACAGGCTTTTCAGACCAGCATTTTAAAATCTCAGCGGATGCTTGGTAAGGATTTGAAGATCCTCTCGGACTGTCTTCCTGCCCAGCCCCAGGCGACTGGGGCTCCTGCGGAGTCTGGCCTCTTCTTGGTGACAGCGATTGTAAATAATCAGCGCGAGATGCCTACAGGGGAGGAGCCTCGGTGAAGGATGGAGTCCCCGACCGCTTCTAAACTTACAGATGGAGATGATGCGTGGGCGTTTGGTTCACCGTGGCGCAGCCTCGCCGGGCTCTGGCCCTCGGGCCGCCCTCTGCTGCTGCTTCGCCGCCCCCACGCAGGTCCCTCTGCCTCCTGTCGCCACCGCGCCTAAATTCTAACAGCGGGGCCAGTGTCAGAGGCAGAGAACTGTCTGGACTCCCCTCCAGGCCTCCCGCTCCATGGGTCCCTTTTGCTCCAAGATTGAGTAAGAGACCTTGGCGCGGAGCTGGGCGAGACAACTCAATTGTTTGAACTTGCAGAGTGGGGGGAGGTGGGTTCTCGTCGTCCAGTGACTCACGGACCCAGTCCCCCTCTCGCCTGCCTCCCCGCCCCACCCTGCCCTCCGAAAGTTCAAAAACCCCAATACACAACCAGCAACGAAACCACAAGAAAGTGGCCCCCTCGTCTGCACACGCGTGTGCCTGGAATTCAGAAAGCCCTGGGGAGAGCCTGCCTGGAGCGAGTCCCTCCTGCTCTCTCTGCTGGGCCCTGCTCTGGGCCCTGCATCCCGTGTTAGGGGCTTGCTGCTTGGAGACAGGGCGTCACTCTGCCGGCGAGGGGACCGGCCGTGCCCCCTGCCCACCCGGCCCCCCTGTGCGTCCTCCGGGGGTCCCTTCTCGGCGGAGCTTTGAGAACAGCTTCTCCTGTTTCCTGGCCTCCGCGGGCGGGAGCTGGAGCCGGGGCAGATCGTGTAACCCGTCCAGGCTTCATTCCTATGCAAGACAGGTAGGCTGCAGGCTGTAACAGGCCGCCAGCCAGGCTCCACCGGGCCTCGGCACCAGTGGAAATTTAAAAAAAAAAAAAGAGTGAGCAGGAGGAGTGAGCAAGAGAGAGAGATTATTTTGTTTCAACGTGTTTGAAAGCGGGATCTGTGGCCAGTTGGGTTTTTTTTTCTCCCCCCCCTCCTTATTTACACAGTCTGTTCAGAGACACACCAGGGCGTGTTTGCATTCGGTGTTTGTTTCGGAGGCCAGCCAAGGATTTCAGCTTTGCGTGTTGGCACTGCCACCTCGGCGGCACCAGGAGGCCCAGTCGGTCACAAGACCTCACGGGGCCTCCTCGCTCTACGCTTATCCTCTGTTCACCTCCCCTGCCCCCACTTCGTGGGTGCCCGGCAACCTCGGGGCCACAGAAAGCAGGGGTGCCCCCTGGGGGGACTTCATCTTTACAACGAGGGCTTTCAGAGGAGGCCTGGGCGGGGGTGCCGTGGGAGGGAGAGATGGAGAGAAAGGCCTGGGGTACGGACAGGGGGGTCAGTGCTTTTCTAGAAGGGTCTGGATTCCCCGAGGGCCTCTGATGAAACTTGCAAGGAGTGGACTAGCTCCAGGTCTGGGGAGGTAAGCGGTGGCCGGAGCCCCCTGGAAATCTGTGTAAGGGATGTTCTCCTGGGGGTGATGGGCTGGAATCAGGCTTGTCTGGGGAGGCAGGAGCGAGCGCAGAGCCTGCCAGCGCTGCAGTCCAGGCCCTCGCCACGCCGAGTGGGATGCCGCGTCAGCATCCTCTGGGAGCTGGAAGTGCAGATTCGGGCCCCACCCAGACCTGCTGGATGGGAACCTGCATTTGACCAGATCCCCAGGAGGGTCAGGGGTACCTGAAAGCAGAGCTCTGGGCCCACAGTTCCCCGGGGGAGTGCCCTGGCAGCTTCCTCATGTCTCGGGATGCCCGTCTCTCTGTCTTTCCTGGACACAGGGGTCCTTTGGAGAATGTCACAGAACGTACATCCCGCTCTCACGGTCCCCTGGCTTTGGAGATGCATAGATTTGCTGGGGGAAGTCTCAGAAGTTTTGGAGGAAATGAAAGTGTTGGTCGCTCGGTTGTGTCTGACTTGTTGCGGCCCCCTGGACTGTAGCCTGTCAGGCGGCTCTGTCTGTGGAACTCTGCAGGCCAGCATACTGGAGTGGGTAGCCGTTCCTTTCTCCCGGGGATCTTCCTGACGGAGAGATCAAACCCGCATCTCCTGCATTGTAGGCAGATTCTTTACCATTTCAGCCACCAAGGAAGCCCTACCTTTGTTGTAGATAAGAGGAGAAACAGTTGTTACAAGGTGAACTCAGGCTAAACACCTGGGTTTTGCTCGGGGCTCAGCGGCTTACTAGGGGTGTGACGCTTGCTGCTATATAGCTGCTCTGTGCCTTGGTTTTGCCTTCTCTAAAATGGGAAGAGTGATAGCAGTTGCCAGGTAGATTCGGGGTGAAGTTTGCATCATGTAATACTGACTTACATGAGAACAGTGCCCGGAATGCAGAAACCCCTTATGAAATATTGGCTAGCTGATAATTTTGAGTCTTATTTCCTTGGGGTCACTGTTTCCCCAGTCTTCTAGGTGGATCAAAATCACCCAAGTAGCTCTTTTAAAAAACACAGTTTCCAGAGCCCCATGCTGGACCTACTCAGTCAGTCTAGCAGAAAAGCCCGGGAATTTGCATTTTGTAAGTTCCTGCGGGTGTTTCCAAGGCAGCAAGCCTTTTCTTAGGTGGCCGGGAGCAGCCACTCTAGAACTGGTTTTCTGTAGCCGAGTAAGGCCAGCCCCAGGGGCCCACACTGGTGTAAGCCCAGCCCTTCTGTAGGTGCATGCAGTCTGCCCCAGGACCTGCAGGTAGTGGAAGGACCTTTCCTCTGCCCCGC
Source organism: Redunca redunca (assembly GCA_006410935.1). Classification (NCBI taxonomy): domain Eukaryota; kingdom Metazoa; phylum Chordata; class Mammalia; order Artiodactyla; family Bovidae; genus Redunca; species Redunca redunca. The sequence goes on from SJYQ01001676.1 coordinate 441,878, forward strand.
AGCTTCCTCACCTATAAAATGAGAGAACCAGACCATGTGGTCCTTGGATCAGCCACATCAGCATCGCTTGGGACTTGCTGGAAATGCAGACTCTCAGGCCCCACCCCAGACCTGCTGAATCAGAATCTGCATGTTAACAAGTTCCCTGGGAGATTCTTGTTAAAACAACAAAAGCAGCACCTCTCCAGAAAAACTTGAAAAAATAAATTTGCTGGAGTCAAATGCCTTCTTTCTTTCAGTCTTTCTTTCTTCTTTCTTTTTTTTTTGCAAATTGAAANTTTCTGTTTCTATTTGTTTTAATGAATTAGCAGTAAATGAGCTTTTAATAACTAGCATGAACCACTCATTTTTAAAAATTAATGAGAATATAATAAAAATGAAAGAAGAAAATAATTGGGGAAACTTACTATTTTCAAATGAATACATTCTACACCATTTTGTAGTCACATGGGATTCAAAAACAATGTTTGAACCATCTCCCTCTCCTACCAAAATGGAACCTGTGCTCTAAATAAATGTCCCTCTTGTTGAAAGGAGAGCTGAGTGAAGCTGAGGAAGGTGGTGTGTTGGTGAACACTGACTTAGTGACCCTCTGTTATCCGTCCATCCTGGGAAGAAGAAATGGGCTTCAGGAGCCTTGGGAATTACGATCAGATTCATGGGATCATTGCCTGATGTTGAAGCCTGTGAGTTCCTGGGGAGGTTTGCAGGGATAAGTACCCTTTGGACAGGCTTTTCTGGAGTCTGTTAAGATCAGATTGATTGCTCTGCACCCATTTTGTGAATGTGTATCTAGGTGCTAACTCTGTGCTAAGTTTGGGTACCAGTAAGCTGAGCATCACTTGTAGGAGGCAGTGACTCGGTACTGCTGCTGTTTATATCCCGATTTCTCATCACTAAGGAGAGGCATACGTGCCTGCCTGTGCACAGAGCTTTGCATGGACAGGAGGGGCACTCTGGCAAGCTGATGGTGTTGCAAAGGTGCATCAGTTACCAACAGCTACGTAACAAACCGCCTCTAACCATAGTGGCTTAAAGCAGCCACCGTTTCATTGTTCGTGTTTGCGGAAACTGGGCTGGGCTTGGCTGGGCGGTTCTTTGGTTGGTTGGGATGATAGTTGCTTGGGGAGTTTCATTCAGCTGGAAGCTGGCCTCAGCGGGGTCCTAGGACACTGGGTCTCTTGCTTTTTTTTTCCCGATCATTTCAAGGCCTCTTTTTCTCCACATGGTCTCTCTACATCATCCCTCTGATAGGTTAGTTCAGTTCAGGTGCTCAGTTGTGTCTGAAGATTTGCGACCCCACGGACTGCAGAACGCCAGGCCTCCCTGTTCTTCACTATCCCCCAGAATTTGCTCAAACCCCTGTCCATTGAGTCGGTGATGCCATCCAACCATCTCATCCTCTGTCAGCCCCTTCTCCTGCCCTCAATCTTTCCCAGCATCAGGGTCTTTTCCAGTGAGTCAGCTCTTTGTATCAGGTGGCCAGAGTACTGGAGCTTCAGCTTCAGCACAGTCCTTCCAGTGGATATTCTGAGAGGTTAGCATGACAGCTAACCCAATCTTCAGACTGAAGCCTGGAACTAGCGCAACATTGCTTCTGCTCCATTCTGTTGGCTAAAGCAAGTCCCTGGGCCGGCCTACATTCGGAGATGGGACTAAACAAGCGTGTGGAATCAGAAGATGAGTTTCAGTGGGGGTCACCAACCTGACATTAGCACAAGAGGCTGGAGCTGCCGGCCCCTATGCTAGCCGATGGGAGAGTCTCGTCCTGTATGTGGGAAAGACCAGATTCTCTCTGAATGACACCCCCGACTCCCCCTTAGCTTTTCCTGTCTCTTCTGTGTTTCTAGCTCTGTGACTGAACTCCTCCTCAGTATTTTTAGAAGCCGTTCTGCCATCATTTTTCTGGTTAGCAGACTCTAAAAGAAGAAGTTCAACCCTTCCCCTTCTTTCATGTCCTTGACATGGCTTCCTATCCAGTTGAACACTAAAAAGCGTTCTCAGGAAGAATTGACAGGGTTCAATAGCTATTTCTGTTTCTACAGCCTCCTGGAGTAGGTTCCTGGAGGCACTTAGCCATGCCAGATTTACTGAGAGGACTTCTAACTGACCCCTGACCCCTCCCATGCCTGTCCAGTCGTTGCTTCTGAAATGACCACTTTAATCATGCTTTCAGACTACGTGTGGTGCACTCCTACATCCTATAAGATAGGTCAGAATCCCTTGGATATCAGTAGAGTCTGTCCTCAATCCTGTGCAGGGTGACCCCTTTCTGCTCTGAAGTAGAGTCTGTGATTCATCTGGTATGGTCTTCTTGCTGACCCTCAGCCCCAAGCCTGGCTCTCACGTCTGCCCACTCAATCATCTTCTTTCCTCCTCTCTCCTGACTGAAATCAGTCCCATCTTCTGAAGCCCCACTGAAATCCTGCTTTCTTCATGAAGCCTTGCCTGAACACCTCAGTCACAAAGAGCCCCCCACAGCACGCAAATCTTGGAGCATGTATCATCTTTTTAAAAAAAAAAACACAAAACTTTGTGGCTGCACCACCTGGCATGTGGGATCTTAGTGCCCTGACCAGGGGCCAAACCTGCACTGCCTGCATTGGAAGCGCAGAGAGTCCCAGCTACTGGACCACCAGGGAAGCTCATTTATCGTCTTTACTAGTCGTTGAGGGGCTACTCATGGCCTGCGTTGTTCTATTAATTCTCTCTCTTTTGTGACATTGCAGCTGTTGAAGCAATGCGTCTATCATTCAGTTCAGTCACTCAGTCATGTCTGACTCTTTGTGACCCCAGGGACTGCAGCAGGCCAGGCCTCCCTGTCCATCACCAACTCCTGCAGCTTGCTCAGACTCTTCGTGTCCATCGAGTTGGTGATGCCATCCAGCCCTCTCATCTTCCGTTGTCCCCTTCTCCTCCTGCCTTCCATCTGTCTTTACCAAGATAATAATAATAGTAATAATAAAGCATGTCCTCCATTCTCTCCATGGTGAAGTTATTCTAAGATGTTGCCCAAAGGGTGCTCAAGAGTTCCACAAGGAAGCCGTCCACATGGCATTTAGAATGTCTCTGAAATTGCAGGATGGGGAAGTCAGGAAAAGGGAGTCTGGAGGCAGCGTTGACTCAGTTCAGCTCCTGGCTCTACTGCTGCTAAAAATAAATAAATAAATAAATAAATTGTATCTCAGCTGAGATTCTGCCGGTGTTTAAGCAGGGGAACTCGTACACAACACAGATACTCAGCAGGGATGATGTCTGCTTCCCCATGCATTGCGACAAACCCGACATCCCCACATCATGGTTTCCCAAACCCTGACCTGAGAGCCTCTGAGACTCTCTGGATGGTTTCTTGGGCAGTCTGTTTATCCTCCTAAGACTCTCCAGTCAAACCTTGGAGGGTTGTTGTGAGAGTTGCATTAGTTCATGACGTGTAGCATCCGGTACGGAGCTAATATTTATTGAGCACTCAGGTTGTTAATGTATTGACTAACCATCATGGTTGCTGGATGACACGTGGCCGCTCCGGGACAGGCCCTTCCTCTTGCCTCTCTGGTTGCTCTTTGCCCAGGAGGCTTCAGCAGCCCCTTTGCCCTTCTCTTTTCTTGTCTGGAGGGTCACACCTGCCCTCACCTGCCCATGGGGTGTGGCAGGATTACATATCCTTGGTAAGCCCTCCTGTCCGACCAGAGCAGCCGTTGGCTTCTTTACTCATTGCTCATATGAGACTTTGCAAATTTGCCTTGGGAACTAAAGGACATTGGACAGTTGTTTATTGAGTGTCCAGGGTGCTTGGCTTAACGAGGAACTAGAGGGTGGGTGGTGAAGCCAGGAAAAAGCAAGTGCCGATTTATTTCTATCCATGTTTGTTGCTAGGGTGTTCCCACCTGTTCACTCTTAGAACTGCTGAATGCCTGTGTGCGTGTGTGTGTGCGTGTGTGCGTGTGTGTGCAAGCTGTGTTTTCTGAGGGCAGAGACAGGGAGATGGTTGTTGTTTAGTCACCAAGTCGTGTCTGACTCTTTGCGACCCCATAGACTGTAACCCACCAGGCCACATGGGATTCTCAGTCCATGGGATTCTCCAGGCAAGAGTACTGGAGTGGGCTGCCGTTTCCTTCTCCAGGGAGTCTTCCTGACCCAGGGATAGAGCCTGGGTCTTCTGCATTGGCAGGTGGATTCTTTACCACTGACCCAAGGGAGATGGTAGCTGTGCTTAATAGTTGGAGAACCAGTGGAGCAAGAATGGTCACATGGCCCGCTTGCCTCGTTGCAGTGGCAGCCAGCCTGGTTGGGTCAGGCCACGAAAACACCTGGAGAGGGGCTGAGTGGGAACTGGGTCTGGTTTGCCAAGATGGGGCTGTCCTCTCCTGGATGCCTTCATTCATGGACGCATTGCTTTTCAAGCTATGCTTCATCTTATCCGGTGTGGCTGATGCGGAAGAATCCTTCCACGTGAAATGAGGGCTGGGGGTGGAGGTAGCGACTCCCAGTAATTACATGACACGTCCTTGCCAGATGTCGAGGAAAGAGCAGGAAGCGCTGTTCGCCTTCAGCTGTGAGGCACCTTGTCCAGGCCGTTCATGATGTTTAGGGCTTTAAGTTCAACACAGACTCGATCAGGGTGACGGAGAGGGTCACGTGTACGGAGGGAGTCCCTCCATGCGATGAGAGGGAATTTACCTTTTGTCTCTGCTCCCCAGACCTCACAGTCGGTCCGTTCTTTTCATTCAGGTCAGAGAAGGTATCTTCTTGGGAGTGTGCAGTCCTGAGTCCATCTGAATTGGAGATGGTCCACCCGCTGGCCTTGGGCCCGGTCTGATCCGTAGGTGTGTTTTGTGGGCTGACAGTGTTCAGTGTCTTTTTGTTTAATTTACTTTTATTGAAGTATGGTTGATTTGCAGTGTTTCGTGTGTACAGAAATGAGATTCAGTTAGGCCTGTGTGTTTGTGTATCTGTTCTGTTTTCTTTTCCATGATAGGCTATTACGTGTTATTGAATATAGCTCCCCATGCTATCCAGCAGGTCCTTGTGGTTTGTCTGTTTTATATATAGTGATGTGCACCTGTCAATTCCAAACCCTCTTATTTATCCCTCCATCTAACTTTTCTCTCTGGGTTTCCCAGGTGGTACTGGTGGTAAAGAATCCGCCTGCCATTGCAGCAGACGCAAGAGATGGTGGTTCTATCCCTGGGTCGGGAAGATCCCCTGGAGTAGGAAGTGCAGCCCACTCCAGCATTCTCACCTGGAAAATCCCATGGACAGGAGATCCTGGTGGGCTACAGTCCATGGGGTCGCTGAGAGCCGGACAGGACTGAGCTGAGCTGCCTTTCCCCTCTGGCAGCCATAGGCCTGTTTTCTGCATCTGTGAGTCTTCTGCTTTGCAGATTTACATCAGATTTTAGATTCCACCCGTAAGTGATATCCTGCAGTGCTTGTCTTTCTCTGTCTGACTTCCCAACTTTTATGATCACCTCTAGGTCCCTCTGAGTTGCTGCAGGTAGCATTATTTCATTTTTTATGGGTTTCTAACAGTTAGTCGCCAGTATTCTCAGTTGCAATATCTCATTTAGAAATCCAGTTTTCCAGCTTTTCTGGATAAGTCAGGAAGTCTGCCAGCAGTGGGCGTTTCTTCCCAGATGGCAAAAATCGATGAGCCGAGTAATCAGGTCCCCTTAAGACTGGACAGCGGCTCTCAACTGTATTCGACCCTCCATGCATCCTGACCTGGTCCCTGTCATGCCTGGCCCTCTTGGCCTGATTTAAATACCACTGGCCCCATAGACTCTCACGCCCAGGATCCCAGTCCACACACCAGCCTTCTCTCAGATGCTGGCAGAATGGTGGCACCGTTAAGGCGTGGGGGCTGGGCTGCCAGTGTCCTGGGTTCATGGTGAGAGAAAGAATGTGTGATTCTCTGCTTCTGGGTCAAAAGGCTGAGAGTTCGTTGTCTTTATCTGTTCATCGATGGACATTTCGGTTGTAAATGTCCACGTCTTGGCTGTTGTAAGCAGTGCATAGCAGCCCTTTTGGAAATAGCTCCAGATTAGAAAGCACCCAGATGCCTGTCCACAGTAGAACGAGTAAGTAGCCTGTGGTCGATCCATCCCCTGGAGTACGATACGGCACTCAAAATGAGCGAACTGCCGTTGCACACTGCAACGCAGACGCGTCTCCCCAGCACAGCGCTTAGTGAAAGATAAGCAGGAGTGATGCATCGCCCAGAGAAAGACCCTTCGCTGTGTAGTTACACGAAGTTCAAAAGCGGCAGAGCTAGTCTGCGCTCTTAGCAGTCAGGACAGCGGTTGCCCTCGACTGATGGATGACCAGAAAGGCTCTGGGGAGAAGTAATGATCTGTGTCCTGGGGTGAAGTGCTGGTTACACGGATGTGTTTACTTTGTTGGGCTGTGTGCTCTCATGACGCGCATCTTTCTGCTGTATATTTTATCACCATACGAAGTTAAAATCATAAAGGCAAAAAGCACAATACCCCAGACTAAGAGATGCAGTGTTGTGACTTCCAAGTGCCCAGGCCAGGATTTTTGCTCAGAATCCTGTGTCTCTCAGAGTTCTTGTTTGCAAGCAACAGAAGTCTCCCCTGGCTGATTTAAGCTGAGAAGAGATTTATTAAAAAGCAGATTGCATTAGCTCAGCATCTCCATGAGGGTGTGGGAGCCAGATTTGGAGGCTCTGTGGCCAGGAACGTGTCCCATTTGCTGCCAAATCGGTCCATTCTAACTGCTGAGCACATCCGTCAGAGCCGACATCCCCGATGCTGGATGCAGCAGGCTGCCTGGAGCCACTGACCATCCTTCCTGCCCCTGCTGCTAGCCCACATCTCCAGAGTGGGTTTCTCAGGACGTAGGTTGTTACGTATGACTGCTTCAGGCTCAAAGTCAGGCATGGGTGGAACTGATTAGGGGTGCTTGTGCACTCAGGCGTGTGACCCCACGGACTGTAGCCCACCGGACTCCTCTGTCCATGGGATTTCCCAGGCAAGAATGCTGGAGAGGATTGCCGTTTCCTTCCCCAGGGATCTTCCTGATGGAGGGATCGAACCTGCCTCTCCTGTGCCTCCAGCACTGCAGGCAGAGCCACCTGGGAAGCATGAACGACCTTAAGTGAGGGGGATGATACGTGGGTCAGTGAGCCACAGCCTGGAGAGTCTGGAGATAGTAGAGTACGGGGCGCTGCAGACAGTCAATACATTATAATAACAGTAGCCGTTGTTGTTTACAGATGAAGAAAACACGCTCTGACCTCAGCCACAAGGCAAAAGTGAAAGTCGCTCAGTAGTGTCCGACACTGTGTGACCCCATGGACTGTACAGTTCATGGACTTCTCCAGGCCAGAATACTGGAGTGGGTAGCCTATCCCTTTTCCAGAGTATCTTCCTGACCCAGGAATTGAACCAGGGTCTCCTGCATTGCAGGCGGATTCTTTACCAACTGAGCTGTCAGGGAAGCCGAGAGGTACTTAGGTACAGATGGGAAGGACAGTCCTGATAGACTGGGAGAGCCCTCCCCGACGCCGAGGGGCTCCCTCTCCTGCCTGGGTTTTCATCTGAAGCTCCGATACACCAGTGAGGAAGCCCGGGTCCTAAACACTGTGGTTCTAGCACAGCAACTCAAGTATGCGTTGCAGGATGAATGCGTCTGCTGAGCCACGCTGGATGGGCCAGGCGAGTGCCACCCAGACCTCTGGTCCCTGCAAAGCCCGCCTTTGCAGGAGCGGCCTCTGCCAGCCTCAGCTGACCAGGGGAGCAGGAGACGGCCGCTTCTGTCAGTCAGTCTCAGTAAACGCCTTTGCTTGAAGCTGATTTGAACCTCCATCACTTAAGGTCCACAGATGGCAACTTCCTGATACCCCTTTGGCTCTCTAGTAACTCTCCTGATGCTCACACTTTGGGCAGAGCTGGGAGAGACGCCTGGCCGGGCCTGCCATCTGCAGAACCAGCTCTGCTGGCTGGAAGGGTTATCCTGGCAGCTCAATGATGGGCCCGCGGAGCTCAGGGCCACAGTATAAACAGGATGGAAGAAAGGCAGGGTGCTTGGGGAAGTACCGCGTGTGGCCATTCTTCCTCTCTCAGCCCCCTCCCTCGGTCATCTCCTGTCCCCTGCCTCATGCCACACCCTGGGCAGCCCGATGGGAGAGGAGCCCCCCTGTTTGCAGGGAGAAAACAAATTACAGGACAGGAAGACGCACCCTGGAAGACAAGGCTTTCCCAGCAGTCACGTCCACCTGAGCCCAGCGGGGAAAGCGCTGGGACTGCAAGAGGTTAAAACTTGCCCCTGTGTTTACTTTTGTTGGCTGCCACGCTGCATAATAACCTGTCAGCACATCAGGTGCGGGTTTATTTGTATATTAAAAATTGCCTCGAGCGGACGGGTGCAGACGCTCTACAGCACGCTGGAAAATATGCCTCCAGCGCAAAAACAGCCTCTCCAAATATTTCACCCTTTTAATAAGTGCATTTAATTAAAGTCATATAACTTTTTTTATTATATTAAAAAAAAAAGCTCCCTTCGCTCGCTGAAGCTGAACGTAAACTCCAGGGCACAAAGAGAAGGTGTGCTTCCCCGGTCCCAATGCTGGAAAACGGAAAACTTAGCAAGTGGTGCGTTCTCGTGCGCCTTTTCCAGGCTGCTTTGAGGAGGGCGTGATGATGACTTGGGTGCGGAGTTGGGTGACCGTGTGTCCCCGGAGGAGGGACCCAGTTGGCCCCGGGGGAGTTTCCAATCATGTTCTGTTGTGTGTTTAATGTTACCGGTTAAATGTGTGACCATGACCCTGCACTCCCAGCCCCTGTACATCTGGAAAGAGGGTGGCCGTGGAATCGCCCTTTAGAGAGAGACGTTTCCCATTTATTTTGAAGGTAAGATCAGTGACCTCTTAAGAGCTTACCTTCCGACAGTGGAAGCTGGGGTGCTGCGGGGGAAGAGGATGGGGTGGGGTGGGGAGGACCGGACCTCGAGGAGACACCCATGTCCTTTCTGTTCTCTGCGCTTTCCCCACGCCCATCAGAGCTTCGTCGCCAGAAGGGTTGAAAGGAGCTCGGCTCCCAGGTGGGGCCCGTGGCGTGATGTCAAGCGGCCTTGCGTGTGCCGCTGGATGGGGAAGTGTTCTGGAGGGTGGCAGCCCTGGAGCTGCCCTGTGGGGACCCACCAAGGGGGAGGGGGAGGAAGGGCAGGGCTGTGTGGGGGTCGGCAGCAGGGAGGGGCTGGGGGCTGATCTTGGGCTGGGAACCACAGCATCCCGGCTTGGCGGCCTGAAGCCCGCGAGTGATGCGGCTCAAGGGAGCAGTGTGGCCTGCAGCCGCTGGAGAGGGGGTGTGGGAAGCTCCAGAAGGGGTCTGTGCGCCTTGGGGCAGATCGGGAAGTGGCCCCAGGGGCCTCGATGCTGGTGCTGCGGGAAGCGGCTCTGGACGCCTGGGCTGTTTGCGTGCCAACAGGGGTGGGCTTACACCTAGTATCCTGGGGGGTCTCTGAGCAGGAGAGAAGGAGTCTGGGAGTACCTCCTCCTCTGAGCCAGGCCCAGACTCTGGAGCTCCTGAAATCAGGGTGACAATTCCGGAAAGTCTGCGAAAGCAACCACCTTGGTCTTGTGAGCTCAGGGTCTCCTTGCTCCGCAGATGCCCATGGCCTTCTTTTCGTGGCTCAGAGTCAAACATCTCAGAGTTGGTTGCTCAGGGCCACCTAGGAAGAGCCGAGTGACCGAAGACCGGGCAGGTTTGTTTTTTTTTTTCCCCCAGTGATTCTTTTCTTAGCATCTTCCAGTGATATGGGAGCATCGCTATTTATGCTTATTTTCTCTGTTCACAGAAGGGAACAAATCTGAGCTTCAATTCTCAACCTTCTTTTTGAAGCTGAAACTAAACCTCACCTGGGTTTACTTTTATGACATTCCCACACTCTCACAACTTTTTGCTTTCTTTCTTTCTTTTTTTTTTTTATCCACACCATGCGGCCTGTGGGATCTTAATTCCCTCACCAGGGATCGAACCCATGCCCAGGGCACTGGGAGTATAGAGTCTTAACCACTGGACCACTTGGCATTTTTAATAAAGTTTTAATTGAAAGGATCAACAACCACCGTTGTTGTTTTGAGAATTTGATCATTCTGCAGTTTCCCAGAAGAAAATACATTTTGTTTGAGGAATTGTTACTCTAGACCTAAACCAGAGATAGACTCTTAGTATTGTTCTTTGCCTTGAAGAAAACAGTGTTAAATAAAGGAGCCAGTTAAATGCTACACTGGTGTATGAGGTATGCATATATGTATTTTTTATTTGTTTTTATTCAGAGTAAACAAACCTCCCTAAGACATGATAATTCTAAGCCAACTAATCATTGGCCTTGTGTGAAAAACTCTTCCAAACCATTTGGAACAACTGCTAAGTGCCTACTATGTACTAGACGCTGTCTAGAGCTTTACTAGTGAAACTCAGAAGGGAAAAGACCTGAAATAATTTTTAAAACATTTGTCTACCGATTCAGCTGTTGCTGAATCTGGAAGAACGTTAAATACAGTATGTCCTGCGTATTCACAGAAATTTGGAAACAGGGAAAAAGCCCAAAGAAGAATATAAAATCATGGATATTTAATCTTTTACAATCTTTTTCCCCTATTTAGCAAAATTGTCAAGTATTCTTCCGTAGCGGTGTTTCTTAGTCGCAAGACTCTTTCATAGTCTTGGATTGTTCAGCGCTTTTTCACTTTGGTCTTGATTATGGTATTGACTGCGATAGCAATGGAAACTGAGAAATTATTAGAAGTTATTTATTCAAAAATAATGATAAACCACCTTTAGTATTTTTTATGAAATACAGTTGTGTTTTCCAAAACAAGAAGAATTGAGAAGAGTGGTATTTTCCCCGTTTTTGCTAAGCTCTACTTTGTCTGGCATCATTGAAAGTGGCTGGATTCTCAGATCTGCTTCTGCACTCAGTCTGTAGAGGAATGTATGTTTCTGTAAAGGCTATGAAGAAGATCCAGCTTCATCTGAATATTCTTCTTTCATATTTCACCAAAACTTGACAAGCAGTAGTTTTCAGTAGTTTTTAAAAAGTTGTGGCTGAGTGTCCATCAGCGGAGGAATGGATGAAGAAGATGTGGTCCATATATCACGTGCTGGCTCAGTCGCTAAGTCAGGTTCGGATCTTTGTGACCCCATAGACTGTAGCCCACCTCTGTCCATAGGATTCTCCAGGCAAGCATACCAGAGTGGGTTGCCGTTACCTTCTCCAGGGGAGCTTCCCAACCCAGGGATTGAATCCGAGTCTCCTGCTTGGCAGACGGATTATCACTGAGTCACCCCGGAAGTCCACAGTGGGTATCACTCAGCCATGAAGAAGCAAGTAAGTCGGAAAGAGAAGGACAAACGTATCGTTTATATGTGAAATCTAAAAAAAGGTGGTACAAGTGAACATGCTTACAAAACAGAAAGACTCAGACTCAGAAATAAAATGTATGGTAACCAAAGGGGAAAGGTGGGGTAGGGTTAAATTAGGAGCTGGAGGTGAACATATACACACAGGACTATATATAAAACAGATAGTCAACAAGGACTCGCTGCATAGCCTGGGGGACTCTACTCATATTCTGTAGTAACCTACATGGGAGAAGAATCCGAAAAAGAATAGGTGCGTATGTCTGTATAACTGAATCACTTTGCTATCTACCGGAAACACACAATATTCTCAATCGACTGTACTCCAGTATAAAATAAAAAAGAGACATGGAAGAAGAAGTTGGTTGTGGTATAAATTTGAAACCGTGTTCGTGAACTTTCAAATTCTGTTACGTTAGGATCATTCTGTTCTCTCCTCTGTATCTTGAGGTAGAGTTCCTTTCCCAACATGGTCCTTGGGCCAGGGACGCAATATGGTGATGGACTGCTTTCAGTGGAAAGCTTATTAGGAGAAAGAGCCACCGTCCTGACTAGTTTTGTAAGCCTTCCAACTGAATGCAGACGAAGTACAAATAATATTTTTGGCTTTCTCTGGAAGGTCAAAGGTTTTTAAAGCTTTAAAATTCTCCTTTACTCCAAGTTTACTCCTATTAATGCCCCCCCCCCCCACACACACACACGCATCAAAACTCTGAAGACTTCTATTTACTTATTATCCTGCCTTAAGAAAGAAGCTCTGTGATGTTAGGAGCAGATCTAAAGCCTAGAAAGAGTGAATTTATGCCTTCCAGAGAGACTGGAGCTTTCTGCCTGGCCAGTTACCTGGGTCCTGTTGCTCTCATCTGCGCTGAGCTGGAAATGAAGCTACCTGTTGACCAAAGGGGCTTCTCTGCTGGCTCAGATGGTAAAGAATCCTCCCGCAATGCAGGGGATGTGTGTGGGTTTGATCTCCGGGTGGGGAAGATCCCCTAGAGAAGGAAATGGCAACCCACTCCAGTACTCTTGCCTGGAAAATCCCATGGACAGAGGCGTCTGCGGGCTACAGTCCACGGGGGTGCAAAGAGTCGGACATGACTTAGCGACTAAACAGTGACAAATTGACTGAAGAGCTTAATTCTTTACATGGAGGGTTCTTGGGTTCAGAGTTCCTCAAGAGCAGATCCGGGTGGATCTTCTCTTTGGAACAACAGCATCCTGATGCCCTCAGATGTGCAGGAACTTTACAAGCAGCCATCCACTCCAAGCCCCTGGCTGCCCAGGGGAGCTTCAGTCTGCCGATCAGAGTGGCCTCAGTGTGCTGAGTCACCGTCTCTCCCTCAAATCATCTCTCACTGTGCATCTCAACTCCTGCTTCTTAAAAGAAGTGCTAGAAATGGGAGATGCAAAAAAAACGGTCATTTGTTAAAAATTTAGGGGCATTTTAGACAATGTACTTTAGCCACCAGGAGCCCAGGAATTTCCCTTCAGAGAAAATTCCCATTTTTTCCAAAGACAAATCTTGATGTACTTGAAGCTACTGTTATATGTGCAAAAGACCTTGGGAACCCGAAGGGAGGGTGTAGGAATACATTTTTATTTGTAAAAATGCTCTATTAGAATTAGAAGATAGAATGTTTTGGACTCTCTGCTTTTGGAGATAAGGATTATGACTCTTTTCATCCAGCCAAATATTTTTGAGAATGTCCTATGTGCTAAATATTCTCCTAATTGGACTTTTAGCAGTAAATAAGCAGAGCCTGCCCCTGCCCTTGAAGAAGGAAACGGCACCCCACTCCAGTGTTCTTGCCTGGAGAATCCCAGGGATGGCGGAGCCTGGTGGGCTGCCGTCTATGGGGTTGCACAGCGTTGGACACGACTGAAGCGACTTAGCAGCAGCAGCAGCAGCCCCTGCCCTTGAGGAGCATATATTCTAATGGTAGAGCCAGATGATATTCAAGTACACAAATAAACGTATAATGTTGAGGAGCAAAAAGGGATAGGAAAAAAATGGAAGCAGATCCGGAGGCTACAGAGGCATATGTGAAGGTTGAGTAAGGACCATTTTTGATGGGGTTGTTATGGAGACACTCCAGGAGGTGACATTTGGGCAGAGTAGATGTCTCATGAAAGTGAGTTAGGGAATTCCCTGGTGGTCCAGTTGTTAGGACACGGGTTTGATCCCTGGTTGGGGAACTAAGATCCTACAAACCAGGTGAGATGGCCAAAAAAAAAAAAGGGACTTAATGAGCACACACCTCAAGTCCAGGGCCCTACAGTTTATGCTCACGTTCGCTGCAGTCGTGCCTGATCGTTTGCAACCCCGTGGACTGTAGCCCACCAGGCTCCTCTGTGCGTGGAGTTCTCCAGGCAGCAATGCTGGAGTGGGCTGTCATTTCCTTTTCCAGGGGGTCTTCCTAACCCAGGGATTGGACCTGCATCTCCTGCATTGGCAGGTGGATTCTGTACCATCTGAGCCACCAGGGAAGCCCAGTTTATGTTAAAGGAGCTGTGTACATGGGCAATGTTCTTGATGAGAGTGGGATTGAATGTGTGCATATTTAGTTTCCCTAGGGCTGCTGGAACTGGCCAAGTTTCACCAAGGGGCCAAAAAAAAGCAGGAATTTATTTTCCCGCAGCTCTGGAGACCAGGAGTCCAAAATGAAGGTGTTGGCAGGGATGCTTCTGAAGGCTCTGGAGAAGGGTCCTCCTTCGCCTCCTCCAGCCGCTGGTGGTTGTGAGCTTTCCGTGGCTTGCAGCAGCATCCAGTCTCTGCCTCCGTCTTCACGTGGCCAGTTCCTCTGTGTGTCTGTCATTGGGTTTGGTACCTACCAGGGTAATCAGGAGGATGTCACCTTGAGATCTTTAATGTTATCGGCAAAGACCCTTTTGCCAAATAAGGACATATGCAAAGATTCTGAGGGTTAGGTTGTGGATGTATCTTTGGGGGGCCACCATTCAACCCAGTGGGTTCCCGGGTGGTGCTAGTGGTAAAGAACCCGCCTGGAAATGCAGGAGACATGAGATGCGGGTTCGATCCCTGGGTCAGGAAGATCCCCTGGAGGAGGGCATGGCAACCCACTCCAGTATTCTTGCCTGGAGAATCCCATGGACAGGGGAGCCTGGAGGGCTACAGTCCACGGGGTCGCAAAGAGTCGGACACAGCTGAATCGACTTAGCATGCTGGCATTCAACCCAATAAAGTGCGATCTGGGAAAATCACTTCGACAGCAGGTTTTATTTTTATTTATTTATTAGGTATTTTATCTTATCTCAGTTTTTGGTTGTGCCACATGGCATGTGGGATCTTAGTTCCACTACCAGGGATTGAGCCCACACCTCTCTGAATTGGAAGAGTGGCATCTTAACCACTGGACCACCAGGGAAGCCCCTGACAGCAAGGTTTCAATCAAAATGGAATGTGGGCCCTGAGCGGAGTCCAGGGGCTCTTTGCCTGCATCCTCATGGTTATGACGCGGCTGCATTTTGGGGAGACGGGGGAAGCAGCCGTGGGCATCACGCCAATGCGTGATGCAGGAGTGGCAGGGGTGTCTGGTGCTGAGTTGCTGTACATCAGAGCCGCTGTGTGGCTTGGAGTTGTGTACTCAGCAATTTCTAGTTAGACCACTCTCCAGGCGGGACATCACAGCTGTAAGGCTGCCGGTCTTCATGGGGGCGCCTCATAGAATATATAGCAGGTCTTCCAGGCTTGAGAAATTGAGAATACACAATTTGGTCCAGAGGAGCAGAGTCGAGAGGGGTTCATCAGGCCAAGAGGTGGGCAGTCATATTCTATCTGGACGCTTCCCAGGCAAGAGTCCAGCAGTAGTCATGGTGGCAGGAGAGTGGGCAAGTTGCAAAAGTCAGCAGCTTGGGAAGCCGGGACCTCAGCCCGAGAGGCATGCTGACTGCGTTGAGCAATCTCCTGGGAACATCTTTGGTGGGGCTGCAGGTGCGTCTGGGGCGGCGTGGCATGGAACCCTCCTCCAGAGGGCGGGCACTCCGCTGCTAAGACTTACTACCTAGTCTTTTCTCAGTCGGGTCTTTTGCCAGAGGAAGGCAGGGAGGAGCAAGTCCGTGTGCCTGGAGCCTGCCCACGTTGGGGATGGTGTTTGCTCAACTCAGTGCAAAACCAGCTGTTGCTCCAGGTGCTAAGTTAGACACTCGGTAATTAGCGGGGCTAATTTATTTAATCATGTTTGTACTGTTTCTCTTCTCCCAGTTGTTCTTCTTGCCCTGATCCTTCAGGTTTTCCTGGACCCACGCCCAGGAGTGTTTGTTGGAAGATGGATGTTCGTTGATGCCAGAGATTAGAGCAAGCTGTGGCTTGGTGGTGGTGGTGCGGGAGGCTGGTCTTGTCCGTATTCCAGGTCAGAGTTTCTCAACCTCAGTGCTGATGACTTTGGGGGGCCATTTTTGTGGGGCACCGTCCTATGCATTGTAGGATGTTTAGCGGTGTCTGTTGACCTCTACCCACTAGGTCCCAGTAATGTTCTCCAACCCCAGTTCTGAAAACCAGAAATGTCTTCAAATGTTACCAACTGCCACCTGGTAAAGTCAGAGGCTCAGTGGCAAAGAATCCGCCTGCCAAGCAGGAAGTGGTAAAATCCCTGAGTCGGGAAAAGCTCTTGGAGGAGGAAATGGCAACCCACTCCAGTATTCGTGGCTGAGAAATCCCATGACGGCCGAGCCTGGTGGACTCCAGTCCGTGGGGTTGCAAGGAGTCAGGCATGGCTTAGCAGCTGAGCAGCAGGGTCAAAGTTGCTTCCTCTTGAGAACTCCTGGTCTGGTGCCCTGATCACTGCTGCTCTTAGACTTTCTGGAGGAAAATTATCCTTCCAAGGCCATGCCGTAGGTTGGGATGATAAATGCCCCTTCTTAACTCTGTCCCTTTGCTCTCGTTTTGAACATGCCCTGACAGGGAGGCCTGGCATGCTGCAGTTCATGGGGTCGCAAAGAGTCAGACACGACTGAGCGACTGAACTGAACTGATCTGACCAACTGACGCCCTCGACAGGAGGACGGGAGAAGGGGCTGCCTTGGAGGACCAAACCTATCTCCCCAAACACAAGTTCCTCTATGGAGAGATGTACAATCCTTGTGTCATCCAGGGCAGGGGAAAAAGCAAGCTGTGATGTAAAGAGTGACAACAGGTGGCAGGATGAGTGTCACCAGGAAGCTAAGCAGAACCAGAAAAGCCACTTTTGTGTTGGAGGGGAAAGGCAAGCCTCACCAGCTGCTTGCATGGAATCAATGCAGCATGGCGGCCGTGCTAGGCAGGGGCGCGCATTCATCATTTCTGTGTTGGCAGACCCCCTGGGGCCAGCTCCTGCCACCCCTAAATCGAGGGCTGTGGACTATGTCAGGCTGTCTCCTATCCAAGACTCTGAATCGTGTTGGGGTCCCCTTACAGATGCCAACCTTGTTCTTCTAGGTGCAGAAGACCCCCTGACTGCCTTTGGCAAGTGAATGGAGATGGTCACACTGTTCACTTTTTAAGGCCGTTTATTTATGGCCGCACTGGGTCCTCTTTGCTGTGCGCGGGCTTTAAGTTGCGGTGAGCGGGGCCGCTCTGCAGTTGCGTGTGAGGGCTGCTCGGTGCAGTGGCTTCTCTTGGGGCGGTTCCCGGGCTGCAGAGCCTGGGCTTAGTGTCTGTGGCAGACAGACCCCGTCGCTCCGCAGCACGTGGGATCTTCCCAGACCAGGGATTGAACCGGAGTCCCCTGCATCGGCAGGTGGACTCTTAACCACTAGACCGCCAGGGGAGTCCTGATACACTCTTTAAGAGGATCCAGATACTCTGAGATAGATCTGCAAAGAAGAGGAGAGGGTAAGAGCGGAAGAAGAGACCAGCAACCCGGAATCATTAACCTGGAGCAGCACTGTCCCATAGAAATACAATCCGAGCTGCAGAGGCCATGTTTTTGGAGTGTGTTCCAATAAAACTTTATTTACAAAAACAGGCAGCAGACTTGCTGGTCAGTAGAAGACTCTGGGCAGTGATTCAGATCCCTGGCTTCCAGACTAATGCCCTTTCCCCTTTGCCATGCTGGTTTTATTTCCTACGCACTGGCAAGTTTCTAAGTACATAGAAGAAGGGGTTTTTATTATTATTTTTTTAAGTCTGTTTAGGAAAATAAAAAACTTTACTGCTTCACAGCCCACATGTAATTTTAAACTTTCTAGTAATTACATTTTTTTAAAAAGACAGAGGAAGCAGATACAATCAGTTTTTATGATATATTTTATATAATTCAGTGTATCCCCAATCTTATTTCAACATGCAGTTGATATAAAAAAATCTGTTAGTGAGATAGTGAAAAGTGAAAGTGTTAGTTGCTCAGTCATGTCTGACTCTTTGTGACCCCATGGAGTGTAACCCGCCAGGCTCCTCTCTCTGTCCATGGGATTCTCCAGGCGAGAGTACTGGAGTGGGTAGGCATTCCCTTCTCCAGGGGATCTTCCCGACCCTGGGACTGAACTTGGATGTCCCTGCATTGCAGGCGGATTCTTTACCATCTGAGCCACCAAGGAAGCCTCATTAGTGAGATTGCCTTTTTTTTTTTTCATGTGAAATCTAGGAAATCCGGCATTTATTTTACCCTTACAGCACACTTCAATTCGCTTGTCACATTTCCAGTGCTTCTGTACTGGACAGTGTGCCCTAGAGAGGAAGTTTAAGTGATTAAATTTGGGGGGAGGGAACTATTCATCGTAGACAGAAATAAAAAAAAATGAGCTTAAGGACTTAGGTGGACAGATTTCATCAGCAAATGCCCTTGACTGGCTGTCAGCGCAGTGCTTCCATCTCCCCAGAAGGGCCTGTTCGCAAGAATCCATTGGCTGCTGGGCTCCCCTCCCCTGACCCCTTTGTCGTCCACTCTATTCGCTTTTGTTTCAACCGAATGAGCACACAAAAAAGCACCCTGCATTCCACCGGGCAGTCTTATTCAAACGTGGCATGGCTGCGTTTTCTCAATTAATCAGGAGCCTGCCCCCCACCCCTTTCTCCTCCACGATTTTCTCGGCATCTTAATCAGGGTCCTAGCTGGACTCCAGCTTCCAGGAGAATTTCGAGGGCCCAACAAACACTTGGGTAAATAAAAAGCAGCTTGGGTCCCTCTTTCCTCCTCCATGAATAAGATGTATCAGAAGACTTTTCCTTAAGAGAGAAGCAGTCGTGCCGGTGAACGATGCAGGGCTGAAAGCAGAACAGTGGAAAGACAGGCTGTGTCCTTTGGGTGAGACAGGGCAGGGAGAGGGAGGCCAGTGGGGAGGGGTATACACGTGGCTGATCCACTTGGTGATACAGTGGAAACAACACAGGTTGTAAAGCATCTGTACCCCAGAAAACAGGCACCAAAAAGTCACAGCAAATTCTTAAGAAAAGGTAAGGGCTTTCCAGGGGCGCTAATGGTAAAGAGCACACCTGCCAACACAGGAGACGTAAGAGATGCAGGTTCGATCCCTGGGTCGGGAAGATCCCCTGGAGGAGGGCATGGCAACCCACTCGAGTATTCTTGCCTGGAGAATCCCATGGACAGAGGAAGCTGAAGGGCTACAGTCCATGGGGTTGCAAAAGAGTCAGACATGACTTAGCCACCGAGCATGCTCATGGCACGCACGCAACATCCTATAAGGCACAGGGCAGCGTCCCTCCGGAAAGAGTTATCCAGCCTAACAGATCAGGAGCGCCAAGGTTGAGAAACGCTGTGTTGGAGCATGTTCCCTTTGAATTTTAGAGACTTTTCACCTAAAAAGAACCTTCTTTTGACCTACAGAAGGCCCTGGGAGGGGTTGGCTACACCTGTGCATATATATGACTGACTTACTGTGTTGATCCGTTCACACCTGCTGGGGCTTTGTGGGCAGCTAGTTGAGAATAAGACCTGGATCCAGGAGGTGTCTGGGCGGGGGACAAGCCAGGTGGGGATGAGAGCTGATCGGCCACACAAACTAAATGTCACAACTTTTCTAGTTTTCTAAAAAAGCGGGTGCTTCCCTGGGCAAGGTCCCAGTTCTTTCTCTCCAAAGCCTTCTGCTCTATGAGCAAAAGCCCAGTCAAGTTCAGCTGGGGATCCGTTAGCTGCACCTCTGAAGGTAGAATAATGGACCCGCGTTTCCTGATATTGTAAGTAGGATGCTTTGCATAGATTAAGCAAAGGTGAACCCTCTGTCTTCTCGCTGCTCTTAGAAGGGCCAGAGGCAGCCAGAAACATTTGCATGGCAGTCCCTGTAGGGAAAGAGAACAAGGAAAAAAAAGGAAAGAAAAGAGTGACCAGCCTACTGGTCTGTCAAACGGTGGTGTGAATTGACCTGCAAGTCTACTCGTGCTGGCTGGACTCCTTTTGCCTGACCTGGTCTCAATTCCATCTTCCGGTCCACCGTCAGTGGAACTGTGAGAGTCTCACAGCTCACGTGGGCCTAGACTCTCCAAAAATATGCATTCGCTTCCAGCCAACTCTGTCAAGTGGCCCCAGGTGTCTGTCTGTCTACCAGGGTGGATATAGCCTAAGTCCAGGTGTGGAAACACAAAGACTCTGTCCCCGGGGACCCTTCTTTCTGAGCATCTGGGGGAGTCTGGGGCCTAAAGACCACAGCCTCACCTTGACTTTGCTCCGGCCCCGCCCAGAGAAGGCCCCTCGCAGAGGAGCCATCTGGGTTCCTGGCCTCTCGGGAGCTCGTGCAGGTTTCCGACGGAGTTATGGGTGATCTGGAGTCCGTCAGGCCTGACAGTTCCTGCCCCGTGTTTCTCCTTGCAGAACTGTGGCGAAGATTAAAAGGCGTTTGGGGCCTGAAGGGAAGAGAGAACACAGAATTCTGGGATGCCGAGGGGAGCAAAATCCTCTCCTGTTGTTGGAAAGAAAAAGGTGACTTTGCAGGATACGTGCTTAGCTGTTCCTATCCCGGGGTCATCTGAGATGGCCCTCGAGATCTTTTCTTTTAGCTGTTGACATTTGCAGTGTTATATATGCCTGTGTTGTTCTCAGTCGCTCAATAATGTCCGACGCTTTGCGACCCATGGACGGCCGCACTCAAGGTTTCCCTGTCCTTCACCATCGCCCAGAGTTTTCTCAGATTCGTGTCCGTTGAGTCAGTAGTGCTATCGAACCATCTTATCCTCTGCTGCTCCCGTCTCCTTTTTCTGCCCTCACTTTTCCCCAGCATCAGTCTTTTCCAATGAGTCCGCTCTTTGCATCAGGTGGCCAAAGTATTGGAGCTTCAGCATCAGTCCTTCCCGTGAATATTCAGGTTAATTTCCTTTAGGACTGACTGAAGTGTGCAGGTGTGTGTGTGTGTCTATATATATATTATATTGTCATTATGTATGTATTATATATTATGATATATAATATATATTGTATGTATGTCTGCTCATTCACATCAGTCGTTTCTGACTCTTTGCGACCCCATAGACCATAACCTGCCAGGCTTCTCTGTCCAGGGGATTCTCCAGGCAAGAATACGGGAGCGGGTTGCCATTTCTTCCAGGGGCTCTTCCTGACCCAGGGTTTGAACCTGTGTCTTCTGTGTTGCAAATGGATTCTTTATTACTAAGCCATTGGGGAAGCCCCATAATATATATTATATTACGTACGTTTTTTGTGTACTTTCAAACAACTTTGGTTGGTGTATTTAAGTAGAAATAATTCTAGACCTAGACTAAGAAGGTCTGTCACTAGCTGGCTGTGTGACCTGGACCAGTCACCTCACCTCCCTGAGCCTCGGTTCCTCATTCACCAAACAGAGTCACACCGACCAAGCAGAGCGGCAAGAATCTAAGGAACTAATGTTAAAGAAGGAGCTTTGTGAAGCGTGACGGTCGGGTGTCTCATCACTTGCACTGAGGGGTTTTCTTCAGCTCTCCCCCAGAGGACATCTTCTCATAGCTCAAGGTAGGAATCTTCACCAGCAGGTATGGAATTTCTAAGACCTTCCTTCACTTCTTAACCTCTGGTCTCCAGGGTTCAGAGCCATCGCTTCTTGGAAAAGACCAGTGGGTGGGAGCACGACAGGGTAGGGGTTTGGAGTAATTGTAGGGCTTGTGTAATTACCGATTCTGGTCCCCATTAGTCCTGGAGCCGTGTTCAGGGACCGTAAATCATTCCTGTGCCGCTTTGGCGGACTGACTCCCATCCCCCGCACCATGGCCAAGACTCTCTGCTACATTCCGATTTTCCACCAAAGGCTAGATTATTCGCCGTAATAAGCTTCTTTCCCCAATAAAAGCCAGGTGGAGCCTCGGGGAGTTCACTGTCTGCCAGGCCAGCGCCTGGAGCCTGAGGCCACTTTGTCTCCTTCGCTGGTTCCTCGAGCCATTGTGTCTGGCCAGTGGCATGTTGCCACCTTGACCTTGACTGTCCCTTGGAAGAGGAGAGGGTGCAAAGGCAGGCCGGAGAGACAGCCGACCAGGAGAGGAAGAGACCAGAGGGAGGGGGGAGCCTGGCAGCCCATTAAAGAGGAATAAATTCTGCGGAGGGGAAGTGAGCGATCCCTCCCCGAGCCCCTGTAAATCATCATGTTTTATGGGTGGGATGCGGAGGGAAGTGGGAGATGGGCTGGCCCTGATAACTGGGGTCATTTCTCCTACTTACGTCTGTCTGAATCTTCGGATCTTCCGTCAGGGAGCAGCCTCCAGCTGGAAACTGCTGGGGCTCCTTGCTTTAATTTATTGGCGTTGTTATTACTCTCAAATCAGAACCGCGGTTACTTAAGGAGAGCATTTTCAGAGTTTTATTAGAAAGGGACGGCTGGCTTGTTTCTACTGTCTGTTCTCCCCAGAACGCCTGAGCTGCCGTGCGGGAGCGGTGGATACAAGGGTGGGATCTTCGTTGTTGTTCAGTTGCCCAGTTGCATCGGACTCTTTGTGACCCCACGGACTGTGGCACACCAGGATTCCTCGTCCTTCACTGTCTCTTGGGGTTTGCCCAAGTTCATGTCCACTAAATCAGTGATGCCATCCAACCATCTCATCCTCTGTCGTCCCCTTCTCCTCCCACCTTCAATCTTTCCCAGCATCAGGGTCTTTTCTGATGATTTGGCTCCTCACATCAGGTGGCCCAAGTATGGGATAGTTGTAGGTGGTTTGAAATGCCTCACTTTTAGAAGTTATATTTTATACCAGAAGGCTTCTTTCAGAACCAAATGTTCGTTATAAACTCTGGATCCCAGACCTTGCTTCTCTTTTCTTTGCCTTGTTAACTGATCTTTCAACCAGAAAGGCATTTTTCAGTGGTGGAATTCACTAATGAAGGGCCCCCGAGACCTGCATATGGGTGTTTATTTTGTGCATAGATCTTACGCGACAATGGTTTGAGTTTAGTTGCCAATATTTAAATTATGGGTCTTTCATATGATTCTGGGCTTCCAAGGTGGTGCAAGTGGCAAAGAATCCTCCTGCAATACAGGAGACCCAAGTTTGATCCCTCCTTTGGGAGGATCCCCTGGAGAATGGAATGGCAACCCACTCCAGCATTCTTGCCTGGAGAATCCCGTGGACAGAGGGGCCTGGTGGGCTTACAGTCCATGGGGTCTCTAAGAGTCGGACATGACTGAGCGGCTGACACTTTTGCTGTTCACATCACTGCCTCCTGGTAGCTGTGTGATTCTGAGTAAGTGACCTCCCCTCTCTGGGCCTTACTCTACACTTGTTTAAGGTGAACTGGTTGGAGTACATTCAATTCAGTTCAGTCGCTCAGTTGTGTCTGACTATTTGTGACCCCATAGGCTGCAGTGCGCCAGGCCTCTCTATCTGTCACCAATTCCCAGAGTTTACTCAAACTCATGGAGTACATTAGTAGTTTAAAAAGTTGTAGTCACTCATCCCTTGGTGTAAATAAAATCTTACATGAAGATCAGATACATGGAATGGGGGAATGCGGCAGCTGAAGGGGGTTGGAAAGCCTGGAAGGATGTGTCTCGGTTTCCCACTGTTTCGAAAGGTCTCCACGGGCATCCCTCTGGAAACGTGAGTCTTCCCTGGTGGGAGCAGATGTGCACCTTGATGCCCCCTGGGTGGTCAGTAATCTAGGGCTTGTCCCAGCCAATCACTGCCTAAAAGAAGGAAAAGTACGTCTATACATCCTCAAACGGCGTACACTCTCCTGATGTATAAGCAGCTGCCTCATGGGAAGCGTTTCTTCTGGGCCCAGAAGTGTACGACCTGGTGTCTGCTTCGAGGAGAGGGCAGCTGGCAAAACACGGAGTAGAGTGTGCGAGTGCAGGCCCAGCACTGCGGGCACCTTGGTGGAAGAATGTGCCAGGCGGCGTGTCTGGGCAAGCTGGAGAAAGCTGTCGCTCAGGAGGCCTCGAAGGGTCTTTCTCGGCAGAGCTGGGGTGAGGGAGGGAAGGTGGTCCTTTCCGGTGGAAGCATGCAGGGAGCCCTGGGGGGCCAGAGGCGAATCTGGGCAGGACCTCCCAGGACTGGGTGGGGCTGGAGGACTAGCGGAAGGGATGGTGGTGGCGGTTTAGTTGCTAAGTTGTGTCCAACTCTTGCAACCCCATGGACTGTAGCCTGCCAGGCTCCTCTGTCCATGGGATTCTCCAGACAGGAATACTTGAGTGGGTTGCCATTCCCTTCTCCAGGGGATCTTCCGAATCCAGGAATCAAACCTGGATCTCCTGCATTGCAGGCAGGTTCTTTACTAACTGAGCTACAAGGGAAGTCCAAGGGATGGTGGGTGGGGTCAAAACGAGGGCAGACCTGGGTGGGTGG
>SJYQ01001676.1:465992-480231 GCA_006410935.1 Redunca redunca
GTCTGCAGAACTAGGAAGGTTTCTGAGCTAGGGCTTGACTTGACCTTACTCCCTCGCCCCCCGGCAGTAGGTCAGGGAGGGAGAGATGGCAGGTGAGCAAGGAGTGGAAAGTACATGGGAGGTTCACCAGCAAGGATGGCACAGGGCCTCGGCAGTGGTGGAGGGGAGAGGGTGATGAAGCAGGCGACACTGGCAGGGTGGTGGGAGCGGGTGAAGTTGACAACGTGAGTGCCCACAATGCTTGTGGGGTTAAGAGTGGGATGCAACCGAGGTGATGTTACAAATGTAAGCCCAAGCCTGAGCTAATAGGCGAGTCCTCCCTACCTCCCTAAATCATTTGATTTGCATCTCTTGGGAGTCTCCCTCATCCTAAGACCTGGGCGTATGCATAAGCCAGATGGATAGCAACAGGAGCAGTTAACCTGAGTTTCTGGAATTGCTTGGGTGTTGTTCCTAGGAAGATGTCTCCTTGACTCCGGGAGAGGGGAGTTTGAGATTAGGAAGAGGGGCCAGAGGCACTGCTTTATTTACTTAAACTTTGGCTTCCTTCTTTGCATGGGATAATATCAGATCCTAGGGATAAATGTACGCATGGCCTCTAGTTCCCTCTGGAGCTGAGGGGATGCCTGATGGTGGGAAATAAGCACATGAACCCAGAAAGCAGAGGGGTGGAGCGGAGTGTAGAGCGGGGCCTGGGGGCCATCAACTTCCTGTGCTGGGGGGAGACTGGGGAATGTGCCCCCATACCCAGGAAAGGTGTAGCCCTGGGAGATGCAGGGGAGAAGGGCGTGAGGTGGGGACCCCGCAAACTATGCTGAGTGGAGGCAGATGAGTTGGACCATAAAGAAGGCTGAGCACTGAAGATTGATACTTTTGAGTTGTGGTGTTGGAGAAGGCTCTTGAGAGTCCCTTGGACTGCAAGGAGATCCAGTTAGTCAATCCTAAAGGACATCAGTCCTGAATATTCATGGGAAGGACTGATGCTGATGCTGAAGCTCCAATACTTTGGCCACCTGATGCGAAGAACTGACTCATTGGAAAAGACCCTGTTGCTGGGAAAGATTGAAGGCGGGAGGAGAAGGGGACGACAGAGGATGAGATGGTTGGATGGCATCAGCTGAATTCACTGGACGTGAGTCTGAGCAAGCTCTGAGGGATAGTGGAGACAGAAGAGCCCTGTAGTTCGTGAGGTCACAGAGAGTTAACATGACTTAGTGACTAAACAGCAGCAACAGAGAGGCAGGTGAGCTGGGGGACAACGAAGAAGCCGAGAGTGTGCAGGTGGGAAGCAAAGGACCGGGCTGAGAATGGGGATTTGTTATTTAGTCAAGAAGTCACGTCTAACTCTTTTGCAACCCCATGGACTGTAGTCCGCCAGATTCCTCTGTCCATGGGTTTCTCCAGGCAAGAATGCTGGGGTGGGTTGCCATGCCCTCCTGCAGGGGATCTTCCCGGCCCAGGAAATGAACCCACATCTCTTATGTCTCCTGCATTGGTGGGTGGGTTCTTTACCAGCTGACTCCAGGGACAACTGTTTCTTGCATTTTGGGTGCTCCAGTCTAAAGCGTCCCAGCCTGATTTGATCAGAGGCCATCGGCAGTGCCTCATATAGAATCAACACAAGCCAGTGGTGCCTCTGGGGTTCTTGAGCTCAGCTGCATCTCGCCTGCTCCCACCCGGCCTCCTCTGACCTGGCCACTCCAACGCTAACGCAGGAAAGGAGAGGCTGGGCGAGCGCGGTCCTGACGAGGTGCCGACTGTTTGGTTAGAGGACCTTGGCCGCTGAGACAGGCCCCCTGTGATCCTGATCCTCCCTGCCGGAAAGTGCCTTGGTCTCCGTGCCTTCGCTGGGAGCGGGATGAGGCAGAGAGGTGGAATTCTGCAGGTGTGGCTGCTGGCCGGGGGTTTTGTGTGTTTCTCCGCTGGTTCACAGCTAATGACAGGGCAGCAGCAGGTATGAACACGATCCTGCCCTGGGGCTCACACATGTGTGGTTGGGCAGGAGACAATGGCAGATGTTCTTGGAATTCCCAAACCGGATACAAAATTGCTAGCAGGATGCAGAGAAAGAGGAGGGAGCCAAGCGCTTTACATGAGACGCTCGTCTCCTGCCTGCTCGGCCTCTTGGAGCTCCGGGGCGGGTGGCTCTGGGTCTCCTTCTCCAGAAGCCCCAGAAGAGATCAAGGAACCCGTGTGTGTGTCTGCTGGGCAGAGCGTGGCTCCATCAGAAGCTTTCTCTCACCCTGGTCGGTTTGACATTCGGGATCCATGGCTTTCCACCGGGTGTGGCGAAACCAGAGGCAGCCAAGGGATGTTCTTCTACCCAGCTGTGCCTTGGTGCCCGGGATGGAAAAGAAATCAGGCAGTGAGCCTAGAAGGAATGGAGAGCAGCCACCCCGCTCTCTTCCCTGTCCCCCTTCCGTCTGGGGGTGAGGGGTGGCAGAAACACCAGGGCCGTTTTTGCATCCAGCCTGGAAGGAGGAGGCCAGCCGTGGGAAGGGCCGGGGCTGGGAGAAACACAGAAACAGGGGAGATTTGGGTGACCCGAGTGGCTGGAGGCAGAGGCTTCTCATGGGGAGGGGGGCTGTGAGTGGGCAGAACTCTGCTTCTTGGGAGCCCAGGGTGGAACCTCAGGGACCAGTGACCGGTTCACCCAGCAGAGCTGAACCTAAGGAGCTGAAGTTCATTCAGTCTCTGCAAGTTGCCCATCCATGTCCACGCGTCTTCTTTCTGTGACCCACAGTAGAAGATGACACTTAACAGGCTGTAAAATGCACATCCTCCCGCCTCCGAGCTGGGCTCTTCTTGGAGTCCCTTCACGCTCTGTTTGACTTGGGAGAATGCTTGAGAAGAAGAGTGCAGGAAGGAGATGGTGGCCCCTCCGCAGTGCGGGCTGGGATGCATGGCTTTCCTGAACTGGTTACATGAAGCTGGAGCAGGACGTATGACTGCTTCGCATCACCTCCTCCTCAATACACAGTGTGGTCTAAGGATGCCGAACACGTGTCCTCTGTCTCTGTCTGCAGTCCCAGCTCTTGGGTTCGGATCCTTGCTGGGTGAACTTGATGTGTCTGTTTTCCTCGTAACCCTCAGTCTCCCCATCTATAAAAACAGGGATACGGGGCTTCCCTGGTGGCTCAGTTGGTAAAGAATCCACCTGCAATGCAGGAGACCCCGGTTTGATTCCTGGGTCGGGAAGATCTGCCGAAGAAAGGATAGGCTACCCACTCCAGTATTCTTGGGCTTCCCTTGTGGCTCAGCTGCTAAAGAATCCACCTGCAATGTGGGAAACCTGGGTTCAATCCCTGGGTTGGGATGATCCCCTGGAGAAGGGAAAGGCTACCCACTCCAGTATTCTGGCCTGGAGAATTCCACAGACTGATTAGTCCATGGGGTCACAAAGAGTTGGACATGACTGAGCAACTTTCACTTTGACTTTGGCTGACCTCGTGTGTTATGATGAGAAGAAGAAGTTTTCCACGTTGAGTTCGTCCATTTAATAAGTGCTCCATAAATGCTGGCATTCAGTTCAGTTCAGTTCAGTTCATTCGCTCAGTTGTGTCCCACTCTTTGTGACAGCATGAATCGCAGCATGCCAGGCCTCTCTGTCCATCACCAACTCCCAGAGTTTACCCAAACTCATGTGCATCGAGTCGATGATGCCATTTAGCCATCTCATCCTCTTGTCGTCCCCTTCTCCTCCTGCCCCCAATCCCTCCCAGCATCAGAGTCTTTTCCAATGAGTAAACTCTTCACATGAGGTGGCCAAAGTATTAGAGTTTCAGCTTCAGCATCAGTCCTTCCAATGAACACCCAGGACTGATCTCCTTTAGGATGGACTGGTTGGATCTCCTTGCAGTCCAAGGGACTCTCAAGAGTCTTCAACACCACAGTTCAAAAGCATCAGTTCTTCGGCACTCAGCTTTCTTCACAGTCCAACTCTCACATCCATACATGACCATTGGAAAAACCATAGCCTTGACTAGATGGACCTTTGTTGGCAAAGTAATGTCTCTGCTTTTGAATATGCTATCTAGGGTGGTCATAGCTTTCCTTGTGAGGAATAAGCGTCCTTTAATTTCATGGCTGCAATCACCATCTGCAGTGACTTTGGAGCCCAAAAAAATAAAGTCTGACTCTGTTTCCACTGTTTACCCATCTATTTCCTATGAAATGATGGGACCAGATGCCATGATCTTAGTTTTCTGAATGTTGAGCTTTGAGCCAACTTTTTCACTCTCCTCTTTCACTTTCATCAAGAGGCTCTTTAGTTCTTCTTCGCTTTCTGCCATAAGGGTGGTGTCATCTGCATATCTGAGGTTATTGATATTTCTCCCGGCAATCTTGATTCCAGCTTGTGCTTCTTCCAGCCCAGTGTTTCTCATACTGTACTCTGCTACTGCTGCTAAGTCGCTTCAGCCATGTCCGACTCTGTGCGACCCCATAGACGGCAGCCCACCAGGCTCCCCCGGCCCTGGGATTCTCCAGGCAAGAACACTGGAGTGGGTTGCCATTTCCTTCTCCAATGCATGAAAGTGAAAAGTGAAAGTGAAGTTGCTCAGTCGTGTCCGACTCTTCACGACCCCATGGACTGCAGCCTACTAGGCTCCTCTGTCCATGGGATTTTCCAGGCAAGAGTACTGGAGTGGGGTGCCATTGCCTTCATACAATGTTATATATATGTTACTCTGCATATAATGTTAGCCTTACTGTTCTTCTATTTCTTTTCAAAAGAAATAACTCACATAGGGTTTCCCTTTAAATATTTGATTTTAGACCAGGGGTTAGCAAACTGCAGCCTTGGCCAAGACCAACCTGCCACCTGTTCTGGTATAGCTCATGAGCTAAGAATCATTTTCACACTAAAAGTTGTTGTTTGTTTTTAAGCAACATTTTCTGATGTGTGAAAACAATATGAATTTAAATTTCAGTGTTCATAAATAAAATTCTATTGCAACTTAGCCATGCCCGTTTGTCTGTAAATCACCAAAGGCTGACTTCACACTGCCAAGAGACAGTTAAGTCCTTCTGACAAAAACCATGCGGCCCACAAAGCTGAACATATTTACTATCTGGCCCTTTACAGACAATCTGCCAGTCCCTGATCTAGATGACTAATTCTGAAGTAGGGAGGGCGAGTGTAGGCACCCAGAACCCAAATTATAGGCTTAAAATGCTGATTGGAATAAAGCCCACTCACTGTCAGGAAGGGCGATAAAGCAGTGTCATTCTAAAATAAGAGGACAGGAAACAGGGTCTGAGTTTTGGAAATCCTCCACGTGATGTCCATGCCATTTTTTTCAGAAACAAATGCTGAGTTTCAAGACCCCAGCCTCCAAGTGTTTGCAGGGATGGTGTGCACTGAAATCCCTTCAGGAGAGAACCCCCAGGGTTGGTTGGCAAATGGGTTGGTACCAGCTGGCATGGGGTGGGGCATGGGGGGCCCAGCAGAGCTGTCAGGAGGCCCAGCACCATTCCATCCCCTGTCCCTCCCCTTCTTTCCAAGTGGACCCCGCTTGTGAAAACAGAGCCTTGCTTGGGGAGCTCATTTCATTTCACCTGTCATGTGTATTTGTCTGTTTATATTCTGCCTGGTTCCACCTTGTTATAGAAAGGATTTACGGTGGCCAGGACCCTTGAATGTGCAGAATCACAAACCCTAAAAAAAGCAAAACTTAGAGGCTGTGGTGAGCAGAGTAAGCTGAGTGAAGTGTCACTGGTGATTTAAAAGGCAGCAGAGTAGATGTAGAAACACACTTAGGTTTACCAGAGATGAAATGGGAGGGAGGGATAAATCAGGGATATAGGATTAACAGATACACACCGGTGGTGCTAGCGGTAAAGAACCTGCCTGCCGGCGCAGGAGACACAAGAGACTCGGGTTTGATCCCTGAGTTGGGAAAATCCCCTGGAGCAGGGTATGGCAACCCACTCCAGTATTCTTGCCTGGAGAATCCCATGGACAGAGGAACCTGGTGGGCTACAGTCCATGGGGGTTGCAAAGAGTCGGACAGGACTGAAGTGACTTTGAACGCATGTACCACTATATATAAAATAAACAGCAAGGATTTACTGTATAGCACAGGACAACTATATTCAGTATCTTTTAATAACTATCATGGAAGAGAAGTGGAAAATATATTTGTATAACTGAATCAGTTTGCTATACACCTGAAACTAACACCATATTGTGGATCGACTATTCTTAAGTAAAACAAAAGCCCAGTGAAGTAAATCTTTATGTGCTAACTGGAAGCTTCTTCAAGACATTCTGTTAAGTGACGAGATGCAAAGCAGTATGATAACTTCAATAATGATCATAGCGATCAAACTGGGTATTAGGAATAAACGTGGGGGAAACTCATAAAAATTAAAAAAATAAAAGAGGTGATGGTGGAACTGAGCTTTGAATTTTTCAACTAAGGGAGCTTTTTCCCTCGTCTCATTGCTCTGCCTGCTGGGCCCTCCACCCCGGCTCCCAGCCCCTGCTGGTCACAGGCTGTGCTGTGTGGTCTGAGGATCCCAGGGGTTGGGGGTGGTGGGGGCTGGGAGTGAAGGCAGCCTGGGAGTAGCAGCCTTGGCTCCGGGGTCAGCCCCCGGGGATGGGCTCAGAGATGAGCCTGAGGAATGGACGGAAGCCGCGGGCCCACGGGTGACCTGGCTGGAAGCGCGGGTTATGAATCACCCCAGCCTTTGCTCCTGGCTCTGGAGGAGCGGCTCACACATTCCCAAGGGAGCCAGTGTCTGGGAGACGTGACGTCGTCCCTGGGAGAGGAGTTTCAACCACATTGGCCTCACAGAGACTGGTTCCCATGGGTAACACCCAGCTCCTCAGCCTGAAAAATCCCAGGCTAAGGAGATGGGGCTCTGAACTTTCTTGTGTGTGCGTATGTGTGGTGTGTGTGTGCGTGTGTGCGTTTGCATTTTAAAATACATGCCTAATCCATTATGGGACCTCATCATTAGCTACTGACAACCCGAGTTCAATCCCTGGCTTGGGAAGATCCCCGGAAGGAGGGCATGACAACCCACTCCAGTGTTCTTGCCTGGAGAACCCCATGGACAGAGGAGCCTGGTGGGCTGCAGTCCATGGGGTTGCAAAGAGTCCGACACGACTGAGTGAACAGCCGCTGTGTCCGTGGAGGCTGGTGACGACCCCCATCTCCAGGATCACAAGGAGGACTCGGCTCTGACAGAGAGCCCGCCTGTCTGTAGCCGTCCCAACATTTTTCTCAAAGACTCTCCCTCCGCAAAATCCTGCTCCAAACCCATGATTTGCAAGAAACATTCCCGATTTGACCATGGTGTCTCCTCATTTGCCCACATGCTCGAATCGTGTGGTTAGAGGGAGCTGGCAAACTTTAATTGATTTCAGAAAGGACCGACCAGCCCTAGACAGCTGCTTATTTCTCCCAGCAACAGCCTTAGAGCCCTGGCACCTTCTAGATAAGTCAGTCCATCAGGCCTTCTTCTGCATGGATGCTTCATAAGAGAAGAAGCAGACATCACAGCAGCTTCTCTTTCCACCACCTTCTGTCTCTCTCTCTTCTGAAAAAAATATTTCTTTATTTGGCTGAGCCAGGTCTTAGTTGCAGCATGTGGGATCTAGTTCCCTGACCAGGAACTGAACCTTGGTCCTCAGCATTAGGATCACGGAGTCCTAGCCACTGGACTACCAGGGAAGTCCCATCCACTGCCTTTTCTCTTACAAACCTGACTCCCAAACAATCAGGAGATAGCCCTTATCCTCACACTGTTAGCGGTCATTGCTGAATTAACACTGTTTTATACTTTCATAAAATCTTTATTTCTGCTCACCTATGATAACCTCCTGTTGAAAAGCCCGTAGCTTTCCCCAACCTTCCAGGGTACCAAGAACTGGAAACCTTTAAGGGAGAGCATCTTTTGAGGATATATATATACTAAGTCGCTTCAGTCCTGTCCGACTCTGCGACACCATGGACTGCAGCCCACCAGGCTCCTCTGTCCATGGGATTCTCCAGGCAAGAACACTGGAGTGGGTGGCCATTCCCTTCTCCAGGGGGTCTTCCTGACCCAGGGACTGAATCCACATCTCTTATATCCCCTGCTTGACAAGCTGGTTCTTTACCACTAGTGCCACCTGGAAAGGGAGCCAAGAAGAGGGGGAATTCCGTGCATGCCTCCTTACCAATTAAATGAAGAAACAGCGTACAGTGCTGGGGTTTGCATGAGGGTCAACTGCCGTGGCGTATGAACTGGGGGCAAGATTTGGCTGGTGAAGCCAACTCATCGTTGATGCTTGCTGGCTCACTGGTTTGCAGGCCTCACTAGTACACACTGTGTATTTAAACCAAAGCAAAGCTTCCAAAAAGCAATAACTTGACCTTACAACTTCATATTTAGACATTCGTTGGGTCCGGCTGTCTCCTGCGTATGTGCTAGTAGCCCACATAGGCGCCTATGGCGGTTCATCCCAGCCTGTGTGTCTGTGTGTGTGTCTCAGTCATGTCTGACTCTTTGCGATCTTGTGGACTGTAGCCCACCAGGTTCCTCTGTCCATGGAATTCTCTAGCAAGAAGACTCAAGTGGGGAAACCATTCCCTTCTCCTGAGGATCTTCCCCACCCAGGGATTGAACCTGGGTCTTCCGCACTACAGGCAGATTCTTTAGTGTCTGAGCCACCAGGGAAACCCTCATCCCAGCTGAGTTGGTAGGAATTTCCAGGCAATCCCGCCACCTCCCCCCCGCCCCCCTCTCCTCTTGTTCTTGGGGGCCTGCAGTTCCTCGGAAGCAGTGAGAGGGTGTTTGTGGCTGGGATGCTGAGCTCACATCTAGGGGCAGGGTTGTGAGTTGTTTGTCTCGCCCCCGGGAGGGCAGAGGGGCAGAGAAGGGGGCACCCGGTGGACACAGCCATCGCGGAAACGACCAGCGCCCACACGCCGTGGTTGTCCTTGGCTCGTGGAACGTTCTCTGAAGCACTGGCTTTCTTCCCCCTCATCTCAGACTTTGCTTTCTGTTTCCTTTCTGCCACGCTCCTCCTGAAAACGAGAGCGTCTCGTGGAGCCAGGCTCCCTGTGGGGGCGGTTTGCAGAGCGTCTCGAGTGTGGGAAGCACAGGGCTGGGTTTCCTTTCAGGCCGTGGCTCAGCTGTCTTCTAGTTTATCCTGTCTTGGGTACCAAACCCTGGCCAGGTCTCTCATTTTCCAAGCTTGCTGCTTTCCAAACTGCTGTCAGGGATTAAGGCTTGAATACAGGTGGGTTTCTTCCCCCTCCGGTCCCTGTCACCTGGACATTACCATGGCGATAATCCTCCCCTGAAACACAAATAAAAGGCAGAACCGGTTGGACAGAAAGTGCGGCCACAAACTTCCATCGAGACTGAGCCATCCGGAGCCCGGGGGCTGCCAGGAGCTCCTTCAGGACGGGTCCCTGGGGGCAGGAGGCAGAGGCTGGCCGGCGCGGGGCAAGGGTCAGCCGGCCGTCAGACTGCACTGGAGGGAAGAGCTTCAGCTCGGTTCCTTCGTGGGTTTGGTGGGGTTACGTTGTTCTGCAGCCGGCAGTCCTGTCTGGCCTCCCCGCCGCCCCAGGGAGAAGCAGAGCCTCCCATCCTCAGTGTGTCAGTGGAGATTAGCTGGGGTTTGAATCACGCGGGGTGGGGGAGGGCTGGGATTGTGATCCACTCTGCAAAGCCTTGTGGGCTTTGCCACGGTGGAGGTTTGGGGCTTCTTGAGAAGCCCGGGGGTTTAGGAAGGCAGGTTTCACTATGTCAGCACTGAGAAACCGGTTTGGAGTTCAGGAAGCAAGGACCCACAATAACTAGATGGGTCGAGGTTGATTTAATTTCCTACAGAAAAAAGTGTATTTGCTCAGCCTCCCAAAGGGGACTTGGGGTTGGGCTTGGGGGCTGTAGGGTGGGCTGTGGGAGTTGCTTTTCCACTCTTCTCGCTCTTAACATCCTCTGTGGAATGCTCTGAAGGTTTGGCAGATTCTAAGAGAACATGCTATAGGCTCTTGGGGCCTTCTCTGCAGTGGTTCAAAGCAGTGACCTGGGATTGGTACCAAGAAGCTTTTCGCTATCTGGTTTCTCTGGAGATTCTGGAAGAAGGAGGAGGGGTGGAAGAGATCTGGGTAGGGTGGTTTTGCACGCAGCCTCCCTGGGGTGCGGAGGTTGTCTGATAACCTGGCTGACCTTTTAGTCTTCTCCTGCCCTGAAGTATGAGCCACATGCATTGTTGGGTGACATGCAGAGATGGATGAGCCAGCAGCCAGTCATTCACCCTACAGATATTCAGTGGGCGCCTACTAAATGCCATGGCTAGTTGTGAACACAGTGGAAAAGAATCTTTGCTCTCCATCACTGGAGGGAAAGCAGATTATATGCAGAGATAGAAATAGACCCGGGAGTGATAAATTCGAGGAGAAAAAAGAGAGAGAGAGAGCAAGGGATGGAGTGATTGGGTAGCCAGGAGAGGTTTTCTTTGGAGGTAATGCTTGAATAGAGACCAGGCAGGTAGCACTAGCGGTAAAGAATCCTCCTCTCAACGCAGGAGACAGGGAGGCGCGGGTTAGATCCCCTGGAGGAGGAAATGGCAACTCACTCCGGTATTCTTGCCTGGAGAATCCCATGGACAGAGGAGCCTGGCGGGCTACAGTCCATGGGTCACAGAGTCAGATAGGACTGAAGCAACTTAGCAGCGGCAGCAGCAGCAGCAGCAGCAGCAGCAGCAGCAGCAGGTATCTGGGGGAAGAATGTTCTAGGCTAGTGGTCAGCAGACAGTGGCTCTTCGGCCAAAGCTGGCTGCCTCTTGTTTTGTGAATAGAGTTTTGTTGGGACTCAGCCCCGCCCATTCATTATGTGTGGTCTACGGCTGCTTCCAACCTCATTGAGTGGTTGTGACCAGGAACCCCTGGCCCTCTGAGACTGCATACTGTCTGGTCTTCAACAGAGAAGGTTTGGGAGCTCCTGGTCTAGGCAGGAGCAGAGGACCTGTGCTACTCTTTTTATTATTATTAATTTATATTGGTGTATGGTCCCTTTATAATATTAAGTTTCTGTTGTACAGCAAAGTGAACCTGCCATGCACATACAAGATCCCCTCTTTTTAGGGTTTCCTTCCCATTTAGGTGGGGGCTTCCCCGGTGGTCCAGACAGCAAAGAATCTGCCTGCAATCCAGGAGACCCAGAAAGATCCTCTGCAGAAGGGAATGGCTACCCACTCCAGTATCCTTGCCTGGAGAATTCCATGGACAGAGAAGCCTGATGGGCTACAGTCCGTGGGGTCACAAAGAGTCGGACACAGCTCGGTAACTAGAGAGGAGGCACCCAGGTCCCATTTAGGTCACCACAGAGCATGGAGTCGAACTCCCTGTGCCATACAGTAGGTTTTCATTAGTTACCTGTTTTATATACAGTATCAGTGGTGCATATACGTCAGACCCAACCTCCCAATTCATGCTTTCCCCCCTTGGTGCTCATATCTCAGTGTCTGTACCATTTCTGTAGGTTCCGCATGTATATCACACAGTCGCTCCTCAGCAGTCCACTCTTTCGCTGATGAACACCTGCATTGTCCCCAGCCCTGGTGGCTCGGTGGTAAAGAACCCGCCTGCAAGGCAGGAGACTCGGGTTTGATCCCAGGGTCAGGAAAATTCCCTGGAGAAGGAAATGACAACCCACGCCAGGATTCTTGCCTGGAGAATCCCATGGGCAGAGGAGCCTGGTGGGCTACAGTCCATGGGGTCACACAGAGTCGGACACGCCTGGGGAACTAAAAAAGAACAACATCTGGCACTAAAGACAGCTCTTCAGTCCGCATCTTTCTCGTGTCACTGGGCTCACCCATGTGAGACTCCAGGAAAGAAGCTATTTTTTATATTAGGATAAGCAGGGGAGCGTAAAACTGCCGACAGGCAACTTTAATCAGATTATAGAGCCTGCTCCGTCCCATCCTGCTGTAAACCTGCCACCAGGGCCGTTGATTCTCTTGGGGATGTGTGTGGCTTATTTGGGCTTTGTTCGGAGTTTATAACCGGACTTCCCTGCGGGCTCCCACGGTTAAGAAACTGCCTGCAATGCAGGAGACCCAGGTTCAACCCCTGGGTTGGGAAGATCCCCTGGAGAAGGGAGTGGCTGAGCACTCCAGTCCTCTTCCCTGGGAAGTCCCATGGACAGAGGAGCCTGGTGGCTATAGTCCATGGGGTCGCAAAGAGTCGGATGGGACAGCACTCACGCACAACCCTACTTTGGTTTATTATCTCAGGAGACAGGGCTCGAGTGCTTTGAGAGTGCACCGTCCTTGTTTCTCTTACCTCCTTTCTGCCGGTGGTCCACAATAGCCCCTTTTATAATTTGGACTTTGTCTGAGATGCCCATTGCTGGGCTTGTCAGATGGAGAAGTTTTTCTGGCAGAGCTGACAGCAAGTCTTCAACAGAAGACTTTTTTTTTTTTTTTTGGTCTGGTGTCTATTTAATTGACAGTTTCAACTCTGCATGAACCAGGAAGTTTGGCCACTTAGCTTCCTTGTGATCTCGGGAGAAGGAGGTGAGGAATGAACACGCTTGATAGGAGAGAGAGATGGAAGGAAGAGATCTCTTGGAAAGCCGGTGGTGGTGCCGAGGGGACGTGACCACGGCTCACTGCCAGCGTGTGGTGGGCGCTGGGCTGGAGGTGGTGATGGAGCAAGCTTTCCTCCTGCCCGTTGGGCAGCTGCCAACGCAGGTTTTCATGATTTCATTTACATAGTGCCGCAGCTGCTGAGTTTTGAACACTGAAAGCAGCCCATTAATAAGCCTTTGCTTCATACTTTGGGTGTGAGGGCAGTGACACTTTCTTTAACCTGCAAATTGCCCTGCCTGGTGCCGTGTGGGAGCAAGTTAGTGCTGAAAGGGGTCCCTTTCTGTGGCAGAGGGGCTCTACCCTGGGAGGCATCACGGGGTCCTTCTCCCTCGAGCTCCGTTGCTCCGTTGGAAGAAAGACCTGGGAGACTTCGTGAAGTCCTTCTGGGTCCTCAGAACATTTCTGAATGGCTCGGCCCGTGGTTCCCAGTGACTGCCCCCATCTCCTCCTGGCTCTGGCTTCTGGGCGGTCTTGACAAGCCGGTGTCTGTGGAGTCTGGAGATCTGATAAGTGGGGCGTGACCCCCACCCCCACCCCTGGGGAAAGCCTGGAAGGGACATGGTGTCTAAGCACTCTTGCCTGTGACTTTCAGAACTGGGTGGAACTTTCACCCGTCTGTCAGCACGAATGAGGCCCCTGCCGTATCGGAATCTTTGGGAATGACGCTGCTGGGTCCACGGCCTGCCCGCCCTCGGGGCCTTAGACTGCGGTTCTGCTGCTGAAGCAGCCGTAGCCCAGGACAGCTGCTGCCTTACTAGTTTTCCCAACCTGGAGCCACTGTAGTCCAACCCTTACCATTTAATTCTATTATTATTTTTTTAACTGACCATGTAAAAGCAACGGTTCTCTTTTTTATGTCTTAAATTATGAACGTATGATAACACATTTATAGGAGACTTAGAAAATGCAAAGTCATATATAATTCTACCATGTATTAAAATTATTTTTAAGTAGATAAATTGAGATTTCTTTAGATGGCGTTTTGATAGCGTATTCTCAAGAATTAATTGAATATACAGAAAAGTAGACACATATAGTAGACCTGAAAAGCACCATGAACCAATTCAACATGATTAAGATTTATACAATTTTCACCCAGTTAAGACACAAATTTAAACAATTTATACAATTTTCACACCAGGAGGATACAAATTCAATTCAGGTTCCCATAGACGATAAACCAGAAGACGCTGGAGCATATCCAGGGACATGAAACAAGGTTAAAAGCAGCGGTTCTCTTTCTTTAAAAAAATTTATGTAAGTGTAGTTGATTTACAATATCGTGTAAGTTTTAGGTATACAACACAGCAGTTCAGCTATATATACGTGTGTACGTGTGTGTGTGTGTGTGTATGTATATATATGGTGTATTTACACACATTTTCAGACTCTTTTCCTTTATAGTATAATATTGAGTGTGGCTCCTTGCACACCACAGTAGATCCCTGCTGGTTATCTATTCTAGTCATAGTAGTGTGCATTTAAGGAGGGCATGGCAGCCCACTGCAGTACTCACACCTGGGGAGTCCCCATGGGCAGAGGAGCCTGACGGCTGCCGTCCGCGGGGAAGCAAGACAGACACCACCGAGCGCAAGCGCAGCGCTGCTCCAAGCGTGTACATGATCCCAAGCTCCTGATTTA
>SJYQ01001676.1:480665-500595 GCA_006410935.1 Redunca redunca
GGGAGGGGGGAGGGGTTCAGGATGGGGGGCACATGTACACCTGTGGCTGATTCATGTCAATGGATGGCCAAAACCACCACAATATTGTAAAGTAATTAGCCTCCGATTAAAATAAGTAATTTAAAAAACTGCGCTTGCAATGCAGGGGGCATGAGTTCCATCTGTGGTTGGGGAACTAAGATCCCACATACCCCACAGTGTGGCAAAATAATAATAATTTTTTTTAATTACCAGAAATAGACATAAGGTAAAGAGAGTGTCCCCTCCTGCTGTGGGTTTATGTTCTTTTGTGATGTCTGCCCATCACCTAAAGCAAACCTGGGGACCCCCTTGTTGTTCCCCATCTCAAGCTTAGGGGAACACTGTCTTCATGCCCTGCATATAAGCAGCTGCGGGTTGCTGTCTATGAGGATGGGTTTCCTGTAACTCGGGCGCTGCAGATGCCGGGAGCTGGTTGTTAGGCTCCAGTGGAAATCTTTTTCTCGTTTCTCACAGGTAGTTATGCTAATAGCAGCCTCCTTTAGGCACAGGCCCTTTTCATTTTCAAAGCCCTTTATACACGTGAGCTAACCTCCCTGCTCCCCAGTGGAGTCAGGAGTCCTGAGTCTCCCCGGACGGTGCCACCGGGCCCAGCGAGATGAAGTGGGTCACGGCGTTCCGAGTTAGGTGAGGTTTGGGTTGGGATTCAAGTTGGCGGCTGCCGGACTCCTGGACACGGCCTTGCCTGCACCACACCTTTCTCTTGGCCAGGCCCGCCTGCATGTTGGAGCCAAACCCAAATTCAGGCGGGTCTGGAGAGAGAGAGAGAGGGGAGGGTGACATTTCTTTTCCCTTCTCTCCGAGGGCTGCTCTTCCAGGGGCGCTCAATGCTTTTCTTAAAAAAAAAAAAAAAGAAAAGAAAAAATTAGTAATCCCCCTATGGCAGGTAATCCCTCCAAAACCAGGGAGTCACTTTAAGAAAATATTTTCCTTGTGGACTGTGTCTCCCAGGATGTCAGTAGGAGGGGGCCTGGAGCTGAAGCGCCCTTTCACGGGCCCTGTTTGAAGGTGTCTGTGGTTGGCAGGACCCGCGTGTAAGGGCCGCGGGCGCCTGGCTGTGAGCCGTGACCGCACCGGCGAGGACCACCGGGGCGCGAGCAGGCTGTGGGTGCCTGTGGCCGCCGCGGCATTTCCTCTGTGCTCATCCCAGACACTTCTGGATCTGGCCGGAAGGGGAGCCGGGGAGGGTTCAGGGCAAAGGACCAGCAGGACGGGCTTGGGCGCAGAGGCACCAGGATGACAGCAGCCATCTCATACCATTTCCCAGGGTTAAAAAAAATAAAAGAGCAGAATCTTCAGGATTCCAGAGACATGGAAGCCTGCCCGTGGGTCTCCGTGGGTCTCTGGGTCCCTTCACTTCAGGGAGATGCTCCCCTGGGCCCCACGTGGGTCCTGTGATGCTGGCCCTCAAACACGGCCCACCGCAGGCTCCAGTAAATCAAGCAGAAAGTGTCCTTCGGGTCGGAGCTGGAGGAAGGGGGTGAGAGTGTGTGTTGGTAATGCCGCCAGGGGTGGATACGTTCTGTGGCATGGAGATCCGAGTGTGTGCCTGGCGTGGGGCAGATCCACATAGGGAGATCCGCGTGTGTGCCCAGCATGGGGCAGGGGACATTCTGGGCTGCTTTCAGTCTTGTCTGAGCTGGAGTAGCCATCCCCAGCTCCGTCCTGTGTTCATCTGAAGCCTCTGCCTTTTGTCTTGGTCCACTCTGGCTGCTCTAACAAAAGTTTATCACAGACCAGGGGCTTCGATGAGAAACATCTATTTCTCAGGGTTCTGGAGGCTGAGAAGTCCAAGAGCAGACTGCCAGCGTGGTCAGGGTCTCGGTTTACAGACAGATGTCTTCCCACTGTGGACTGAGGGGGAGAGAAGGACGGACAGAGGGGGAGAGCGAGGGGGAGGGAGAAGCAAATTCCTGTCCGGAAGGTAGGAAGGCCTTTATTTTACCCTCGATTTATAGACCAGTTTTTGGTGAGTAATTCTTGTCTCTTTTTGTAAGGACCCCAGTCCCGTCATGGCGCTTCCCAGGTGGCACAGTGGTAATGAACCCGCCTGCCACCGAAGGAGATGCAGGAGGCGGAGGCTCCATCCCTGGGTCAGGAAGAGGCCGGGGAGCAGGAAACGGCAGCCCACTCCAGTGTCCTTGCCTGGAAACATCCACGGACAGGGGAGCCTGGTGCGCTACAGTCCATGGGGTCACAAAGAGTTGGACACGACTTAGCGCACATGTGTGCATGCTTGTGCACACACACACACACACACACACACACACACACACACACTGCCGTCATTAGGGCTCCACCCTCATGGAATAACTACCTCCCAAAGGAGCCCACCTCCAAACACCATCAGACTGGGGACTGGAGTTTCCACATGTGAATTTGTGGGGAGGATACGGTGTTCAGTCCCTAGCCCCCGTCTGTATAATCTCAGAATTATAGAGCCGCAGGTGTGGATGGGGCAAAGGATGCACAACAAGGACCCAGGAGCAGCGTGAACTTGGGTCCCTTGCCGTTTGCCGGACGTGAAGGGGACCGTGAGAGCAGGCCGGCGGTGGGAAGAGCTGGCAGGGGGAGAGGATGGTCCAGGCACGGGGCTCAGCGTTGCTGGAGCTCCTGAGCGGGACACTGGAAACCCAGGCGCGGTTGATCCCCATCCGCTGCCTGGCCGCGACCACAGCCAGCTTGGTCGTCCCACAAAGGTTGTATCCGGTTGTTGGAACCGTCAGCAGAGGCCCGCTTGTCACCTCGCCTTTGTTGCTGTAGGATCCAGTTTCCCCGAAAACAGAAGTGTGGCCCTGTGCGGCGCTGTGTCCTCCTCACATTTCAGTCATTTCTTCGGGCTTCCTGCTAGCATGGTTTCTCCCCAAGCCAGGTGAATGCTCCTCGGGGAGGGAATGGGATGGAGACGGGAGAGAGGGCTCCCACCAGGATGCAGATACCTGTCTCGGGCCGTCTCCTGGCCTCCGCCTCCTCCTTCTCCATTGTCCAGCGGCTCTTCCTGCCTCTCCCCGCCCCCAGGTCTGTGCTCATCCTCCTGTGTCCCAAGTAACCCCTTCCTTCCCTAGATCACAAGTGTAGGGGCGAGTGCTCAGAAGCGCAGCCTGTCAGGTTTGTTCACGGGTCATCGTTAGCTTGCCCCATTGGGTTCTTTCTCTCTTAAGGCTGGGCTTGTTTCTTTTACTTGGTTGTGTTTTCGGCCCTTCCGGGTCTTTGTTGCCACGAGCTGGCTTTCTCTGGCTGTGAGAGGGGCTCTCTTTGTTGCTCCAGGACGCAGGCCCAGTAGCTGTGGTCCACGGGACCAGCTGTTCTGGCCCGAGATTGAGCCCGTGTCCCCCGCATTGGCAGGTGAACTCTTAACTGCTGGACCACCGAGGACGTCCTCGGTTCCTTCTTGACACTGAAGCTGCAGCCTTCTCCCTGTCTGTTCCTCCCAAGGCTTTCTTCTCACCCTAGATTATTGTTTTCTCCAGAGCTGAGAGCCCAAAGGATCATTACTGCAATTGAGAAAACGGACATAAGTGGTCACTCCCTCTTTTCTCTATGACTCTGTCTCTGACCCGCTCTACGGCCACGGAGAAAGCCCTTTCTGAGCCTAATGCTTCTCTCAGGCGTGGCCACTGCTTTGTCCCTTTGCTTGCACAGAGCGGTTCGGTATTGCTGTTGAACTCTGTGTCTGGTTTTAACCGTGCACCCATCCTTCCCCCTTGAATCCCAGCTCCAGCTTCCATCCGTCTTCTGTGTGGGCACTTCAGATCTGCTTGTCTCTTCATGCTTTTGACCCCCTGTGTTCACTCCTGACTGCTGCACGCTGACCGCCCACAGACGCCCTCTCATCCTGCCTTCTGTTCACGGATGAGCTCCAGCCCTTGGTCTCTATAAATTCCAACCTACTGCATGGTTTTTGACACACCCTTCGTGTTAATAAAAGTGACTCCCAAACTTGCATTCTTGACCCTGAGATTTCTTCACATGTCAGCTCTTTGTGTCCTTTTTAGTGTCCACCTCCTCAAGCTTGTTACCTGTGAAGGCCAGTGGCCTCTTGGCCCTCGGTGTTGCTCTGCAGTGGGTATCCTCATTTCTCACCAGGGTAAAATCATTTATAAATGTTGGGGTAAAGCTTTAGGGTAAAATCATTATCTCTTTACCTGTTGGCATTCGTTTAGCAGCTTACTGTCACTTAATGTTTACCCATAATGCAGGCTTTTCAAAACCAAACGCTCTGTTTCACTCCTTGGCACTTCTTGGGTGTACACCGCACTCTGCAGGCTTTAAGGGACTATGTTACGATTGACATTGACACTTTTAAAGGATGCCATTCCCTCCTCCCCCACTGTTTACTGGAGAAGTCCTCAGGTTGGGTTTGAAGTTTCCTCGTGATTAGATGGAGGTTGTGTTCTCCGGGCTGGAATCCTGGCTTGGAGCTGCGGTATCTTTCTCACTGTGTCGCACCCAGCGTCCACCCTGTCCTGACTGGTGACGCAGGTGTTGATGCTCGTGTAAAGTATTGTCTGAGTTCTGCCGTGTGTGATTGCTGTGTTCCTTCTCCCTTGCAACAAGTGAACAGTCTGCTAGGGAGACTTTCAGGTCATGCAAAGATGTTCAATGAAATTCCTCCTAGGACTCGCATCCGGTGGTGACTCTTGCCTGAACCTGCCTTTACCATGATGGTTGCCAGCGACCTTGCCCCTCAGTGCTGGCTCGGCAGTCATCACTCGGTTCCTGGTGTTCTACTGCTGGCGAGAGACCTCTCTCCTCTCCACTTATATACCTGTCCGTTCACTGCAAATAGAGGGGGAAACAGTGGAAACAGTGGCTGACTTTATTTTTCTGGGCTCCAAGATCACTGCAGACGGTGATTGCAGCCATGAAATTAAAAGACACTTACTCCTTGGAAGGAAAGTTACGACCAACCTAAACAGCATATTAAAAAGCAGAGATGTTACTTTGCCAACAAAGGTCCATCTAGTCAAGGCTATGGTTTTTCCAGTGGTCATGTATGGATGTGAGAGTTGGACTGTGAAGAAGGCTGAGTGCTGAAGAATTGATGCGTTTGAACTGTGGTGTTGGAGAAGACTCTTGAGAGTCCCTTGGGCTGCAATGAGATCCAAACAGTCCATCCTGAAGGAGATCAGTCCTGGGTGTTCTTTGGAAGGACTGATGTTGAAGCTGAAACTCCAGTACTTTGGCCACCTCATGTGAAGAGCTGACTCATTTGAAAAGACCCTGATGCTGGGAAAGACCGAGGGCAGGAGGAGAAGGGGATGACAGAGGATGAGATGGCTGGATGGCATCACGGACTCAATGGACGTGAATCTGAGTGAACTCCGGGAGTTGGTGATGGACAGGGAGGCCTGGCATGCTGCGGTTCATGGGGTCGCAAAGAGTTGGACATGACTGAGCGACTGACCTGAACTGAATTGAATTCACTGAACTCACCAGTTCCTGAATTCCTTAGTTATTCGATGGCTTACTACTTTCTTTAATTACCAAAATGTCCCTGATTTGCCAGTGGGATCTCCTTCAAACTGGCTCCTCTGTCCTTACACATATGCACACTTGCTGGATGTTAGGTCCCTCCAGAGTACATTAATGCTACGGTCTGTATATGACAGTGCCTTTCAGGCACAGGAGAGAGACGCCTTATCTCTGTGGATGCTTTCTCAGGTCCTTTCATGCTGCTGTCAAGTAAGCAGCAGCTTCTTGATTGGGCTTTCCTGATAATTCAGCTGGTGAAGAATCCGCCTGTGATACAGGAGACCCTGGTTTGATTCCTGGGTCCGGAAGATCTGCTGGAGAAGGGATAGGCTACCCACTCCAGTATTCTTGGGCTTCCCTGTTGGCTCAGATGATAAAGAATCCGCCTACAATGTGGGAGACCTGAGTTCAATCCCTGGGTTGGGAAGATCTGCTGGAGAAGGGAAAGACTACCCACTCCAGTATTCTGGCCTGGAAAATTCCATGGACTGTATAGTCCATGGGATTGCAAAGAGTCAGACATGACTGAGCAACTTTCACTGTCACTGTAAATATCTTAACACATTTGCGCAAGTTGTTTTGTGGTTAAGAACGCTGGAGCATCACAGCACTGAAAGGTCTGCAAGTCGTTTCGTGGTTAAAAACGCTGGAGCGTCACAGCACTGAAAGGTCTGCTGGCTTGCACTGGGGAATCTATAAGTGACACTTAGCTGCTGTTAAGTCCTCCCTCATTTTTGAGTGTCTTTTTACCAAGCCACGTTACTCACATGTATGTCAAAGGGCTTAGTGGATCAACATCTGTTGTTGACATTCACACGAGAAAGATTAAATGAAAACTGCATAGTGGAGATGATTTCTTACCAGGAATTATGAATTCAGATGCCTACAGGGTCCAGGAAGTTAACTCAAATGATTACGGCTTGTGCTTTGGCGTGGTGTGGATTGCACCAGGGAGCCCATACTCTGCCTGAAAGAGACAGCTTTTCAACTCTGACT
The DNA here is from genome assembly GCA_006410935.1 of Redunca redunca. Lineage (NCBI taxonomy): Eukaryota > Metazoa > Chordata > Mammalia > Artiodactyla > Bovidae > Redunca > Redunca redunca. Next base: position 487,176 of record SJYQ01001676.1, read on the forward strand.
ACCTGTTCCTGTGTAGGAATATAGGTGTGAGGAGGACGGATCTTCTCACTTTTCAAGATCATCCAAAAATCCAGATGTGTATGCAAAACCTAAAAAAATCTCCCATCATTATATCTTATAACTTCATTTTTTTTAAAGGTTAAATCACACGTCAGGCTAAATAGAGCACCCTTCAGGTCTCTAAGGCCCTCCCCTGTGGCTCAGCAGTAAAGAATTGGAGATGCACACAGGAGATGCAGGTTTGATCCCTGGGTCTGGAAGATGCCCTGGAGGAGGAAATGGCAACCCACTCCAGTGTTCTTGCCTGGAGAACCCAAGGGACCGAGGAGCCTGGTGGGCTACAGTCCACGGGGTCAGAAAGAGTCAGACATGGCTGAGGCAACTGAGCATGCACACAGAGGTCTCTGAGCTGAGCCAACTAGCTCCATGCCTTCAGCCCCTGATTACCTTAAAGTATGGCAGCAGAGAATTGATAATAAAGCCTTCATGAGTCTTCCTGAGGAAAGAATTTGATGGTCCTGTGATTTCTTATCCAGAGAAAAAATTCTTTAAGGTTCATCTTCAGTTCAGTTCAGTTGCTCAGTCATGTCCAACTCTTTGGGACCCCAAGGACTGTGACATGCCAGGCCTCCCTGTCCATCCCCAACTCCTGGAGTCTCCTCAAACTCATGTCCATTGAGTCAGTGATACCATCCAACCATCTCATCCTGTCATCCCTTTCTCCTCCTGCCTTCAGTCTTTCCCAACATAATTGTCTTTTCCAATGAGTCAGTTCTTTGCATCAGGTGGCCAAAGTATTGGGGCTTCAGCTTCAGCATCAGTCCTTCCAATGAATATTCAAGACTGATTTCCTTTAGGATGGACTGCTTGGATCTCCTTGCAGGCCCAGGGATTCTCAAGTCACCTCCAACACCACAGTTCAAAAGCATCACTTCTTCAGTGCTCAGCTTTCTTTATAGTCCAACTCTCACATCCATACATGCATGACTACTGGAAAAACCATAGCTTTGACTAGATGGGCTTTTGTGGGCAAAAAAACGAAACGAAACAAAACAAAACGGTTCATCTTAAGAGTCCCAGTTAAAAAAGAAAGCAAGATATAAAACCCATTGCTGGAGAACCTGAATGAATTTCTTTTGGTGTATTGCTAATGACCTCTCCCTAAAGATTCAATTCCAAGTGGCTTCCTGGATCCGTGTGCCAGTTTTCTAGCACATGTAATTCTGGTACTTGATGTTTCGAGGTCAGTTACTGGCCTTTATTCTGGAGCAAAGAAGGATTGTAACAACCATTGCCCACCCTGTTAATACACACTGCAGCCTATTGTCCTCACCTTGCCAAGTTATTTCCAGAGGGGAGCATCTTTTAGTAAGGTGCAGTTGGTCATGACTTCACAAATATTTCTACTGAACTGTTACCAAGAAAACTTTTGCCTTATGAATTTTTTTGTTCTATTACTCTGCTAAAACAAACACACTCCAAAAAGACCTGTGGTCTTCCAGTTCAGTCAAATGCTATGCCCCAGGCCCCATCTCTCTTTTCTCTCTCTTTTCTTCTGGAGAGAAGGCATAAGAAATGCCAAGTTATAACACACGGCCTTTTTCAGGTGCGTATGGTGTTTTCTGTCCTTCGTCTTACTCTGGTTAGGTTGGCTGGACTTCTGATTTGAAGAGCCTTCAAGTGCCCTCCCCCACCCCCTTTAAACTGGAGTGTAATTGCTTCACAGCGTTGTGTTAGTTTCTGCTGCACAGCACACTGAATCAGCTGTAAGGACACAAAGATCCCCTCTCTTGGGTCCCCCCCCATTCCCCTCATCTAGGCCATCACAGAACACCGAGCTGAGCTCCCCCTGCTTGAAGCAGGTTCCCGAGAGCTATCTATTTTACACACCGTAGTGTATATGTATAATTTGGCCACCTGATGCGAAGAACTGACTCATCTGAAAAGACCCTGATGCTGGGAAAGACTGAGGGCAGGAGGAGAAGGGGATGACAGAGGATGAGATGGTTGGAGGGCATCACTGACTCAATGGACATGAGTTTGGGTAAACTCTGGGAGTTGGTGATGGACAGGGAGGCCTGGCGTGCTGTGGTCCATGGGGTCGAAAAGAGTTGGACGCAACTGAGCGACTGAACTGAAGTGAACTGAGTGTATATATATCAATCCTAATCTCCCAATTTATTTCACCCTCCCATTCCTCCCACCACCCCTCCAAGTTCTCATGTCCATTCCCCACATCTGTGTCTCTGTTCCTGCCCTGAGAATAGGTTCATCTGAACTATTTTTCTAGATTCCCCGTGTACGTGTTAATATACGGGTATTTGTTTTTCTCTTTCTGACTTAACGTCAGTCTGTATCAGTCTAGTAGAACCTATTGGTTCCTGGTTGGAACTGACAGACTTGTCAGGTTGCGGTTGACCCTTTACGTCTTCTCTGAACATTCCCCTGTCTTCTGTTCTTCCTGGATAGATGGTGCTAGGAAAGAAGATCTCATGAAAGGCGTTATTTTCCAGTTCTTTCTCATCTGAAGGCTTTCTTCCGACAGGCTTGTGTCCTGGCCCCAGGGAGGGATTCAGCTCTGAATGATTCTGAGTGGGCTTCCCTGGTGGCTCAGACTGTAGAGTCTGGCTGCAAAGCAGGAGAGCTGGGTTCAGTCTTTGGGTTGGGAAGATCCCCCGGAGAAGGGCATGGCAACCCACTCCAGGACTCTTGCCTGGAGAATCCCATGGACAGAGGAGCCTGGTGGGCTACGGTCCATGGGGTCACATAGACTCGGACACCACTGATCAACTAACACTTTCACTTTCGCTGAATAGGGGTGCAAATCTCTGCACTCTAATCCTCACCCTAAAATTTTCCAATTTTCTAAAATTGGTGTCTCTTTCCTGTTCTGAATAGCGTCCCTACCTTTCAGATATTCTGGTGTCTCGTTGAAAAGGGCAAACGAGTCTCTTTCAGCCCTGGTATTTTTTTGCAGACTCAGCTTCACCGGGCACAAACCTGAAACACAGCCGCTCACTCCCTGTGTTTACTTTTATTTCCAGCCACATCTGGAGGCCAAAATTCATAAATTCATCGCCAGGCCTGACAACAGTTTACTGAGTTAGTATGTTAAGGGAAGAGAGAGAGGAAAAAAAAAAAACACAACGATCTCCTGACTTGTCGGGTGTAAAATGGATGGAGAACCCGATGGGCGGACCGTAAACCCTAACCGTGTTTATTAACATCTGCGGCCTGCCTGCAGACGGTGGAGGCGTGAGTCGGCCCTGTTTGTCTTGGAGATTGAGTCCAGAGCGTTCCACGGTGTACCCTCCATATATATATACGGCCAGGCGTTGTGTTAGCCCTGCGGAGGCCAAGGCGAGGAACAAGGGCTGTTCAGAGGAGGGACCACAGATTCGATAGGGCGAGGGCGGGAAGGGGCCCCAGCCGTGTTTGCAGTAGAGGCTGGAAGGTGGGTGGGCCGATTCTCGTGACGTACTTGAGGCTTTAAAAAACGGTCATAAATCTGATGCCTGTCGAACAGGGCTGGCAGCTTCTTTCCCTTTCACAACCAGGTTCTGTATGACTCCCCCCACCCCCACCCCCCGCCCAAATTTTTTTTTCAATAACAAAAATCCTCTAAACTCCCGTGAAGAATGTCTTTTTCTCCCACTATGCGGAATGTTTCCAAGAGCACACTGGAGTGTTTCAAGGGGAGGCTGGAGTCTCCCCACCCCACCCCAGCCCCCACTCCCTGTCCCTCTCAATCCCGGGGGAAGGGTGTTGCCATTATTTTTTTTTTTGCAGTTTTACTGAAATGTTGGAGTGGATACAGCGGCACTGACGTGCAGCCCTGTTGGATAGCTTGCCTCTGACCGGAGACCTGCCCGGCGCGCTCTGGGTCGGCCAGGAGCCCCCTGCCTGAGCCAGCAGCATCTGTAGGTTTCTGCTCTTGGGGCATAAAGAGAGCAGGGACCCAGGGAGCCGTTCTGGAGGCCCCAGGATGCCGGTTGGCGGGGATGGAGGAGAAGGATATGCTGTTGGTGGCCACAGCCACAGACCCTCTGACTCGAAAGAAGTGTTCCGGGGATGTCCTTTTAGCAGGCGGTTTGGCTCTGGGGTACCTCACGTCTGAGGTGAGAGCCCGCCAAAGAAAAGGGCACTTTTTGTGGTCAGAGCCCAGGGGCTTGGACGAAACTCTTGGCTGGAGGGAATCTGTGCCTGGGGAGGGCGTGGCCCCCCAAGGAGGAGAAAGCCTCCCCGCTGCCGGCGAGGAGCTCGGGGCTGCCAGGTCGGGGAACACTGAGCGACTGTTGGAGAGCTCGGCCTGCCCGCCGAGCCCAGGTGCGCCCTGGCCAGCCAGCTCTAGTGCCCCCCTCTGCCTGCCTGGCCAGAGCGTTCTGTCTCCCTGGGAAGTGCCTCCATCAGGGTCGCCGTGCGTCCTGGGGCACTTGACCATCTGCTGTGATTTTATGGGACGTGGGGGCTTTTCCTCCCCTCCTCCACCCCCACCCCCACCTCCCGCACCCCCGGGTCACCGAGTTCCTTGTCAGCACTGGGCAGCGTCCCAGCCAAGCTGCCAACGGTCGGAGCTGAAGTGCTCGCTGCTTTTCAAGGCATATTTCCTGGCTCCTGGCCCCGCTGGACTGCTTGGTTATTTGGGCAGGGTTGTTCGAGGGTGTGAAACCAGTCGGGCCAGGGAGGAAAGTTAGCGCTCAGCCCTGTGGGCTGGGGCTTCCCCACGGAGGAGGGCTGTTATAGGGGCACAGACCTGGCCCCCGCAGGGACCCCTGGAAGAAACCCAGCCACAGATGTGCCAGTACTTTTCCGCTGACGGGTGGGGCGGAGGAGGGGAGAACTTTGAGCCCCAGTGGCGGAGCGGCAGAGGGACTTCCCAGTCTTGCCTTGGATAGGTGAGCCCCGCAGAAGGCAAGTCGTCAGGGAGCCTGTACTTATTTATCTGTTAGTTTTAAGCACGTTTCGCCCCTGGTGAAAAGTTGAGTGGTCATGCCAGAGGCCCTCATCAATGCCTTCCCAGAACCCAGTGAGCCAGAGAAGGACAGGCTCATTGTGCCGCCGCGGGCCTTCCCAGCACGTTGTGAACTCAGCTCAGCGGCAGGTGCTGCGAGGGAGCACTGCTTTTTCAAGGGCTCTCTGACTTTCTGCCCTTGCCTTGAGGTTGTGTCTGCAGTTCTGTGAAAATGAGGGCTCCCCTGGCTTGTGTCCTCGGTGGGGGGTTGTGTTCTCGCAAGCCTAGCTGTTCTTTGTTTTTGCCGTATCAGCATGGCCGCACTCCCCAGCATGGTCTTGGAGCTGGGGCCCACCCTGGTCACTCCCAGAAGGCAGGCAAAGGTGACCGCGGCCTGCCTTCACTCACGCTGCGAACCTAAGTCCTCCCCTCCAGGTGAACAGCAGAAGATCATTTCCTGCGAGGCGCCTTCATGTCACTGTCGCCTGCATCCCACTCCCAGAGCATCCTTCTCTTTTTCTTCCTAGAAGCTTTATGATTTATCCGTTTATCCAGTGTTTGTGTTTAATTGTGTTCATGCTCTGTGAACCTGCCTGGAATACAAGCCAGTGGGACAAGCAGAGGCTGGATTGATCTCTCACTGACGAAACCCCAGCTACCAGCAGGTCATCTGACACCCTTTATGGACCATAAAGAAGGCTGAGTACCAAAGAACAGAAGCTTTTGAACTGTAATGTGGGAAAAGACTCTTGAGAGTCCCTTGGACTGCAAGGAGATCCAACGAGCCCATCGTAAAGGAGATCAGTCCTAAATATTAATTAGAAGGACTGATGCTGAAGCTGAAACTCCAATACTTTGGCCATCTGATGTGAAGAACTGACTCATTGGAAAAGACCTTGATGCTGGGAAAGATTGAAGGCAGGAGGAGAAGGGGATGACAGAGGGTAAGATGGTTGCAGCCCATGGAGTCGCAAAGAGTCGGGCACGACTGGGCGACTGAACAACGATGACAAGATGCCCACACAGTATCTGAATTAACAGGATGGGAGCTGAGGATGGGTACAAACGGCAGAGCAGACAGGGCCGCCGCCCGGCGCTGGTCCTCTCTGGCTTCCTGCATCTCTCTTGGCTCTTGTTTATACTTAGCTGCTTGCAGAGAAGAAGGGGGAAAAGGATTTTCTTTTAACATTCAAACCTGATTGTTGATCTCTCAGACTTGCAGTTGTGATCAGAGATGCAGAATTATGGTATATTTATTTTAGATGGGAAAAAAATGCCAGCAAGATCATGAGTTTCTTTGCCATTTTTAGCAGAGATGAATCATCGCAGGGGCATTTTTTCTTAACCAAAAAGATGGAACTGCAATGTCCTGGCTTCTTGGGAGGTTTCTAAAAGTTTGGGTTCTGACGTGACGTTATGCTTATGCTAAGGTACATCTCTAGTTCCTTATACTCATGGCGGTGTGGGAGGTGGTCCTGGTCACCAGCAAAGCTGCTCATCTTGTGACCATGTCAGGTTGGCACTTTCTGCAGACGGGCTCAAAAGGGTGAAGGGTTTCATCATCCACCACCAAATGCCTTTAGATTGAGGGTCTGCATCTGGTCATGGATTCTCAGATGCCCACAAGTTGGGAATTTTGGAGACTTCTCCAGGCATCTTTGAATAACCAGAGCCTTCTGGTTGAAAGCCCCAGTTGATGTGAATGTCTGTGTGAGAGGCTTGCGGCATTTTCTCCAGGAAGGGGAGTGAATCCTACAGGCTCTGAGGTCTAGCTGATAACACCTGTGCTGGGCCACCCATGTTCTAAGTCCGACTTTGCCTCCACCCGGCTCCTCCTTTTTATTCCAAGGCCGAGCCTCCATATTTCACAGCTGGAGACTGGCTGAGAAGGGAAGAGAAAGCTGTGAGCAGATACCTAATTTTATGCAATTTGCAGAGATGCAATCATGGCAAACATATAAAAATGTATATAAACACAGATGGTGTGGAGGGTTTTGTTTGTTTTTTGGGTATTTTTTTTTTTCTGTTCCCATCTCTAGATGAACACAAATTCTTCTGCAAGTGAGTCTGTATTACCTGCCCTTTAAGGAGATTCAGGAATTCAAGATACAGTTGACAGACTAGCGAACTAACTTAAGAGGAGGTATGAGTTTGTGTATTAAAAAGCAGAGACATCACTTTGCTGACAAAGGTCCATCTAGTCAAAGCTATGGTCTTTCCAGTAGTCAGGTATGGATCTGAGAGTTGGATCATAAAGAAAGCTGAGCACTGAGGAGCGGATGCTTTTGAACTGTGGTGTCGGAGAAGACTCTTTAGAGTCATGCACTGCGAGATCCAACCAGTCCATCCTAAAGGAGACCAACCCTGAATATTCATTGGAAGGACTGATGCTAAAGCTGAAGCTCCAATACTTTGGCCACCTGATGCAAAGAGTTGACTCACTGGAAAAGACCCTGATTCTGGGAAAGACTGAAGGCAGGAGAAGGGTCGACAAGGAAGCCTGGTGTGCTTTAGTCCATGGGGTGGCAAGGAGTCGAACACAACTTAGTGACCGGACAGCAACGACAGTGTCTGCAGCAACCTTATATCCAAGTGAGATCCTCTGTAAAACAGGCTCTGGTTTCACCCACTTCATTAGAACTGACTCAGATGCTTTCCTTTTCGTGGGTGAGTAATTGTGTACAACTACTACAGTTTCTTCATCCATCTGTTGGTGGACATTTAGCCTGTTCCCATGCCCTAGACATTGTAAATAGTGCTGCGATGGGCATTGGGGTACACGTGTCCTTTTTAATTCTGATTCCCTTGGGTATATGCCCAGTAGTGAGATTGCCAGATTCCTTTTTTTTTTTTTTTTCCTCGACAGTCCCTTGACCTTATGGTGCAAAATTTTGCCCGTTACTCATTGGAAATAACACGGAATGTGATGGTGGCAGAATCGTTCAGCCCCAGATGTTCTTACCTATCGGGCAGTAGAATTATCTTAGACCCCATCCTCAGTGGAGGAGGTTTGGGGAAGCGGGATTTCTTAAGGTGGAAATGAAAGGTTTTACGTTAATCCCACAGTGTGAAAAGATGAGTGGGGTGGACCGTGCCTTCAAGGGGCATCCACCCTCCTCGGGACCAGCTGATAGCACAGACCTAACTGGGAATTTACAAGAGTGAGAGAGCTGTGGGGTCTCTGAACAGGCAGGTGGAAGGACTGGAGTGTTTGCCAAGTGTTTCTGGAAACCAGCGGTGCTGTAGTTGTACTGACGCCTGTGCCTACGCAAATAGAAACTCCACCCACTTCTTTGGAAACGTCTAAGGCGATAGGCACACCTAATCTCTGCCCCAGTTCTGGGCTTGACCCTTCAGCTTCGTAAGTTGATAAAACTTTGCTCGCTCATGTTCCGGTGTAAGGCATGGCTTGACAGCCTGTGTGTGTGTGTGTGTGTGTGTGTGTGTGTGTGTGCGTGCACAAGCCTTGTGTGCAGAGTGCAGTTGGGCTGTGTCCAGTTTCTGCATCAGACTCCGAGCCCCTGGGCAGTCAGTGCGTGCAAGTTTGTGTGATAAGTCGCTTCGGTAGTGTCTGACTCTTTGTGACCCTATGGGCTGCGGCCCACCAGGCTCCTCTGTCCATGGGATTCTCCGGGCAAGAATACTGGAGTGGAGTCCCACTGCCTTCTCCAGGGATCTTCCCAACCCAGGGATCTTCCCGACCCAGGGATCGAACCTGCGTCTCTTACAACGTCTCTTGCATTGGCAGGCGGGTTGTTTACCACTAGTACCACCTGGGAAGCCCCCCAGGTGGTCAGACCTGTGTCTGCTCTGTGCTCCGTTACACATGTGCCCTTGTATGTGAATCTCTGCCCTCTTAGAGGACTGTTTAGCCCTGTGTCTGGGGCTTTCTGAGTCTTACGGGAGGAGGGCTGGTCTTCTCTCGTTTTGTGCTCCATCCCCCACAGCTTTCCTCCTGGACCATCACATCTGTCCACAGCTGGCGGGTGTGGGGCCCAGGTCCCAACAAGTCCCTGGTCTCCTTGGAAGCCTAGAGAGTGAGACAGAGGTTCATCATCGTCTTACCTCTGACCTCCAGGTTTAAGAAACTGTCTAAAATCACACCTCAAACCCAGCCCCGGAGCCGGTGGGGTCAGACTATGCATGGGGCCAGGCTGGGTCCCCACACCGCTGGGTCCCCAGAGGGGCCTGTTGCCCTGGGACCCAGAAAGCCAAGCTAATCAACCATCTGAACTGTCCGGCCCCGAGTCGGAGCTTGCGGCTTTGCCATCAGCCAAGCCTGGCAAAGGGTGTGTCATATTATGGGGCTTCAGGAATTCCGTTTGATATTTTAAAATATCTGCACATTCTCCTGGTCTTGGTTAAATAACCTCTCTTTTGTTAGGATTTTGTGATAAACCCGAAGAAACCCGCCCCTGTTGCCCACACATGCCTTCCACAAGGAAAACAATCATCTCTCCTTCTCACAACTTGCCTTTCTTCTGAAATGGCCCATCTCCAGCCCGCCCGCCCCGGCTCCCAGCTGGGTTCTCCCGTGTCCCCAGACGTCCCGGGGAGACAGGAAGAGGATGCAGATTGTCCTGACTTTGCTGATGGAACTAATACAGTGGCAGAAGCGCAGGGTCGGGACTGGGCTGCCCCGGGCTCCCACGGGGGCCTCTGGCTTGCTCTTCTGGTTCTGGGCTCAGCCAAGCACCTCCCACCAGCCTCATTCGAACGTTGCCTCTGCCACGCATTCTCGCCTTCTCTCCTCGGTGATTAATGAATCACCTTTTGCCTGCCTGCTTTGCAGGTGGCTATGAACCACGCTCGCTTCACTGATGCTCAGAAAAGTGGTAAAGACCTCTTGTGCCCCAGATGGTACAGCTAGAAAGTGGCAAAGTTGTAATTCACACCTGGAGAGGCCGAATGTCTTCGTTTCCACTAAGCCAGGCAAACTCTCTGGCAAATGGCACTGCGGCTGTTCTCTGCTCACCTGCCGGGTGGCCTGCTTGCCACCAGGGAGGTGGATCCGCGCTCGCACCCTGCACATGCTGGGCATATGATGCATGTGCTCAGACAACCAATATGTAGCATTTCTTGCTGTTCTTCGGTCACTAAATCACGTCCGCCTCTTTGTGACCCCATGACTGCACCAGGCTTCCCTGGTGGCTCAGATGGTGAAGAGTCTTCCTGCAATGCAGGAGACCTGGGTTTGATCCCTGGGTCGGGAAGATCCCCTGGAGAAGGAAACGGCAACCCACTCCAGTATTCTTGTCTGGGAAATCCCCATGGACAGAGGAGCCTGGCGGGCTACAGTCCATGGGGTCACAAAGAGTCGGACACGACTGAATTTTGAACTGTTGAACTTTTTTTGGACTGTGGCCCTCCAGGCTTCCCTGTTCAGTATCTCCCAGAGTTTGCTCAGACTCATGTCCGTTGAGTTAGTGATGCTATCTAATCATCCCATCCTCTGTTGCTCCCTTCTCCTTTTGCCTTCAATCTTTCCTAGCCTCAGGGCCTTTTCCGAACAAGACTTTTCCAGAGTCAGCTCTTTGCATCAGGTGGCAAAGTACTGGAACTTCAGCTTCAGCATCAGTCCTTCCAGTGAACATTCAGGACTGATTCCCTTTAGGATTGGCTCATTTGATCTCCTTGTCGTCCAAGGGATTCTCATATGTTACGTGTTACATGTGTTATATGTAACATATAACCCATATAGTATAATCTATAATATACACATAGAATATGTAACATATCCATATAATGAGGGATTCCCTCATAGCTCGCTTGGTAAAGAATCTGCCTGCAGTGCAGGAGACCAGGGTTTGATTGCTGGGCCGGGACGATCCCCTGGAGAAGGAAACAGCAACCCTTTCCAGGATTCTTGCCTGGGAAATCCCATGGACAGAGGAGCCTGGTAGGCTACAGTCCATAGAATCACAAAAGTCGGGCACGACTTAGCAACTAAAACCACGTAATAAGCATCACAAAACGCAAGCATCCTTTGTTTCCAGTGTCTTATTTCTCCCCAGGCTTTCTGCTCTGGGAGGGGGTCCTGTCCTGTCTGGCATTGTTACCACCTAGTCTAAAAGCACAAGCACATAGTAGGTGCTTTGTCCACATCAGCCTGCCCTTGCGGTGTGCGGTGACTTTAGATAAGGTCTGTGGCCACCTCTGTGTTGTGTATTCTTGTTATAGGGTTGTGGGGAGGCTTCATGTGAGTTTCTTTTTTTGTTGTTAAGAAGGCCTCTCCACAGCAAAAGAGACACAGAAGCACAGAACAGTCTTCTGGACTCTGTGGGAGAGGGCGAGGGCGGGATGATTTGGGAGAATGGCATTGAAACGTTATCATATGTGAAACGAATCGCCAGTCCAGGTTCGATGCATGAGACAGGGTGCTCGGGGCTGGTGCACTGGGATGACCCAGAGGGATGGGGTGGGGAGGGAGGTGGGAGGGGGGTTCAGGATGGGGAACACGTGTACACCCGTGGCGGATTCATGTCGATGTATGGCAAAAACCACCACAATATTGTAAAGTAATTAGCTTCCAATTAAAATAAATTATGTTAAAAAAAAGAAAGCCTCTCCTTCTCTGCAGGACTGTGTGGTGGCTGCTATCGGTGTCCAGCATCCACCAGGCTGGCTGGTCACGGCATGGTCCTGAGGAGGGCTGGGGGGTGAGGGTACACTCTGGCTGTCATCTGCCTGCCTGGGACCCACCGGGGCCCAGAGCGGGGGGAAGAGAGAGAACTCTCCAGGCCAGGAGAGAGAACTCACTCCCTGACGGGGACAGACTTCTGTGTGTCACACGGGAGGACGAGCGCCTTCGGCTCCCAGAATGAGCTGTGTCCCCGGGGCCCGGCTGGGCCTTGGAAGGACCTCGGGGCTCCCCGAGAAGCAGGGCGCTGGGTGACCCGGCCTCCCTGCTCCGGCCAGCTGGGACAGGTCCAGCTCTGCTTGTGCTTAACAAGGGGGCCCTGGATCCAAGTTTGTTTGCGAGGAGGGAAGGCATTTAAATGATCACACGTAGTAACGTTTACTATGCTCCGGACACTGTCGGAAGTGCTTTACCAACGTTAATTCTTTTACCCTCCCAACAGCCTTGGAGGGCGGTGTTGTTAGTGTTATTGTACCGCCTGCTGACAAATGAGGAAACTGAGATCCAGACAAAGTCCAGGCTGCATGTGACAGAGGTGAGGTTCACACTCGCACGGTCCCAGCTGACGCTGGGAGCTGCTGCTTTAAGAAAGAATTTGGAGAGCCTGAAGGGTCTTCCCCGCGGCGCCCTGACTCTCAAGCTTACTGAAAAAGCAACAAAGGAAGACGATGGCTGGGCGTTGGGGAGGGGAAGACAGAGAGGAGGCGGAATCAGGTCCTTGGGCCACTTCCACCTGACCAGCCCGGACACCAAGCCCGGGAGGTGGGGGCTTCTTTGTCCCCCAGCCACAAAGCATAGCTCTTAAGTTGGGATTTGCCCATCAGTAAATCAAGGTACCTGAAAAGTGAACTGGGGAACCGACTCTTTCTCCATTTTTTTTTTTTTTTTATTAAAACAAACAGCACCGTGAAATGTCAACCTGTCGGTCGTTTGGAAAGTTTGCGGCATGGAAAGGCAATTGCCCAAATGACTTTTTAAAAGTATGAGAATGTGCCTGGCTGAACGTTTTTTAATTAACGCCTCAAGTTAACGTTAATAACTATTCATAGCTCGGCGAGCTGGGTTTGGGGTGGTTGAAGGAAAATTTGGTATCTCTGGCAGAGGCGCAGTGTTGACCTGGCTGGCAAGGGGGCTGTCAGCCGCTTTCGCAAACCTCAGGGACCTTGGGGCCTGTGTGGGCCCGTTTGCAGTCAGGGTGTGGGCTTACGGGGCGTCACTGGACGTTTCTTGTAAGTCTAAGTGTTGCTGCCGCTGCCCAGGTGGTCTCTGGGACTCAGGTCTCCCCAGATATGCCCACCCTCAATCTGGTGAGCAATCCTCTCGAGGGGATTCTTTAAAAAAAAAAAAATGTTGCTTGGGGTCACACCATTTAAACTTACCTCCCTGCTTTTCTATGATCTCATTTTTTCCTTAAAATATCTTTGGAAAAATGTTTTTGAGTTGAGCATTTTGTTTTCCATTCAGACATGGTGAAACTGACACACGGGGCCCAAGGCTGGGCGGGAGGGTGGGGGACCCGGGCCTCGCACACCTTTGTGGGTCAGTCCTTAGCAGGCTGGGTGCGCCTGGGGCCGCGGTAGCTTCTTAAATCCTGCCCGACGATGCTGCAGCTCCGTGTCACTGGTGGGTACACGCCATGTTCGGAAGGTGTCCCTCCAGGCAAAGATGCAATTTTAAAAGAGAAAGCTGGAAATGCTTCCAGTTATTTTTTTAAATATATTTTAAATTGGAAGATAGTTGCCTTACAATGTTGTGCTGGTTTCTGCTGTATGACCCTGTGAGCCAGCCGTAAGTACACGTATATCCCTTGCCCCCTGGGCCCCCCTCCT
>SJYQ01001676.1:500604-516761 GCA_006410935.1 Redunca redunca
TCCCCCACCCCACCCCCAGGGTCGTCGCAGCACCAGGTTGAACGCCCTGTGCTGTGAGCAGCTTCCCACTAGCTCTCTGCTTCACATACGGTAACGTGTGCGTCCCAGGGCTCCTCTCTTTCATCACACCTTTTCCTTCCACCGCTGTGTCGACAAGTCCATCCTCTGTGTCTGCGTCTGTAATCCTGCCCTGCAAATAGATTCATCAGTCCCATTTTGCTAGGCTCAGTTAATATATGATATTTGCTTTTCTTTTTCTGACTGACTTCACTCTGTATAACAGGCTCTGTGTTCATCCACCTTGCTTCAACTGACTGAAACTTTCTCCTTTTAATGGCCGAGTAATGTTCCCTTGTATGTATCTGCTACAACTTCTGTATTCATTCGTCTGTTGGTGACCATCTAGGTTGCTTCCGTGAACATTGGGGCACATGTGTCTGTTTGAATTATGGTTTTCTCAGGGTGTATGTGGGCTTATCAGGTGGCGCTGGTGGTAAAGAACCCGCCTGTCAATGTGGGAGACATAAGAGACGTGGGTTCGATCCCTGGGTCAGAAAGATCCCCTGGAGAAGGTAATGGCAATCCACTCCCACGGAGAATTCCATGGACAGAGGACCCTGGTGGGCTACAGCCCATGGGGTCACAGAGAGCCAGACATGACTGAAGGACTAATTCACACACACTCAGGGGCACAGGGAGAGTCCTGCGGCTCCAGTGTGAGCCATCGCTGACACCCGGAAGGTCAGGTGAGACCTGGGCTGGGCTTCGACAGAAGGCGTGGGGAGAGGCAGCGGCGGGGAGGTGTTGCAGGTGGGGCAGCGAAGATGAGCTAAGCTGCCTGCACAGCAGTCCTGTAGCAAGGCTGGAGAGAGAAGAGGACCCGCACGCAGATGGCCTCTGATTCTAGGTCTCCGTGATAGAAGGCAATAGAAACCACCGCCAGCGGCGGGGCGGAGTCTGACTGAGCTCACTGGCATTTTAGGATGATAAACTGGAGAGTTTTGTAGAGTGGACTGAAAAAGGAAAGTCTGAAGTCAAGGTGCTCAGGTAGGGGGTTATCGCAACCGTGGAAGGCAGAGTAACAGGTTGCCTTCTGCTTCACCCCTGGAGCCAGAGGAGCTTGGTAGGAATGTTGACTCAACTACTCATGGCCACCTGACCTTGGGCACGTGTTAAATCTTTCTATACGTCAATTACCTTATCTTTCATAGAGGGATACTAATATTCATTCATTTATTCAACAAAAAGATATGATAGGCATATCGTACGTATCATACAGTTCATACAACAGAGAACAAAACAGACAGGCTCTCTACACTCCAGGACCTAATAGCCGGGACACAACTGAAGTGAAATAAACAAACACAGTCATTTCCGATGAGGTTAAGTGTGCCGTGAAGGATGCAGCTGAGTTGTACTACTGGGGTGGCCGTGTAATAAGGCCATCGTGGAGAATGTGCTGTCTGAGCAGCACAGACTTAGGAAGTTAAGGAAAGTGGTTCCACTAAGGAAACAGCAGGTGCAAAGACCCTGAGGCACCAAAGAGCTTGGAGCTTCCCAGCCCGGAACTAGAACCAGGGATAGTGAAGGAGGTGAAGGATAGTAAACGCGGTGAGAAGGGATTCCAGAGGAGGGAATACCACATGTGAAGGGCAGGGATACAATCGACCATAAATGACATTATGATTATGGGAACATTTTGGACCTGAGGTTCTCATGGCCATGGGGAGATAACGAAAGACGGACTGTGAACAACCTTAGCAGAGGAGCCGACTGGAGGTGGAGTGAGCAACTCAGAGTTAGGGCAGGAAGGCATCTGCCCACAATGTGGGAAACCTGGGTTCCATCCCTGAGTCGGGAAGATCCCCTGGAGAAGGAAATGGCAATCCGCTCCAGTACTCTTGCCTGGAAAATTCCATGGATGGAGGAGCTTGGTAGGCTACAGTCCATGGGATCGCAAAGAGTCAGACACAACTGAGCAACTTCACTGGTTCAGGGCAGGGCTGCGCATCTGGGTGATGGGGAGAGTTAAGGTGAATTCACTGAAGTGAGGAGCTCCCCAGGGGAGCCTGGCTGAGGGGGATGGAAGAGGTCCCATTCGTCCTCGAGAATTTGAAATGATTTGCTAATCGGTGACCAGCCTGCCCTGTAGGCAGCTGGCACACTGGGCTTGGGGGAAAAGGTTAGGTGCAGGGTTTCAGGGAATCTTTAAGGAGGAAGGGAAAGGGTGGCAATTCAACTGGCTGGACCTGGGTGCCAACCGGGGTCCACAAGGACCCCAGGCCTCAGGCCCACATCCGCTCCCTTTTGTCCAGGCGTGCGGAGGGAAGGACTCTTGCTTCCGGATCGGCCCCTGCAAGCTGCATGGTGGAGCAGCCAGGGCTCTGTTTGCAGCCTGGGGTTGGGTAGCAAGCTCTGGGCGGTGGTAGGTCCTGAACTGAAACCCTGATGCCGTCAGAGAGCCCTCTGTCTGTGACAACGCAGGTATTCGGAAAATGCCACAGAGCAGGTCTGCTGAGCCCTGGGGCTGCAGCCTGTCAGCGGGGCGAGGACTCCTGGTCAGGTACACAGACCAGGCCAGCGCTGACCGTATCCTTCAGGGAAATCTCAGGCTGCTTCTAAGATCACATGGAGGCCCTGGCTGTCCAGGCCTGTCTGACTTCTGGGCTCACCCTGGCCATGTGGGTCCCAAGGGTGCCCTTGCCAAATTGCACCTCAGTCCCCAAACTTTGGATCAAGCTGGCAGTCGCTGACCCCCAATTTCCAATCCATTTTTTATTTCACAGGCCATTCTGCAAATTCTGTCTTGACTTTTTTTTGTTTTTAATGGCATGGATAGTTTTATTTCTGGTTCAAGATGATGCATATCCCTTGCACGTTTATTAGTTTTTAAACACCGTGGCATTTTGTTTCTCTACCAAACAAAGCCTGTTCATTTTAGACCCGCAAATATGAGAACACAAATCACCCATCAACTTACTTACCTCGAGATGACAGCTGGTAACCTTTGCTTTCTTTTTCCAGATATTTTTTTCTTAACCTATGCAATTCTGTAATTTTTTTTTTTTTACAATAGTAGTAACAGCTAGCACTTATTTATTATTGCTTACTACAGGCCAGGAAATAGGCTAGGCATTTGGACACATGGTTTAATTTAGTACCAATGAGCAGCCTGTGAAATGGAGACCAGCACCGTCCTATTTTACGTCCTCAAATAGAAATACCATAACGATGGTGTCTAAGAGGCTTACTAGGGGCGGCAGGCAGAGAAAGGACTTTCCACCCCACCCCACCCCACCACCCCCTGCCTTGCAGCAAGAAAATTAAAATAAATAAATGAAAGTGAAAGTGTTAGTCACTCACTCATGTCCGACTCTTTTGCGGCCCCATGGACTGTAGCCCGCCAGGCTCCTCTGTCCATGGGATTTCCCAGGCAAGAGTACCTGAGTGGGTTGCCATTTCCTCCTCCAGGGGGTCTTCCCGACCCAGGGATCAAACCTGGGTCTTCTGCACTGCAGGTGAATTCTTTACCATCTGAGCCACCAGGGAAGACTAGCAAGAAAATTAAAGGAAATAAGTAAGGAAACTTTAATCCTAACCTGGAGACAAATCCCGGTAAAGATCTAGGTTAATTTTTCCTGTGGATCTAACCCTCAAATTCATGGTCTGAACTTGCCAGGTCAGATGGCCTTCTCTGGGCCCAGGCGGGGTGGATGCTTGGAGCTTACACCCTGGGGGCTGAGGGCGAGTGCTGGACCCTCAGAGGTGCTGCTCCGCCCTGCCAGGTGGTGCTGCTTCCACACAAGGAGGGGCGGAGGGGGCTACTGGGGCATCTGTCCGCTGAGAATCAAGCCCAGTGTACCTGGGGCGGGACCACCAGACTTGGGGGACCAGTCCATGAGCAGCAGTTGGGGGAGAGTCCTCGGGCTGGTGTGGGGGTCGGGGGTTATTCAACAAGGTCTCAGGGAAGCCTGGCAAGTTGACTGCCTAAAGCCAAACACAGCTGGACTTCTTAGTGTACCAAAAAGTTCCATCTCCTGTGTTGTTGTTTTTGCTCTAAGTCTATTTGAAAGTAGGTTTCTGATGCTTGCTGCTGCTGCTGCTAAGTCACTTCAGTCCTCTCCGACTCTGTGCGACCCCATAGACAGCAGCCCACCAGGCTCCCCTGTCCCTGGGAGTCTCCAGCCAAGAGTACTGGAGTGGGTTGCCATTTCCTTCTCCAATGCATGAGAGTGAAAAGTGAAAGTGAAGTCGCCCAGTCGTGTCCGACTCTTAGCGACCCCATGGGCTGCAGCCCACCAGGCTTCTCCATCCATGGGATTTTCCAGGCAAGAGTACTGGAGTGGGTTGCCATTGCCTTCTCCATCTGATGCTTGCAACAGAGTCAAAGCTAGCAAACTGACCCCTCAGTCAGAGAACTTGTTTAAATCTGGAGGAAAAAAAGACTGGCAGGATGGGCAATTGGAAGGAAATAGGTAAATTCAGGGCTGAATTAAGATTCTTGTGACCTTAGGTCACAAGAATTATCTTTGGAGGCTCCTTCCTACTTGTAAAAGTCAATCAAATAATGATATTTTATGCCTTCATAAAAGGGTGACTATAACCCAGGCTGGATTCATTGTCTTATAGGCATTAATATTATTGTCAAAGCTCCTTCTGATTTTAAAAAGAAATTGCAGCCCCCACCTAAAAGTGTCATGAGACATGGACTTGTGCCCAGTGGGTGTGTTGGTCTTAGGTAGATTCCTGGGAACCTCGAAACCCCTTTTTTAAAAAACCCAGTTCCGGGACCTTAATCGGGACCCATCAGAACCACTGGGGATGGGACCCGGGTTGCAGTGTGATTTTCCAGCTGCCTGGGGTCGGGGAATGGTGATTTCAGGGAGCAGCCGTGTCTGGGGACCCTCAGTCCCCTCCTCACTTCACCGTAGGCTTTCAAGAAGACCCCCTCCCCTAGGTTCCCCTCCCCATCTTCCCCACTGTCTGCTCCTGGCTGCACTGAGATGTCACGGGGGCAGGGTAAGATTAGGTCCCCTTGCGTGACATTTCTCATCTCCCCTGGAAGGCCAGTTGGATTCATTTCCACTCGCCCAGGTTTGGGCTTGGTGGGTGTACCAGATGCTTTCCACCTAACAGGCTGAAAGCACCAGGGCGGCTGTGCATGAGGAGACAGCGGGTGCGGGGGTCCGTTCCGGACACTGGGGTCAGGGTGGCTGTGCGTGAGGAGACAGCGGGCGAGGGGGTCCGTTCTGGACACTGGGGCTGGAGCCGGAGAGGGTCTTGCTGTTGTGTGCCGTGCTAGTCCTTCATTCATGTCTGACTCTTTGGGACCCCATGGACAGTAGCCCACCAGGCTCCTCCATCCATGGGCTTCTCCAGGCAAGAGTAGTGGAGTGGGTTGCCATTTCCTCCTCCAGGGGATCTTCCTGACCCAGGGTTCACACCCTCATCTCTTGTAGCTCCTGCACTGGAGGGGAATTCACTACCAGTGAGCCGCCTTGGAAGCCCCATCTTGCTGATTCGCTTGCTTCTTTTCAGTGAGTTTTCTGGCATGTGTGAGTTGCAACCCCACCGACCACAGCCCACCAAGCCCCTCTGTCCACGAGGTGTTCAGGCAGGAACACTGGGGTGGGTTACCGTTTGCGGGGTTACCATTTCCTTCTGTAAGGGATCTTCCGAACCCAAGGATCAAACCCACATCTCTTGCATCTCCTGCATTACCACTTGCACCGCCTGGGAGGTTGGTCCCGAGATGAGTTCCTGGGTGTGGAGAGGAAGCCCAGCCAACAAACATGTGTCCCCAGGATTGGGGGAGGGTGCTAGAACACTTAGGGACCCTGACCCGTGGCTGCAGAGAACTGGCTCGGCCCTTGAACTCGGAAACTCTAGAAACAACTGAATGATCCAGCCCCACTGTGATGTGTGTGCATCCAGCGAGGAACAAAATGCCACCCAAACAACGCTTTCTCTTGTGAGCAAAGGTTACAGGTTTTCTGTTTCAAATCTGATGGTATTTCCCGCACCCCCCTGCCCCCTGTTTCTTTCTTCTCTCTGTTTTCATTTGCCAGCCTAAGGATCTCCACTGATTTCTTTGAGCCTAATGATGGGGAAGCTGAGAATGGAGCTCTTATTTTTAAACACCTTTTGAAATATTACTCTTCCTGGTTTCTGAAGTAAGTGGAACAGGGGCTGAATTTAAAGATTAAATATCTAATTTTTTGCAGCAACAGCAACTACGCTGATAACTGTGCCCATTTGCTCAGGAATTCTGTGGATGGTGTGGAATAGCCTTGCTCTCTAGAGACCCACAAAGGAGTAAAATTAGTAAAAGCATAGCTAGTATTTACTGGGTGCACGTTAGGGGCCGGGCACAGGGGTGGGTGTTCCTTGTGTGTTATTGCGTTCAGTGAACCCAAGCATACCGTAAGACGGGAACATGTGAAAATTCAGAAATAGCATCATCGGAATCTTTGAGCAAAAGGCTCCCCAACTCAGGACTGTGGCCACAGATTATCTTGGCAGAAAAGGTCAACTGTGGATTTAAAACCCGGTGCTCTGTGACAGCCTGGAGGGGATGGGGTGGTTTGGGGTCTGAGGGAGGTTCAGGAGGGAGGGGACATACGTGTACCTGTGGCTGGGTCGTGTTGATGTGTGGCGGAAACCAACACAAGAGTGTGAGGCAATGATCCTCCGATTAAGCATAAAGAAATTTAAGTGAAAAAATAAATTTCATCGTAATTTGAAAACAGTTACTACCGTGTCATACCCATCGTGTCTCAGTTTATTCCCGGCCTGGTTTATCATGCTGATAACCTTTATTTCTTTTGAAGGCCTTTTTCAGTTTGCCACATACGCGATGGATTGGAAATGGATTTCTCCCTTCGTTCTGATTCCACGCAGTTTTATTCTTTATTGAGTCCCTAGAAACCCCTGTATCCCTGGGAGACCGCCTGGCACGCGTCTGAAGCTTGAAGCATGGTCCTGTTCCCTGGTGTAAATCTCCCCTTCTTTTTCCAGGTGAAATCAGAGGGCTGTGGCTGACCTGAAGAGTTGCTTCGAACCAGGAAAGCAGGACAAGATCAAAGGTGGGCTGCACCCTGAAATCAAGGTACGGCTGCAGCCCTGAAGCTCCTCGGGCTTTGGGGTTCTTCTCCTTCTATGTTGTATCTGGTTGCCTGGGTATCCCTGCGCACCTGGGTGCCAGCCCCGAGTGGTGACTGGCAGGCAGGAGCCATTGGAGAAGGTCCCGGGACTCAGGCTGATCAATTCTGACATAGTCGTCACAACTCTGCTGTCACGGCTTTTTCTGAGCTGAACTCCCTCTCACCTCTTACAAGCCAAGCCTATCAGTCGTGCTGTACCCAGCCTGCAGGGGAGGAAACTGAGACGCGCCCATCTTGCCCTGGTTGCCCAGTTACTTAGCAGGGGAGCCAGGATTCGAAGCCAGAGCCGCACCATGCTCTGCGGTCTCTTCCTGTTCCGAGTGACAGTGACTTGTCCCAGTCACCGGCTTCCCAGGTGGCTCCAGTGGTGAAGAGCCTGCCTGCCAATGCAGGAGACTGAGACGTGCGTTCGATCCCTGGGTTGGGAAGATCCCTGGAGGAAGGCCTGGCAGCCTGCTCCAGGATTCTTGCCTGGAGAGTCCCATGGACAGAGGAGTCTGGTCGGCTACAGTGCATGAGGTCGCAAGAGCTGGACGCGAGTGGAGTGACCCAGCACGCACAGGTGCTCCAAGACCGAACTGTTGCCACCCCCGCCTCTGTGCCCCCCCACCCTCTCCCCAGGTGCCCGTTTGTGTGCCTTGCCGTCTCCAAATCCCCCGCCCAGAGGACCCCGTGCCTGCGGAGGTCCCCGCAGCTGGCGCATCGCCTTGCCTCCAGGACTGCACCGGGCTGCCTGGCCTGCCCTGCTGGGGCCTGGAGGGCCGGTGAGGGTGCGGTGGGGCTTGTCTGCGAGGACTCCAGTGTCTCGTGTATCCCACCCTCTTTGTTGCTGCTCGTGGTAGGATCTGCTTAGACGGGGTGCTCAGACCACAGTGTGGATTACCCTGCGGGAGGGCGGGCCGGGGAGGGAGAGTCCTCGGCTTAAACTGTGCTTTAACTGCTGTCTGGGCTCGGGTGACTGGCAGGCTGTGTGTGGGTGGTGGGGGCGGGCAGGGTTAATGAGTGACTCCAGGGGATTTCCAGGTGAACTGTGGGCACGGCCTTTGAGAACAGAGCTCTCCGCCTGAGCCAGCCCTCTCCCTTTCCTTCTCTGGGTGACCTCCCTGCCTGTCGGCCTGAATGCCAGTTCATTCTATGAGAGGCAAAGCCTCTCTGCCCTATTCTGATGGCAGTGATGCCCTCATTCATTCATTCAGCATTCATTCATTCATTCACTCTGATTCATGGAACAGATCCTTGTTGGGTGTCTGCTGTGTGGTAGCGCTGTTCTAGGCAGAGACCACCACCCTGCTCTCACAAAGCTTGCCTCTCAGTGCAGGGCAGGGGAGGGGCTATAAGAAGCAGCAGGTGTAATAAATAAGTAGATTATCTGGTACAGAAGAAGGTGATGGCATTGCAGGAAGAAACAGAATTAGGGGCCATTCTGTGCTGCTGGGCAGGGAGGGGAGGGCAGGCGAGGCCTTGAATAGGGCGGACACCTCACTGAGAAGCTGACGTCCGAGCACACACTTGCGGGAGCTGAGGTGGGAAGAGCTGTCTGCGGGCAGCAGCTCCATCAAGGCCAAAGCAGGGGTCGGCCTGGGGTCTGTGGACAGGAGTGCCGCTGCAGGCGGGGCTGAGTGCCCAGGGCTGGGGACCCGGACCAGGGGTAGCCTGGGGGCGGGTGGGCATTCCCCCCGAGGGCACTGGGAGCCAGGGCAGAAGCCGAAGCCCGCCCCCCAGGGGCTCAGTCTCAACAGCTATGCCCATCTCACACAGCAGAGGCCCTCTCGTTGGGGTTGGGACTTCGCATGGGGGTCAGACCCCCTCTCATCCCTGCAGGGGGGGGGCCCGGGGTCACTCGGGCAGGCTGCAGACTGGGCAGCAGAGACTAGTAGTGCCAGAGGAGAAATAAAGGAAACGGAAGAAATCACAGGACTGGGATTGACCTCCGACAGTACACGCACTGCTGATACTATGGATAAGATAGGTAACTAACGAGAGCCTCCCGCAGAGCTCGGGGACCTGTGGTCGGTGCTCTCTGGGCACCTGAATGGGAAGGAAACCCAAAAACACGGGCGTAGGACGTCTCTGGGGGCATAGTGGGTGTGCGTCCGTCTGCCAGCGCAGGCGATGTGGCTCCCATCACTGGTCAGGGAACATTCCCCATGGTGCAGGGCAGCTGAGCCCATGGGCTGCAACTACTGAGCGCACACGGCGCAGCTGCCGTTATTCTTTATTTTGGCTGTGCTGAGTCTTCACTGCCGTGAGCCGGGGCTCTTCTCTAGCTGCCACGCGGGGCCTTCTCATCCTGGCAGCTTCTCTTGCTGCGGAGCTCGGGTCTAGGGCTCCCAGCCTTCAGTCCTGGAGGCACGTGGGCTTAGTTGCTCCATGGCATGTGCAATCTTCCTGGACCAGGGATCGAACCCGTGTCCCTCTTCCTGGGCAGGCAGATTCTTAACCACTGGACCACCAGGGAAGTCCCTGGAGACACTTTCTCACCCATCACCTTGGACCCCTTTACTTCCAGACCCAGTGGCCAAGGGACACGAAGGCAGATGGTCCAGTGGCCGGGTCCGTGGAGCAGTAGTCACAAACAGGAATATTAGAATATCACCCACTCTCAATATTAGCACATCACCCACTCTCATGGATTTAGCAGACTTCCTCTCAGTGAGCAGGCTGCTCACCACCTCTGAGCCCCGGAGGCTCCTGCGTGAGATCATCAGGAGGAAGGCCTGTTTTTACAGATGAGAAATCTGACGCCCCGGGGGAAGGACAGGCTCTTTGCCTGGGTCCATCCATCATGTGTGGGTGTGGTGGGCAGTGGAGAGGTGTGGATGCTAAAATGATAATTCCTGCCGTAGCTGTGATTGAGAGGGAAGCCGGGCGCTCCCAGAGAACCACTCGAGTCCCAGTTCTGAGCAGTCCTGGGGACGACCTCACCCAGGGGGACAGGAGCCATCCAGAGGACGCTGCGCTGGAACTTCCCCCTCGGGGCCCCAGTCTGAGTCACCACGGCTCTGGCTGCTGCCTCGGGCCGCATCCCCCAGGCCTCCCACTTCACCCCAGGACATCGCGGTCACTGGCCAGGCCTCATGACTCACTCGGTCCCCCGAGCCAGCCGCCAGGGGTGGAGTCTATCCCCTCCCCTCTGGCCTCGGTCGGCTCGGGGCCAGGGACACAGCTGCGATGTGCGGGACGTGTGTGTGGCGGGGAAAGCACCTTGCCCCCTTCAAGGGTCAAGCCAAAGCTGCGGCGGCAACCAGTGGATCTGAAGATGCAGTTTGGAAAGTCCGGAGTGCTCCGTGGAGCGCAGACAGCATGCAGCCCGAGCTCTCGGAGCCCTCGGGGCTGATTCAGCTAACCATACCTGAGAGCTGAGGGGTAAACAAAACTCTCCAACAGGGAGCCCCACTTCGGGGCCCCCATCTAGACAAACGAGTTCACCCAGAAGGCCAGCGGTGGGCAGGGTGTCGGGCCCCCCACACCCAGAGCTCAGCCTCTCCTGTCCTGCTCCTCCTCCGTGCTTCTCATCTTCTAAGGATAGCAATGGTGTCATCTTTGCTCAATCTGTCAGTCTCACACCTGCGGACAGCCCCTGGCTGGGAGAGCCAGTCGCTGTCCAATTTGATGTCATCTCTGTTTACCGTCTGTTTTAGAAACCAGGTAGTGGGAGGGACTTTTTGAGAATGAAAAAAAAAAGAAAAAAGAAAAAAAAAATGTAAATCCCCAAACGATTTCAGTGAGGTTTTTCTTTTCTTTTTTTTTAAACTGTGTTTTATTTTCATATTTTTCCTTTTCCCTCTTTAACTTTGTCTTTTTAATTACCAAAAAAAAAAAAATTATTTTGTAGGAGAGACCATACATGAGTGGGGACAGAAAGATGACCCAGAGATGTATGAGTCTCTTTTCCCCGGTGAGTGTTATCAGATGTCTTTCCGGGCGGTTCTTCCTGTCAGGTTTACTCCAGAGCCAGCACAGGAGCCTGCCTCCAGCATCGTGGCCTCGGGGGCCAGCGCTGCCTCCCCCAATGTAGGAAGCATGTCATCATCCATGGGACTCGGTTTCATACGGTCAGTCCCTGTTACTCCCCAGAGGGAAGCTGACGTCGCCTCACGGTTTTGCCCTTTGGTTCATCAATTCTGGAATTTTCTACTTCTAGTCTGTCTCCAAAGAGGGTCGGGAAGGTCGCAGAGGGCTGTTAAAGGTCAAAGTGGCGCCAGCTCACCCGTCCTCGGGCCTGGGTGCACACCTGTCAGGCTCTCCCTCCGGACTCTCGGTGGGTCGCAGTCACGACTCGCTGAGCTGTCCCAGGCGTGGGGCAGGGAGCCGGAGGGCTGGAGGCTAGGTACCAGGGATGCTGTCTGCCCTAAACAGTGAGGGTCGGCTGCAGGGGGCCCCGCAGACCTGGGAAACAGGTGGTGCAGAGAGACGGGCGTGTGCGTTCCTCAGCCGAGGTGGGAGAGCTGGTGCGAAGCTCCGCTGACTCACTCTGCCGGAGACTGCAGAGGGGAAGTGAATCACTCCGGGCCTTGAGCGAGCACTCCTAAGGCCGGGCCGCCAGCACCTGTCTGGGGCGCGGTTAGCTATTCCCGCTGCCAGTCAGGGTGCATGGGAACCCGCCGCGGGCCGCCTGACTGCTCACAGCTCCACACTGTCCGCTCCCTGCTTCAGGCTCCTTGCCCGCCTGGCCCTCGTGCAGAAGGGGCCGTGGACCTCAGGCTCCTTGCCCGCCTGGCCCTCGTGCAGAAGAGGCCGTGGACCTCAGGCTCCTTGCCCGCCTGGCCCTCGTGCAGAAGAGGCCGTGGACTTCTTAGTCCTAGAGCTTCTCCTTAGGGGCCCCTTGGGGCACAGATTCCACAGAGGATGAGGAGGGGTAGGGGAAACCATGGCCGGGCGATCGGCCCCAATCCAGGCATCCTGCGGGACCCTCCCCGCCCCGCCCGTGGCTGCCGCCTCCGGAGATCTGGTTGCCAGGCTCGGTCAAGCCTGCTGGGCATGGCTGCGGGTGCTGTGGGCGATGTCGTCCAGGGGCCCCACGGAGGAGGATCTCTGCCTTCTCCCGGGACGCCCCCTGATCTGGGGCCGTGACCTCAAGCCCGGCTGCCCTGTGACCCCAGAAGAGGGGGACTCTTCTTGCTGCGCTCTGCTCTGCGGCAGCCCACCCCGGAAGAGGCTGCTGGGCACAGCTTAGGGAAACAGAGGGTGCTTCCAGGGCCCGTGGGAGTGCCCAGGCTTGTGAGTCGAGTGAGGCAGCGGGGCATTCAGATCAGCTCCGCTCTGTCCTCTCTCTCCTCCATGCCCAGAAAAGTACTAGTACACAGCTTCTCCTCCCAGGCCCCGAGAGTGTGCGTCACGCTCCTAAGGGCAGCACTGCCTGGGCACAAGCCATGCCTGCCTCCCCCCACCGCCCCCAAAGGCAGTGCCCTTCCCTCCTGCCCTCAAGCAGGAGGACGGACGTTGATGGACTGGGAAGAGGTGGGAACTTCAGTGAGTTGGGCTCCCAGCGTCCAAAAAAGCAGCAGTGCCCAGGCAGAGGAGCCCTGCCCTTGCTATCTGGCACCACTCGTGCAAAGCCCCAGGCTTTCCAGGTGATGGTGCGGTAAATAACCCGCCTGCCGATGCAGTCCACAGGGTTCCATCCCTGGAGGAGGAAATGGCAACCCACTCCAGTGTTCTTGCCTGGAGAACCCCACAGACAGAGGAGCCTGGCGGCCTGCAGTCTATGGGGTCTCAGAGAGTTGGACACCACTGAGCAACTAAACAGCAGCAACTTTTAAAGCCCCAAAGTCCTGGTGGGCAGCACAGGGAGGCTGGGGTCACCGTCGCCGTGGGCTGAGGACAGAGCCCCGGGGCTTGCACTCCCTGGGTGGCCCTGAGTGCGTCAAGCAGTGGCTCTAGCAGTTTCCCCGCCTGGGAAGTGGGGATCGGAACACCTGTCCTGCCCCCTTGACAGGGTTTGTGTGAGGCCAGCTGAGATCACCAAGAACGGGACAGGCTCCAGGGGTGGGGTGGGTGGGGCGAGGGCCACCCAGTGTGGGGTTGAGACACTAGGGTGCTTACGGGTGATTCTCGGTGAGGCAGGGCCCGAGGCCAGAGCCCCCCTGGGAGGGTGACTTGCAGGCACCCACCTGTGACAGGAGCCCTTGGGGCCTCTCCCACAGCTGATCATCAGTCACCGCCTGGTGGACGCGCTTTGTCTGGGCTCCAGCTGCAACAGCCAGCCTGCCCTTGGCTGCTGCAGAAGGCTCCCCCACCTTCTCTGCCGTTCTCGGTCAGCAGGGCAGGAGCAAACAGCGATCCCAGGGCCTTATCACTTAGGTTTTCCTTGAGGGACCTTCCGACTGCACGTTTGGAAAGTCCGATGGCCCTGAATCCCCTTCTCAGGCCACACAGGCATCGGGGTGCTGATTTTTGGTGCCGTATGAGCTGTTCTGGTTTATCAGCAAAGAACAGAGAGGCACATAGGATTATCAGACTATGTTCAGTGTACCAGCAGGGTGCTTGGGAAATAGCTGTTGAATACGCAGATCATCTAATTCTTAGTTTGTGTTGCTTTGTAGCGTTTCATGCGTTCACTGAAAGGAGGACTGTTGAGACTGACGAGGGCACTCCTGATAGGGCAATATGCATCTATTACAGTGCCTTTGCTATGCCCAGTTCAGCTCAGTTGCTCAGTCGTATCTGACTCTTTGCGACCCCATGGGCTGCAGCGTGCCAGGCCTCCTTGTCCATCACCAACTCCCAAAGTTTACTCAAACTCATGTCTATTGAGTGGGTGATGCCATTCAACCAGCTCATCCTCTGTTGTCCCCTTCTCCTCCCACCTTCAATCTTTCCCAGCATCAGAGTCTTTTTCAGTGAGTCAGTTCTTTGCATCAGGTGGCAAAGTATTGGAGTTTCAGCTTCAATATCAGTCCTTCCATGGACTGGTTGGCTCTTCTTGCAGGCTAAGGGACTCTCAAGAGTCTTCTCCAACACTACAGTTCAAAAGCATCAATTCTTCAGCGCTCAGATTTCCTTATAGTCCAACTCTCACATCCATACATGACTATTGAAAAAATCATAGCTTTGACTAGATGGACCTTTGCTGGCAAAGTAATGTCTCTGCTTTTTAATATGCTGTCTAGGTTGGTCATAACTTTCCTTCCAAGGAGCAAGCGTCTTTTGATTTCATGTCTTAAGTCACCATCTGCAGTGAGTTGGTGATAGACAGGGAGGCCTAGCATGCTGCGATTCATGGGGTCGCAAAGAGTCGGACATGACTGAGCGACTGAACTGAACTGAAAATAAAGTCTGTCACTGTTTCCCTTGTTTCCCCATCTGTTTGCCATGAAGTGATGGGACCTGATGCCATGATCTTAGTTTTCTGAAAAGTTGAGTTTAAGCCAAGTTTTTCACTCTCCTCTTTCACTTTCATCAAGAGGCTCTTTAGTTCCTCTTCACTTTCTGCTGTAAGGGTGGTGTCATCTGCATATCTGAGGTGACTGATATTTCTCCTGGCAATCTTGATTCCAGCTTGTGCTTCCTCCAGCCCAGCGTTTCTTATGATGTTGCTCTGCATAGAAGTTAAATAAGCAGGGTGACAATATACAGCCTCGACATACTCCTTTTCCTATTTGGAACCAGTCTGTTGTTCCGTGTCCAGTTCTAACTGTTGCATCCTGATCTGCATATAGATTCTCTGATTGTCTGACCTCTCTCTGCTAAACTGTCTCCAGTTCCTCTATCTTCATTCCTAGAAAGGGATCAAACCATCCTTAACCCTCATACCACCCTACAATCCTGGTGGCAATAACTTTGTTTATATCTATACTAGTTTCCTGGGTCTGCTATAACAAATTACCATCAACTTAGTGTTTGTTTGTTTTAAAATACACACATTTATTCTCTTGCAGTTCTGGAGGCCAGAAGTCTGAAATGAGTCTTAGGGGCTAAAATCTCGGGTTGTTGTCATCAAAGCTGGCTCCTTGAGGAGGCTCCAGGGGCAGGGAGGGGTGGGGGGTGGGGGGCAGGAATGGTCCCGGCCTCTCGAAGCTTTTGGAGGCTGTGGGCCCACCTGGAGCAGCAGCCACATCACCCCACCCTCACCTTGTTCATCCTGTCGTGTCTTCCCGTCTGGAGTCAAATACTCTTCTGCTCCTCCCCTGTGAGGATACCTGTGATTTCGTTTAGTGCTCACCCGGGTAGTCCAAGGCCATCTCCCCTTTCTAACATCCTTCGCTTAATCCCATTTGCAGAGGCTCCTTTGCCACATAAGGTAGCATTTATAGGTTCCAGAGATTCCCATATGTCTGTCTTTCGGGGGAGGTGGGCATAAGATGTGCCATTATTGACCTGGTACCATGTCACTGGGGCTTCCCTGGTGGCTCAGATGGGAAAGAATCCACCAGTAGCGGGGGATTCAAACCCCTCGGGTTCAGCCCCCGGTTCTGGGAGATCCCCTGGAGGAGAGCATGGCCGCCCACTCCAGCATTCTTGCCTGGAGGATCCCGTGGACAGAAGAGCCTGGCAGGCTACAGTCCGCGGGGTCACAAAGATTTGGACACGACTGAGTGACTGACACAGCACAACGAAAACTGTGTCCATGACTGTTATTATTATTTTTTAATAAGATTTTTATATGTGGGTCAGTTTTAAAGTCTTTATTGAATTTGTCACAGTATCATTGTTGTTGCTTGAAGTTCTCGTTTTCTGGCCACGAGGCATGTAGAATCATAGCTCCCCTACCAGGGATTGAAGCTGCACCCCCTGCACTGGGAAGGCCAAGTCTTAATTAACCACTGGATCCCCAGGGCGGTCCCTCCATGACCGTTTTCTTATAATAAATTCCTGTAAGTGGAAGGAAAGGTTGAAAGGGCAAAACTTAACAACGGGTGAAATGTTTGGAGCAAAGCATTCAGAGTTAAATAGGTTGAACTGGTGTCTTTTGACGGCTGTCCCTTTAAGAGCCCTTCTAGAAGCAGATCTGATGGGGAACGGCGTGGGGGGTTGTGGGGGGGACTGAGTGGG
>SJYQ01001677.1:0-21382 GCA_006410935.1 Redunca redunca
AAAATAACACATATGAAAATTTGTGTATTAAGCTATCATAATAGACAAATTTAGAATCTTAGAAGCAGGTACTCATAAAAAGTATGAGCAAACAGTCCTCTCAAGAAGCTAGAAAATAATAAAATAGTAACAAAGATGGTAGAAGAAAAGACATAACAAAATGGGCTGAAGAAAATCAGATAAAAATACAATGTTTGTGTTAGTCACTCAGTCGTGTCTGACTCTTTGTGACCCCATGGACTATAGCCCCGCCAAACTCCTCTGTCCGTGGGATTCTCCAGGCAAGAATACAGGAGTGGGTTGCCATTCCCTTCTCCAGAAAATACAGTAAAAGTATCTAAAACCTGATTCTTTTCAAAAGGCTGACAAATTTGACAAACATTAAAAGGAGATAAATCACTTATAAGCTACAGGGATGAGAAAGAGAAAGTAACTTTTCCTTCAGACACTGAAAAGATATGAGAACATTATTTATGACTTTTAAAAAATATTTTTAAAAGAATTTAATTAAATGAACTTTTGAGAAAATGAAGCTTTATAAAAGTGATTTAAAGAATCTTTAAATGAATACAACAAAATGCAATAATTTGAATAGTCAAAAATACTCCCACAAAGAACACTCCAGTCACTTATTCCTTCACCATAAGGTCCAAACAAAGTTTTAAGGAATCAATAATAAAAATTGTACACCATCTTTCGTCAAGTAAATGAAAAAAAAAAAAAAAAAGAATAATACCTGTCAACCTCATTGTATTACGCTAACATAACCTGTTGTTTTTGGTTAGTTGCCAAGTCGTGTCTGACTCTTTTGCTAGATAGCAGTAACTGATGAAAGGATAATATAAAAAAGGAAATTACAGGAAATATAAGTCATGAATATAAAGCATAAAGATTTGAAACAAAGTATTTATAAATCAAACTATCTATAAAAAAAGAATGAAATGTTATGACAAAGTTGAGAGTGGCTCCTGTAGGCTGATTTGTGTCTCCCTCCACACTGGTATGTCGAAGTCCTAGCCCCTACTACCTCAAAATGTGAACTTTTTTGGAAATAAGATTAGTACAGATATAATCAGTTAAACTGAAGTCATACTGTACTAAGGCAGACCCCTAAACCCATCTGACCGATAAAAGGACAAATTATAAGAAGGAGAAAATCAACACAACACAGGTCTTCCTAGGTTGCTCAGTGGTAAAGAAGCTGCCTGCCAATGCAGGAGATGTGAGTTCAACCCGTAGGTGGGGAAGATGCCCTGGAGAAGGAAATGGCAACCCACTCCAGTATTCTTGCCTGGAAAATCCTATGGACAGAGCAGCCTGGCGGCTGTAGTCCATGGAGTCACAAAGACTCCAAGAGGACTTAGGAACTGAGAAATGAGCAATCAGCCATCAGCACAACTCAGACACATGCAAGTGGAGAATGTCGTGTGAACACTGAAATTATGCTGCTACAAGTCAGGAACTGCCTGAAGCCAGGAGAGAGACCTGGAACATCTCCTTCCCTAGGGCCTTCAGCGATGCTGACACCTTGATCTCAAACTTCCAGCCCCTAGAACAGTGAAACAATAATTGTCTAATGTTTAAGCTACTCATTTTGTGTAACTTTATTATGGTGTGCATGCTCAGTCACTGTCAGTCGTGTCCAACTCTTTGCTACCCTATGGACTGTCGTCTGCCAGGTTCCTCTGTCCATGGGATTCTCCAGGCAAAAATAGTGGAGTGGCTTGCCATGCCCTCCTCCAGGGGATCTTCCCAACTCAAGGATGGAATCTGCATCTCCAGCATCTCCAGCATTGCAGGCAGATTCTTTATAGCTGAACCACCGGGGAAGTCCTTATTATGGTAGCTCTAACAAACTGACTGTGTGGATCACAATAAACTGTGGAAAATTCTGAAAGAGGTGGGAATACCAGACCACCTGACCTGCCTCTTGAGAAACCTATATGCAGATCAGGAAGCAACAGTTAGAACTGGACATGGAACAACAGACTGGTTCCAAATAGGAAAAGGAGTACGTCAAGGCTGTATATTGTCACCCTGCTTATTTAACTTATATGCAGAGTACATCATGAGAAACGCTGGGCTGGAAGAAGCACAAGCTGGAATCAAGATTGCTGGGAGGAATATCAATAACCTCAGATATGCAGATGACACCAACCACCCTTATGGCAGAAAGTGAAGAGGAACTAAAAAACCTCTTGATGAAAGTGAAAGAGGAGAGTGAAAAAGTTGGCTTAAAGCTCAACATTCAGAAAACGAAGATCATGGCATCTGGTCCCATCACTGCATGGGAAATAGATGGGGAAACAGTGGAAACAGTGTCAGACTTTATTTTTTGGCTCCACAATCACTGCAGATGGTGACTGCAGCCATGAAATTAGAAGATGCTTACTCCTTGGAAGAGGGTTATGACCAACCTAGATAGTATATTCAAAAGCAGAGACATTACTTTGCCAACAAAGGTCTGTCTATTCAAGGCTATGGTTTTTCCAGTAGTCATGCATAGATCTGAGAGTTGGACTGTGAAGAAAGCTGAGCACTGAAAAATTGATGCTTTTGAACTGTGGTGTTGGAGAAGACTCTTGAGAGTCCCTTGGACTGCTAGGGGATCCAACCAGTCCATTCTAAAGGAGATCAGTCCTGGGTGTTCTTTGGAAGGAATGATGCTAAAGCTGAAACTCCAGTACTTTGGCCACCTCATGCGAAGGGTTGACTCATTGGAAAATACTCTGATGCTGGGAGGGATTGGGGGCAGGAGGAGAAGGGGATGAGATGTCTGGATGGCATCACCAACTCGATGGACATGAGTTTGAGTGAACTCCGGGAGTTGGTGATGGACAGGGAGGCCTGGTGTGCTGTGATTCATGGGGTTGCAAAGAGTCGGACATGACTGAGTGACTGAACTGAACTGAACAAACTAATGTGGGGCTTCCCTTGTGGCTTACCAGTAAGGAATACACCTGCAAAGCAGGAGACGGGCATTCCATCCATGTGTCGGGAAAATCCTTGGTGGAGGAAATGGCCATCCACTCCCGTATTCTTGCCTGGCAAGTCCCATGGACAGAGGAGGCTGGTGGGTTATAGTCCATGGGGTCGCAGAAGAGTCAGGCATGACTTAGCGACTGAACGACCACAAACAAGCAAACGAAAACACTAATTACTGACTAGCCCCTCATCCACACAAACCATCTTTATCCAACTTTTAGGAAATCATACATTTTGTGTTTTCTATAAGTTCTTTGTCACATTTTCTGTTTCCTTCTCATCTCTCCTTGAAATGTGGAGTACCCTAGAGCTTAGTCCTTGAACCTCATCTCATTTCTATTTACCTTCATTTCCTTGGTGACCTCACACTCTTTTATGGTTTTAAACACTATCTAGAAGCTGAAGAAAATTTTTATCTCTAGCTAAATCTTTTGCTTGCTTCTATTTGTGTGTTCAATCACTTGTTGGTATTTCTACTTGGAAATCTAATTTACATCTCAAACTAGAATAAGACCAAAATATAAGGACCTACTATAAAGAATGTAGGGAAAACCATGAGACCATT
Organism: Redunca redunca; assembly: GCA_006410935.1. NCBI lineage: Eukaryota > Metazoa > Chordata > Mammalia > Artiodactyla > Bovidae > Redunca > Redunca redunca. The sequence goes on from SJYQ01001677.1 coordinate 3,551, forward strand.
GAGGTATGACCTAAATCAAATCCCTTACAATTATACAGTGGCAGTGACAAATAGATTTAAGGGATTAGATTTGATAGATAGAGTGCCTGAAAAACTATGGATGGAGGTTTGTGACATTGTACAGAGGCAGAGATCAAGACCATCCCCAAGAAAAAGAAATGCAAAAAGGCAAAATGGTAGTCTGAAGTGGCCTTACAAATAGCTGAGACAAGAAGAGAAGCAAAAGGCTAAGGAGGAAAAGAAAGATATATTCATTTGAATGCAGAATTCCAAAGAATATAGCAAGGAGAGATAAGAAAGACTTCCTCAGTGATCGATGCAAAGAAATGGAGGAAAACAAATAAAATGGAAAGACTAGAGATCTCTTCAAGAAAATCAGAGCTACCAAGGGAACATTTCATGCAAACATGGGCTCAATAAAGGACAGAAATGGTATGGACCTAACAGAAGCAGAAGATTCTGAGTCATTTTGTCAGATATATTCGTGAAGGACTCAGGCAAACGCATGCTGACTTTATGCCAAATTGGCAAACATAGAACAGGAGGAGAAGGAAGCTCCTGGTAAATTCCTAGACAGACTGAGAGAAGCCCTTTGCAGATTCACTGAGATTGATCCCAAAAGTGAAGAGGGAAGCATGATCTTAAAAGACAGATTTCTCACTCAATCGGCTCCAGATACCTGCCATAAGCTATTAAAACAGGTGTATGGACCAAACCAGTCTTTAGATAATCTGTTGCAACTGGCTCAAACAGTCTATTATGGTAGGGAATAAGGAAGAAAGAAAGAAAGGCAGAAAAACACAAAGGAACAGATGGAAGCCCTTGTAATGGCTGTCAAAACCATTCTTAAACAGCCTGAGAAAAATGCCAAGAGAGCCCAGAGGAAAATGGATGGGTTTGCTATCACTGTGGAAAGGAGGGGCACTCTTTCTGCCCCCTTCTGATGTCTATGTCAGAAGCTTTCTCTATCTCTTTTATACTTTAATAAAACTTTATTACACAAAAGCTCTGAATGATCAAGCCTCGTCTCTGGCCCCTAATTGAATTCTTCTCCTCCGGAGGCCAAGAATCCCAGAATCTTTTGTGGTTCAGCAACAAACTTTCAATACTAAGAAGTGGCAAAAATACACAGAACTATACAAAAAAGATCTTCACGACCCAGATAATCACCATGGTATGATCACTCACCAAGAGCCAGCCATCCTGAAGTGTGAAGTCAAGTGGGCCTTCAGAAGCATCACTATGAACAAAGCTAGTAGAGGAGATGGAATTCCAGTTGAGCTATTTCAAATCTTGAAAGATGATGCTGTGATAGTGCTGCACTCAATATGCCATTAAATTTGGAAAACCCAGCAGTGGCCACAGGACTGGAAAAGGTCTGTCTTCATTCCAATCCCATAGAAAGGCAATGCCAAAGAATGCTCAAACTACTGCACAATTGCACTCATCTCATACACTAGTAAAGTAATGCTCAAAATTCTCCAAGCCAGGCTTCAACAGTACATGAAGCATGAACTTCCAGACATTCAAACTGGATTTAGAAAAGACAGAAGAACCAGAGATCAAATTGCCAACGTCCATTGAGTCATAGAAAAAGCAAAAGAGTCCCAGAAAAACATTTATTTCTGCTTTATCGACTATGCCAAAGCTTTTGACTGTGTGGATCACAATAAACTGTGGAAAATTCTGAAAGAGATGGGAATACCAGACCACCTGACCTGCTTCCTGAGAAACCTGTATGCAGGTCAGGAAGCAACAGTTAGAACTGGACATGGAACAACAGACTGGTTCCAAACAGGAAAAGGAGTCCGTCAAGGCTGTATATTGTCACCCCACTTATTTAAACTATATGCAGAATACATCATGAGAAATGCTGGGCTGGTTGAAGCACAAGCTGCAATCAAGGTTGCTGGGAGAAATGTCAATAACCTCAGATATGCAGATGACACCAGCCTTATGGCAGAAAGTGAAGAAGAACTAAGAAGCCTCTTGATGAAAGTAAAAGAGGAGAGAGAAAAAGTTGACTAAAACTCAACAATCAGAAAACTAAGATCATGGCATCTGGTCCCATCATGTCATGGTGAATAGATGGGGAAACAGTGACAGATTTATTTTTTTGGACTCCACAATCACTGCAGATGGTGACTGCAGCCATGAAATTAAAAGATGCTTGCTCCTTGGAAGAAAAGTTATGACCAACCTAGACAGCTTATTAAGCAGCAGACACATTACTTTGCCAACAAAGGTCCATCTAGTCAACTCTATGGTTTTTCCAATAGTCATGTATGTGTATAGATGTGAGAGTTGGACTATAAAGAAAGCTGAGCACGGAAGAACGGATACTTTTGAACTGTGGTGTTGGAGAAGACTCTTGAGAGTCCCTTGGACTGCAAGGAGATCCAACCAGTCCATCCTAAAGGAAATCAGTCCTGAATCATTGGAAGGACTGATGCTGAAGTTGAAATTTTAATACTTTGGCCACCTGATGGGAAGAACTGACTCATTTGAAAAGATCCTGATGCTAAGAAAGATTAAAGGCGGGAAAAGGGGACAACAGAGGAAGAGACGGTTGGATGGCATCACGGACTCAATGGACATGAGTCTGAGTAAACTCCAGGTGTTGGTGATGGACAAAGAGGCCTAGCGTGCTGCAGTCCATGGAGTTGCAAAGAGTCAGACATGACTGAGCAACTGAACTGACTGACTATATAGCATAAGAAACTGTTCTCAATACTCTGTAATGACCTATACAGGAAAAGAATCTTAAAAAGAGTAGATACATTATACATACAACTGTTTTACTTTGCTGTACATCAGAAGCTAACACAACATTTTAAATTAACTATACTCTGATAAAAATTCTTTGAAAAAGACCAAATCTGATTGCCTGATACTTTTCTGAACCCCAAACGGATTCCTCTCACTGTTTCCCCAGACACGTAAATGATAGATGCATTATTTTATTTGCTTAGGGACACACACACACACACACACACACGTATGCACACAAGCACACACTTGGGGATTAGTTGACTTTCTTTCCCATCAGACTCACTAGATTTTCAATCTATTGGCTCTACTTGTAAAATATGGCTAGAATCCGAAGAATCTTAAAGTTTTCTTCGCTGTCACTCTAATCCATATTATCATTATATCTAATTGATTTCTGCCTCTGCCTTTTCCTCATATCAGTTTTTTTTTTGGCCAGAGGAATCATTTTACAATTTACATCACATTAGGCCCCTCTTCTGATCAGCTCCCACAGTACATTTCATAGTAGTCTCTACAGCTCTAACTTTGTACCACTTCTCTTTCTCTGAACTCTCAACAACCCCACTGGCCTTCTTGATGTTCTCTGAATATGTTCTCTGGTATTTCTGTTGGTAAGATAGGTACGTACCAGAAGATGAAAAAGATCTTATTCAAAATGTTACAGATTTACAATTGCCTTGAACGTTGGACAATTATTGAAAAACTTTAATTTCAAGACTGACATGGAAAATGTTAAAAAAAATTTTTTTTGAAGGAGTAGGAGGACAAACTGAAGCCATGAAAGGATAAATCAATTAAAAATCGATTACAATAGTTCAGATGAAGACATTGGAAAATGGAAATAGCAAAACAACAAGGATCTACTGTATAGCAGAGGGAATTATATTCTACATCTGCTGCTGCTGCTGCTGTTGTTGCTGCTAAGTCGCTTCAGTCGTGTCCGACTCTTAGCGACCCCATGGACTGCAGTCTACCAGGCTCCTCTACCCATGGGATTTTCCAGGCAATAGTACTGGAGTGGGTTTCTATTGCCTTCTCCATATTCTACATTAGTAATGAGCTATAATGAAAAAGAATAAAAAGTCATGAAGCAACCGTTAAATACTTAAAACAGTGGGGTGGGGATGCCAAAGGAGAACTTTAAAACAAAACAGAGGAGAAGGTGGAAAATTAGTCTCAACCCTATACAGAAGGACATCATGGCTAAGGAAGGACTTACTGTATGCCAGGCACCGTGTGATATACCTTATTTATAACATTTCATTCAATCTTCACCGTAAATCTAGAAGGCAGACGTCACAACTCTATATTACAAAGGAGAGATGCTTGATTTAAGCAGTGTGCTCAAGGGCCATGTGACTGGAAAGTGGCAAAGCTAGAATCTTAACTCGGCAAGCTCATGCTCATAACAGCTACTCTACTTCATCTCTCCTTTTGGAAACAAAGAGACAAACACCAAGTACTAAAAAAAAAAAAAAAAAAANAAAAAAAAAAGGAAATAGGTATTTTTTAAAATAGCAAGCAAAGTTTATATGGAAAGCAAGACTCAGAACTGCCAACACAACACCAAAGCAGAACAAAGTCTCAGGACTGACACTAAGAAACATTAAGAATTACTATACAGCTGCAGTAATCAAGAGAGTGTGGTATTTGCAAAATAATAGATACACAGATCAATGGAACAGAGTAGAGAACCCAGAAATAAACCCACACAAAGATAGTCCACGGTCACTGACAAAGAGTAAAGGCAATTAAACAGAGAAAGGATAGTTTTTTCAATATACGATATTGGAACAAGTGGACATTCACATGTTAAAATAATATACTAAATACTCAGATATTACACCGTTCCCTAAAATTAACACAAAATCAATCAGAAACCTAATTGCAAATTAAAGAAAAAAAAGAAAGTTGCAATTCCTGGAAGATAACATAAGGGAAAATCAAGATGACTTTGTCTTGGCTGAGGACTTTTTAGGTACAACACCAAAGGCTTGATCCATGAATGAAAGAATTAGTAAGTTGGACTTCATTAAAAGAAAGAAAAAAGCTTCCTGTGAAAGACATTGTCAAGAGATTGAAAAGACAAGCTACAGACTAGGGGAAAATATTTACAACAGGAGTGTCTGATAAAGGACTGTTATCCAAAATATGGGCTTCCCTGGTGGTTCAGTGGTAAAGAATCTGCCTGCAGTGCAGGAGCCACAGGAGATGTGGGTTCAATCCCTGGATCTGGAAGATCCCCTGGAGGAGGGCATGGCAACCCAATCCAGTATTCTTGCCTGGAGAATCCCCAGGGACAGAGGAGCCTGGCAGGCTACAGTCCATGGGATGGCAAAGAGTTGGATATGACTAAAGTGACTTAGCAGGCGGGCACATATCCAAATTATATGAAAAACTCTTAAAACTCCACACTAAGGAATTTAATAAGCTGATTTAAAAATGGGCTAAAGACTGGAACAGACATATGACCAAAGAAAATATACAGATGGCAAATAAACATGAAAAGATAATCTGCATCCTATGTTATTAGGGAATTGCAAATTAAAATAGCAATGAGATACCACCTATTAGAATGGCTAAAATTTAGAACACTGACACCACCAAAGCTGAAGAGGGTGTGGAGCCACAGGAGCTCTCATTTGTTGCTGGTGGGAATGAAAAATGGTACAGCCAGTGTGGAAGACCAAGTGACAGTTTCTTACAAAACTAAACATAATCTTATATGATCCAGCAATTGGGATCCTTGCACTAAAGAGTTGAAAACTTACACTCACAACATATTTTCATACAATTGATTATAGCAGCTTTATTTACAGTTGCCAAAACTTGGAAACAACCGAGATGTCTTCCAGTAAGTGAAAGGATAATTAAACTTTGGTACAGATCCAATGATGGGATAATGGACTACTGTTCTGTGTGAAGGCTCTCCCCAGTGGATCAAATGGTAAAAAATCCACCTGCAATGCAGGAGCCATAGGAGACTGAGGTTCTATTCCTGGGTCGGGAAGATCCCCTGGAGAAGCAAATGGCAACCCACTCCAGTATTCTTGCCTGGGAAATCCCATGGACAGAGGAGGCTGGCAGGCTACAGTCCACTACAGTCCAAAGGTTCACAAAGAGTTAAACACGACTGAGCGACTAAGTATGCATTCTGTGTTAAAAAGAACTGAGGTGTTAAACAATAAAAATATATTGATAAATCTTAAATGCATGTTACTAAGTGAAATAAACCAATCAGGAAACGCTACACATGGCATGATTCCAACCACGTGACATTCTGGAAAAGGCAAGAGTGTGCAGACACTAGAAAGACCAACGGCTGCCAGTCTGGGGAAGAAGCAAGGACAGATGAATAGGTGGAATGCCTGGATCTTTAGGCACTGACACATCTGTATTATACATTTGTCAAACTGCAGAGAATGCGCAACGCCAAGAATGAACCCTAATGTAAACTACAGACTTAGATGACAATAATGTGTCAACGTAGGTTAATCAGTTATAAGGAATATTGGTAGTGAGGGATGCTGAGTTTATGTATGCGTGTTGAAGGACTGGAGAAGGAAATGCCAGCCCACTCCAGTGTTCTTGCCTGGAGAATCCCATGGAAAGAGGAGCCTGGAAGGCTACAGTCCATGGGGTCACAAAGAGTCACACACGACTGAGCAACTAACAATGACAAAAATTTTGAAGGAGCTTTATGAGAACTCTGTATACTTTCTGATTACTTTTGCTTCTCTACAAGCTCTACTTTTTTTAAAAAAAAAAGTGTAAGCAGCTTTACAACATTTATATATCATTTTCTAGCTCCTATAAATTTGTAGCTCCATGTGGGTACCACAGTCAGATGTATTTAAGCACCACAATATGAGAGTCACAGGAACTATCTAAAAGAAATCATGTTCTTCACTGACATTTTCTAAACAGCATCAAAAAATTACAATTCGTAAAACAAAATGATACTTCTAAAATGTTGGTTTTCCTTTCAACTTCCCTGAACTCCAAAGGTACTCTGAAAATCTTCAAATGACAAAATTCCCATTCTACCATCTGATTCATTATTATTTCCTTTCCTTCTCTTACCTGTTTTCTTTAAGACCTTATTATATTAACCAATTAACCTCACACTCAGAAAGCAAGTTAGCCTTCTCTTTGGGGGAACATGGGAAGGGTGAATGTTTTACACTGTTTTTTGCAGGGGCAATGTTGTGAATATTCTCATATAAATTGTTTTTATTCTTTCACATAAGAAATAGAAATGTTAGGAGTTGGTGGTAGTGGGAAAAAATGAAACACTTCAGGTTTGCACATTCATTCATTCAATGTTTATTGAATGTTTACCAAGTACCAGCTATATTTTTCATCTGATAAACACTCTTTTCAAAAGCAATGGAAGTCTATTCCACGACACATTTGAGTAAGAAGGCAGTTGCAAAAAAATGTAAGTATGATAATAGGAAAAGTAAAAATTTATATGGAAGCAGCGATGTGTCAAGAGAAAATGAGTGGACTGCAACACATTCTTTTAGAAATGCCTGTGAAATAGTCAAAAGGAATGTCCACCTGCTGAATGTATCATAACAGAATTTAAGGTCTGTGTTGGAATGGTAGCTTAAAGGGTAGCAAAAACCATGATATTGAGTAGAAGAGCTAAGGAATAGTGTACACAATAAAATGATAAATGTATACCATTAAAATTTTTGATATTGTTTGAACTATGGTTAGATGAATAAAACCACGAAAGCTACAATCAATGGGACACAAATGTGTCTGATCAAAAACGGAATACTATATGTGAGTCAAGAATACAGTTGAAAATTGACCTTCACTTTGGTGACCTGAGCAAAATGTCTAGTAGCATTAATTCAAGTAGAAGATTAAATTAAGAGTTAAGAAGGACGTAGGTTATGAACAAGTTTAGAATAGCTGCAAGTAAAAAGAAAGTGAAAGAATTAATAGGAATACAAAATTTGTTGCCAAGTGAGAACTCTTAAGGGTGTGCTATGAGGTTTCAGATAAAGGAGAAGTTTGGTGAATTGAAGTTATTAGAAGAGGACTTAGAGAGGGAAGTAAATTGTTATAATCATTGAAGAATGAGAGGATTTGGATTTTTAGGGGAGCAGAAAGAGATTTGAAACAGAGGAGAAAAATAAGATCCAGGACCAGGCAGGAGAATGACATGACCGAGTTTGCCTTTAGAGTTTCAATATAGTATTAATTTCCTTTGATTTTCCTTATACATTAAAATGTGTTTAATCAAATATCAACTTACATCCAGCAGTAGCAAAATGATTGCCATCCACTGATAACTGCTTCAGGTTAGCTCAATAATTATTCCCTAAATACCAATATTGTATTTAGTATTATCTGCATCCTTGTTAACTATCTCAAAAGACAGTCATGGAAGCATGAAACATAAAACGCTTACTTAGTTCTCATATTCTTACAGGCAAGGGAACTATAAGATATAAAGATGAATGGATGAAGTCATACTATAGAAGGGTACTTTTTGATCTATGAATGAATACAGGAGAGAGAAAAAATTGCCTAGTATTTAATGCCAAAGTTTAATTTCAGTAAATCACTAAGAAATTTATTAAACTGCAAGTTATTTAAACTTTTTACATCAACTGGCTTGTTATTTGTGACTTTAATGTGTTAGTGATAGCATTATACTTATGTTCACAAGTTACATTAAAATCCAGAGCCTCTTAGAAGCTACAATTTTAATATTTTAATTATTCTTCTTTTGAACTGAGGTATTACTATATCATTATGAGCAGAATTTGACTATAGCAGAAGTAACAAAAGGTTACTATCTCTTAAAATTCACCTCAACAGTCTCTTGTGTACCGCTGAGTTTCTCATCTAGAGGCTCAATACATAAATGTCTGGAGAAAATGTACTGTTTTAGGGCAGTATAACTAAAGTCTATTATCTAGTTTATAGGAAGTTCTAGTAGGTTTTTTTTTCACTATATTATCACGCCATCAGTATATTATCTCTGTAAAATTCCCTACTACTGACTTTAAGTTGCTTGTAATGACAAATAAACTCTTCCAATAGACATTCTCTATTCTGTATACAAACAACTATACATTTCAATTATCAAAATTATTATTTAAAAAGAAACCAAATAATGAATGAATGGAGAAGTTAGTGCACTGGAAAGTGAAGAGAGCTGTCCAATGTCACACAGCTCACATGAACCCACATTTTCTGATCGATTCTATATCTCCTCCTCCATCACCACTGTTCTTCATCCATGCTCTAAATACCAAGAAGCAGAATTTCAGTGTCATGAACAGGACTTACAAAGTACTTTATGGAAATGAAAATGAGGTGGTGTTTTGGTTTTTTTTTGATAAATTATTTCCTTAACTGGACATGGAACAACAGACTGGTTCCAAATAGGAAAAGGAGTACATCAAGGCTGTATATTGTCACCCTGCTTATTTAACTTCTATGCAGAGTACATCATGAGAAACGCTGGGCTGGAAGAAGCACAAGCCGGAATCAAGATTGCTGGGAGAAATATCAATAACCTCAGATATGCACCACCCTTATGGCAGACAGTGAAGAGGAACTAAAAAGCCTCTTGATGAAAGTGAAGGAGGAGAGTGAAAAAGTTGGCTTAAAGCTCAACATTCAGAAAACGAAGATCATGGCATCTGGTCCCATCACTTCATGGGAAATAGATGGGGAAACAGTGGAAACAGTGTCAGACTTTATTTTGGGGGCTCCAAAATCACTGCAGATGGTGATTGCAGCCATGAAATTAAAAGACACTTACTCCTTGGAAGGAAAATTATGACCAACCTAGATAGCATATTCAAAAGCAGAGACATTATTTTGCCAACAAAGGTCCATCTAGTCAAGGCTATGATTTTCCCAGTGGTCATGTATGGATGTGAGAGTTGGACTGTCAAGAAAGCTGAGTGCCGAAGAATTGATGCTTTTGAACTGTGGTGTTGGAGAAGACTCTTGAGAGTCCCTTGGACTGCAAGGAGATCCAACCAGTCCATTCTAAAGGAAATCAGCCCTGGGTGTTCTTTGGAAGGACTGATGCTAAAGCTGAAACTCCAGTACTTGGCCACCTCATGCGAAGAGTTAACTCATTGGAAAAGACTCTGCTGCTGAGAGGGATTGGGGGCAGGAGGAAAAGTGGACGACAGAGGATGAGATGGCTGGATGGCATCACCGACTCGATGGACAGCAGTTTGGGTGAGCTCCGGGAATTGGTGATGGACAGGGAGGCCTGGCGTGCTGCAATTCACGGGGTTGCAAAGAGTCAGACACGACTGAGCGACTGAACTGAACTGAGCAGAACTGAACTGTGTATTTCTATCTACCTTTTACTTAGATCTCTTACTTCCGGGCATTCTTAATCTTACACAACATGAAACCACTGGATAGTACTTTGCCAAAGGAAGACATGCTTCATTCAGTTTCACTAGTGATTTGTGCCTATTTTTTATTTAGTTGGTTTATAGCTTATGTAATTTTAACTTTTAGATACTGCAGGATAAAACACCAGCGTGGCCATCAGCAGAAACAACATGACTGGTCACATATAAATATACCCCATATAAAATTTCATACTCTCACCCTAAACTGATTCAGGATACACAATTCTCAAAGTTTAGAAAAAAGGATGAGAAAAACTCATGAGAAGAGCTTTGGAATGATGTCAAGCATTTTGCTTCTTGTCAGAGGCAACATTTTTTGAGATGCTCCTATTTTAATACTTGATGAGTAGAAGCTAGAATTATAACGAATGATACTTATGAATGCTTTAAAAGGATGATAGACACTATTCCAAAATAATTCACTTAGGAAACCCATTTGGTTAAAAAAAAATACTGGTAGATTATAAAATGTCAAATATTTTGCTGATCTTCAAAATATCTTGGGAGAAAAGAATAGGAGGAGTGAAATGGTCTTGCTCTAAATGTGAAAACCATAGGACAATTTAAAACACTAACACATTTGTGGTAAAAGTTAAAATATCATTTATATCTTTTTATTCTCAGTCTGGGTCAACATTAGTAATATAGAGTACCTCAATCCACTATTCAAAGGATTCTGTGCAGAAAATTTCTGCCATGAGTAGGAACAGGATGGTAGTTACCAAGTGCTCTTGTGTTTCTTCATTGAGGAACTCCAGGGATGTTGATAATGAACCCTCTGCCCACCTCAAAGCGTGCCTTGCAGTTGGTTAAACTATTCAATAAAGATCAAGGAAACAAATGGATAAAATTACATAACAGCATAATTTTCACATGTTTACATGGTTTTCCACATGTAAAACAAGTTTCATTTTCCCAATCCTTTCCCCCCAAATATATTCTGATGATGAATAAAATGTCTTACATTTTATAATCTCCCAGTATTTTTTTTTTTTTTTTTTTGCCAAATAGGCTTCCAGAGTAAATTATTTTGGTTCGGTGCCTAGCATATTTTAAAACCATTTATAAATAACTTTTGTGATAATTCTAGACAATTTGTCAATATAGACCACATGAAATATTTTTTAGTGTTTTACTAGAGAAAATTGCAAATGAAGTAACATTTGTATTTGTTTTAGTCCTATCCAGTTTCAGTTTCTGAAACTTTTCCTTCTTGTGTTCTTCCAACGCCATGTTTTTCCTTACTTCAGCATGCCAGAAAATTAAGAATTAAGATAAACTATTTGGCATCTTTTACTGACAGTTTTTTCTTCTGCTTATGGTCTGGTTTCCTTAAGATATTTGAATGTGAATTAATTTTCAAAACTGTGATGAGTCAGATTAAAATGTTAGTGAAAGTTAGATTTAATGTTATTAATGTTCACATATGTGATAAAAATACAGTGCAAAATGTGATTTAGATCATTACCTCCAAAAGAAGAAGACTGGAATCAGTCAATAATCATCACTCAGGAGTTTCTTTAAATCAGTAAAGAATGTTATATTGCAGGCCAAAGTCAGATTATTGATGCATGTAACTAATACTTAATTCTATTAATTTAACACCTGTCTTGTTTCCAACATTGTACTAGGAACTTTATGTATATTGTCACGTTTAACTTTCCCAGTAATTCTATGAAGTATAATCACTACTGCCATTTTCAGATCATGAATCTGAGGCACAGAAGGGTTAATTTGCTTTTTCAAGGTTATATTACAAGATTCTAATTTAGCTTTAGAGGAATTTAACATTACCTCCTGGCTTCTACTATGCTATGATGCCATCTCATCTTTAAATCAATTCATGTTTNTATAAGATTCTAATTTAGCTTTAGAGGAATTTAACATTACCTCCTGGCTTCTACTATGCTATGATGCCATCTCATCTTTAAATCAATTCATGTTTGTTTATATGACTGCAGCTCTTCTCTAGAAAGGCTTACACTTCATGGTCAAGTCAAATAATCTCTATATTCCTTATCATGTAAAAGTTCATAGAAGCCAGAAATATCTTTCTTACTCATGCATCTAATCTTTAAATATTTTCTTTCTTGGACTGGCTCAACAGAGAAGTAAAACCAATATGTTTAAATTTGTAAAACTCAATTCTTTGCTTCATTAAGAAATTTATCATGCTGTTTTCTTTGAGGACTTACACACTTTATAAAATGAACTTTTTATAAAAAGTTGGTCTTATGCTTTAGGGCATATTTCTGATTAATACATATATTTCTTCTATGTAATTGTAAGCAATCATTATTTACTTGAATGCTGTTGACCAGTCTTCTAACCAAATGCTAGAGTGGGGTTTTAGGTGGGTAGAGTGTTCATGAAAGCCTTTATCCACACTCCTTATAGTTACATAGTGTAAAACACGAGACACCTCGGTAGCCACCATTTATCTCCTACTCTCGGCAGACATTCCTTTCATGGAAGTCTTCTGGATAAGTGGTGCTCCAACCTGCGTTGATTGCTTTGATTGACTGCAAATTTCACAGATTTCCAGAATGTACAGTTTTTTCTGACATTGCACAGAAACCACCTCCCAATATCTTTCCGCTGGTGTCACGTAATATAAAGCAAATCTTCTTTCCATTAAGGAAAATACCCTGCAATATATAAAGGTAACTGTAGTGTTTCTCCATAGTCCTTTCCCCTTAAATATCATTGTTTCTTCAACTATTGTTCACAAGACATGCTTCCCAGATGCCACCTCACCTTTTACATTTATCAAACCCTTGCTATCTCCTACAGGTCAAGCACTCTCTTAGCATTCCTGCCATTGAACTTATTGGTTACAGGACGGGCACTGATAAACACACAGTAATTACACCACAGGATAGAGGTACTGTGATCTAACTGTGAGAGTGAAGCAGAGTCAATGGTCTTACCCTGGGGAAAGGGAAGCTCAGAGGAACCAGAGACTGGCGAATAGGTAAATGATGTCAGACCTGTGCTAACCAGGGTCACTGTTTCCTTGCTCTTCACGCTGTGATTCTGCTAATTCATTTTAAGTTTGCATTAGCATTGTATTAGCCTTATTATATTTTGGGTTCTTGTTTGAAGTACATTTGTAACTGATGAAATGTTTTAAAAAAAATTCAATAATTACATTTACCCCTCTGTAATTTCATTATGTTAAGTCCATTGTTCCAGTCAAGTGAGTAATGATTAAGAATATTGGTTCTTACACCCACCAATTTGTGAGAATAAGATAGGGGATCAGTTCTGCTGCTGCTAACATTTCAATAACAGAACTCACTTTCAGTCTATAGGAAAAAATACAATAATTTGAGATCTTTTACTCACATACTACTTTTAAATTCTTTGTAAGTGTAAAGAGAAGAAGTAAAGTTGAGAATTACATTTTCTAAAATTGATTGGTCTACTTTCCAAAGAAAATAACACTAAATAGTATGCTGTGTCCTAAGCTTTACCAGACAATTTCACAGAACCAAGGATAATAATCATCAGTTAGAGTCAAAATTCAGCTTGGCAGCTTGCATATTACAAGAAGTTGTTACTCCTCATTGCATTTTTCTACAAGATGGAGTAATATTCTCAGTTTGGCATGTAACTTTTCAATAGGCTTTCTGAGTATCAGTTCATCAGAAAGGTATTTCCTGACCAGTTCTATAGCTTTCACTTATACTCTTTAAACCACCACCTTGAATTATTCATCTTTATAGTACTTAATAGCCCATAGCATCTTACTTGTTTAACGCCTGTTTTCTCCCACCAGAATAGAAGCCTTCTAAGAGTTGTTTTGTTCACCCTAGTATCTTGAATGATATCTGGCACATATTGAAAATAAGAGAGAATATTTATAATGGTTATCACTATGAACATCACTGAATAAAAATAATGTGCTATTTTTTCTGTTTAAGGTGAAAAATATGTCTTGGTGGAGAAACAGAACAATCTAACTAAATTGAGTTCAACTTTGTTTGACTGATTTGGAGATCTTTTTTGTGTTTATTCAAAAAGTGCCTTATTCCAAGGAAAGTGGCTTCACAAACAGATATCAGGAGCCATCATACTTGAAATGGATTAATAAGTGTAATTTTTAAATGATTGCCTGTGTTTAATTTTACATATTACAGTATGTGAAATCTCAAGTGCATTGACATAACTATTAGTGAAAGATTGGTTGTGAAACAAATGAAATTCAATTCTGATTCTAATTATCCATTTGCACTTTAGAGTAATGAATAGAATTGGGACTTTTATATGTGTTCACAGGAGCATATGCATCTCTGCATCTGTTTCCTTTCTTGTATTAATCTTTAGTGTTGCTATATTTATATCTGAGGTTTAAATTATTTTTATGTAGGCGTGAAAGACTATTCAGTACATCAAGAAGAACTCTTTTGAGATGTCTGATGAAATATGACAAATTCTGTGGAACAGCAGTCTACAATTGAATTTTTGATTCAGGAATGGAGTCAAGCCAAAGCATCTTAATGTGCAAAATAGCTTTCCCTTCTCTCTTTTTCTTCCATTAATATGGCAGTCGGCCTTTAGGCTGAATATGAATGTTAATATGCTTAAACTATTAAATATAAAAATGATTTATGGGAATTTAAAATACCAGTGTAAGGTTTATTTATATTTATTATTATTTTATTTTTGCCACTAAGCTGCATTTGCTGCATTAAAAAAAAAATTCCACTGACAATGAAAGGGAAGTATATAGAAAAGGAGCAAAGGATTCTACTTAAAGAACTTGGCCAACTAAATGAAAATTCATAGGTAGGAGGGTAGTCAATATTTTAAAGTTGACATGAATTTCTCATCCTATCTCACCTTTTATGGTTTAATGTTCTTTACCCCCCTTTTCTGTGCATTTTTCTACCCATTCCTGTGTTCAGACTTGGCCATTAGGTACGCAATAGCTGCTGTACTAAACATGAGTGGTGTGCTCCTCAAGTCTGCAAGAGAGCCTTTAAGCTGAAGTGGCAAAAACAGAGACAAAAGAAAGGAGGAAATGGGGAAGAGAAGAAAGGAAAGAAGGGATGGAGAGAGGGTGGGAGGAAGGAAAGAATAGGGAGAAAGGAACAGAAAAAGAGAGGAAGAAAGGGAAAGAAGGAAAAGAACAAGATGAGTGAAAAAAGATTAAGGAAGCATTTCTACATTTACTTTTTGTTTGAATACACTGAACCTGCCCAGCTTTCAACTTCCATAAGAATATGGTGGAAAACAAATTCTATTAAAGACTTTTAATGAGGAGGTTAACTGCTTGGAATAAAGCACAACTCAAGTTTATCTGATGGTGGAAACTCCAAAATGGAGAAAATTCTCTTAATCTGGGGAAAAAAGGAACTTTTTGTTGTGTGCCTGCACATGTGTGTTAGTTTACTAAAAGTTGCCTTCTTACTGAAAGCTACGAGTATTTCAAACATTTATTTCCAAGAAGTCTAAAAATTAAGTTTGGCACTGAAGTTTCTGTTCTAGAACTTAATAGAGTCATTAGTTTTGTTTTCTCAGATACTTTGAGTATATCACCAAATTAAGTTCCCAAGCATTTAGTACTTTTAAACTCTTTGATTTTTTTCTCATTTCCTTAATTCCAATTAATTAATCATGATTATCATTTAGAATTCATAGAGTGTCAAATATATCTCTTGAGGTAATATTTTTAAGGTCATCTAAATATGAGAATTTCCTCAATAAGTGACTTTGAAACCCAATATTTAGTTTGTTACATACATGCTATTTTGTCATGACCTGAATTATATGGATTATACATGGACATAGACAAATTATAAAAAGATATATGAAATAAATACATCAATTTATATCAGCAAACATGTTCACCAGTAGGAATGTAGAATAAGTTACTATTTACTTTTTTTTTTAAATCTACTTGTCTTGAAATACTAGAAGCCATTGATATGTTTGGGTTTCATTATCAGACTATTTTGGATTGAGGGAAACCTGTTATCAATTCAATATTATTCCAAAAGAAATTTTAGATTTGTCAACTCTAGAATGTGATAGCATTCCTTAGAAAACTGAGATAAAGAAACTTAGAAATAAGACTGTATTTATGAAAGTTCTACATTGCAATTGACACCTCTAAGTTCTGAAGACTGCTGAAAATAACTTTAAAAAGAGTGCCTTTGACACTTTGTAACAGTATAGCTGAAAGTTTCCTGAAGTGTTAAAGAAAAGGTTGACTAAATGTTATACTCTGATGGCTGAAGGCAGCAGCATTATGTCTGCCACCTGACCCATTTTTTCTCACTTCATAAACTTAAAATAAATCAACAGACAACATGGTTTCCCTTTTTCCTAGTGATTTGGAATACATAATGGATGACAGTTAACTTTCTCTCTGCTGTGTAGCTTCACAAGATGTATGTTACCACAGTTTTAGTAAGTCTACTTCTACTGTAAATCTTACTAGGCCAGTTACTTTCAGAAAATCTCACACTGCTTTTGGCATGTATCCATATGTGATATTTCTGACCACTCTGTCATCCCCAAGACAATGGTGAGACAATGCATGTCATCTTTATTTTTCTTCCTGCTCCTGAGTATCAACTACGTTTTATAGGAGTTTCAGCTAGACTGTTTACATTTTTCATGAGAGCAACCTTTAATAAAGAAGACAACTTTGTTATTTGAAAATTTTACTCTACTCAGAAAATATATTTATTCTTTAAATATCCCAAAGTTTTTACTAGAGAAAAAAAAGTAACATAACACTTCAGGCTAGATTTTAAGCATAATGCATTATCAATGAATTTCAGCCCAGAAAGAATTAACCTTCTGGGTGCACAGCTTCTCTACCTTGGCTTCCAGCCAGGACTGATATTCTAGCTTTATTTTATAAGTTTCCCCAGCTGCTTTCCAAATCTGGGGAGGCGGCACCAGCTAGAATCTTCTAGTTTGATCAAAGCATGCTAAATGTTTGTCTGTTCTCCCTGAGTAGATGCTACTCTATGAAACACAGAAAGTTTGATTTTTGGATTTTATTCTTAAAATAAACCTTTCCCACTCAAACAGAATCTGCTAGATAATCATATAAACGTAAGACTTACTGGGTACAAATATTTTACTGACTTAGAAGCATTTATGTAGCATTTTTAAGGAGTAAGGTTAGCACTTAGATTTGAACTAAGAGACTAACATTTTTTAAGAACGATTTTTTTTTTGAGGTTCCCCCTCAAAATAATAGGTACAATAGTTTGAATATTCAGATACAAAAGACTGTCCTTTGATTTGCATACATATATAAACATGTATTTCTATTTTGGCTATCAAATATAGAAATTCCAAATAATGATTTTATGTATTTATATATAAATAGTCTCCATTTACTATTTTTTTTGGTATTTAAGGAAAATCATCTAAATGGACACATTACTTAGATAATAACTTCAGATGGAGAAAACAAAATGCAATTTACACACATTTTCAAGTTTATGGAAAGGAAAACAAATATTAAAATCCTTATGAAGTTTTACCTTTTGTATTTAAGAATGACACCTGAGTTTCTAAATTGCATTAATATTTTCCCTCTAAGGCTGAGTTTCAAGTTATAGTTAATAATTCATATATTTTTTTTTCAAAAGATATTCTAAGCATCAATCTTAGCACTGACCAA
>SJYQ01001677.1:26231-38500 GCA_006410935.1 Redunca redunca
GGGCGGGGAGGGGGAGGGGTGGGGGAGGACAGTAGAAGATGAATTTATGATTATTCCATGATCAGGTCCCTGTTATGAGAATCTTCAGTGAATTTCACTTTCTGAGGCTAAATAAAAGTGGTTAGAATTCATAAAGTACATTAATTGGGTTACTAGTCCATTGGGAGTCACTTATAAGAGGAGAATCTTTAAATACTGTTAAATGCCTCAGTATGAACGGGGTATCTACCACAGGGAGTTTCATTTTGTTTCTTCATTTCTTTTTCTTTTCTCTGTAATGTGTTTGCCAAAATTTCATTATGGTTTAGTCACAATTTCCTTTTGACTTAGGCATTGCAAGTCAAGTCGTTTTATAGCCTTTAATTTAAAGTCCAAAGTGCTCAAAATGAGAAACCTTCTTGCAGACCAGAATCCTAGCATCATGGTGATGAATTTGTAAAAAACTCTCTGTCCTAAAGGGCATTTTGTTTCATCTGTTAGCAAATTCCTTTTTATTTAGGTATTCCAATATAGTTTGTTTTCTGTCTGTTCCAGTCCTTTGGGGAAATAATCTCATTTAGGAGCTACTCCTGCTAACGTTCTGATCAGCGTGGGAAATCTTGGTGTTTCACCAAGGCTTCCTGAATCAGTTTCTGTCCTGTCAGCTCCAGTGTCTTACTCTACATTCCTCTCACTCAGAGACAATTCACCTGCTGACATCACTCTTTCTCTTGTTCGGTTTTAGTATAGTGAGTGATATGTGTGTGTTGGAGGCAGTTGATAGGGTGGGTTGTGAGCAATGGTATAAGAATATGATGTTTGAAAGTTAGCCAGAGGTGGCTGAAAACCTCCTTTAGGCTGAGAGGTGATACAAATAAAGATATGAGATACAGGACCAGGGTCAGACTGTACTCCACCTGTAAGCCCAGTGTTACCTTCTGTAACCAGCTAGTGATTGGATATATATTACTACCATTGCACTATACCATAGCACTGTATTGCTGCCATTACCTATCTTAGAGACACACACTAATTTTGAATCCCAGTCATAATCCAAGCAATGGAGTTTTTGCTTTTTGAGGACAGAAATGCTCTCTCTCTCTCTCTTTTTTTTTTTGTTTGTTTGTTTGTTATATTCAGTAGTTGGAGCAGTGTCATAGCATAAAGTATATATATCAAATTTTTCTTTAAAAATTAAATTATGAATGAATGAANTCTCTCTCTCTTTTTTTTTGTTTGTTTGTTTGTTATATTCAGTAGTTGGAGCAGTGTCATAGCATAAAGTATATATATCAAATTTTTCTTTAAAAATTAAATTATGAATGAATGAATGAATGATGGCAAGTTAGAACTAGGAAATGGGTGCACTAATATTTACATATAATATATGTTCAATGTAATCATCACACCAGTTCTGTATTCTACAAATAGAAGTAACAACTCATTTCAAAATGAAGGCACAAAGATGTGTTACAGAGCAATTTTCCCCATGGATAAGAAAACCCAGATTAGTTTTCCATTTTAGAACCCATGTCATTTAAATCTTCCTAATATTACTCATAAATAAAAAGATTTTAGTAAGATTAGAGTCTTCATTTCTTCTTTAAATTTGCATTTGTATTTATAGGATCAAGTTTGTATTGATTTGTACTTATAGAATCAAAGGAATGACACTGTAATTTCTAGATGCTCCATCATAATATGATTTTTCTTTTATATTATATTTTAGTGCTCTAACTGATGTTTCTCTTTCTGAATAGAAGTTATCATACATGAAATGATTATGAGTTAAATGGAAATACAGTACTGTGATGACAAAGATATTTTGCCAAAAGAAGACAAAAGAAATAATTGAAGGCACTATAAAATAAATAAAATGAATTCTGCAATGAATAAAGTAAAATGGTACAATAAACACAGTACATAATGAAGGAATGATAAATTTATTTGCCAGTGCAGCTATATATGTCTGTTAGAAGGTGAGGAAAGGAGTAGTGATTAAATTTAGAGGGGGCAAAAAAGCATGTGATGAGAATGAAAGTGGATCAAAAAAAAATACTTACTACTCTACTAAAATCTTCAATATTTTAGGTTCCCATAGAGGGCAATATTGTATAAAAGATGGTGAACCCAGAATCTGCCAATTCATCTTTGTTGATATGCTTTAAAGAAACGGCTGTTACCATAAATTTGGTTCTGTACTTCCCCTCGGACTCTACCTAATATATAAAATGATGCACACAAGAACAGAGCAGAGACTCATCAAATGCAAAGAAAATTCATTTGGTATTCTACTTACTGGTAGATTACTTGAGTGAATAGCCTCCAGTTTCTCCTATAATTAGACTCAATCACTGAATCTCAAATATAGATTTTTCTATCATATAACTACTATGTATATGGTTAGTCTAGTGAAAATATGAACGGAATTGTGCCTTCTTCTATCCCAGAAAAAGAAAGGCAAACTAAGAATAAGATGAAAGCCACGTGTATATTTCAAATTTAACATTACAGAATCACAACGATCTGTGGTAGGACATGAGTGAGACCCTGGGAGAGATGTAGGAAGGTTAATAGATATTAACCAGGGATAAAGCCATAATGCAGGAATAAGGCAGTTACATGTAGCTATATGTCTTAAAGTTATTTCTATCACTAATTATGCATCATTCATTTACTTTCCTATCTCTCTTATAACTTGAAAAATGGATGCCTCAACATAAGTCCTTTCTTCTCCAAGAGGCTAAAAATAACTACAATTTGAAGTATTTATTCACAAGTTATCTTCATAGTAACTGCTAATTTGTATTGAGATTATACTGAAAGTAATAAAGGAAGGACACTGTACAAAGCACAATATCATTAAATCTTGATATCTCTTTTAAAATCCAATTATCTGTAGATTTCAATATATGTGGTGATATGGAGCACCTGGCTTATGGTGCATGTTCTAATAGTTTTTCACATATGCCTCACATGCAATTTGGAAAGAAAGATGACTTCTAAGTTTCCCTTGCTATGGAATGTCCTCGCCAAGATTATTATAATGATATCATATAGGAAATACTTTAAGGCTAAATGAACTAAATGAACTAAAATGGATAAAACTGTAAGTTGAATTTTCTGTATCTTAGTTATAAGATATAGAAAACTAGACTTTTATTTAGGACATTGTTTTCTACGTGAAGGTCAAACCAAAAGTAATATGAATTTTTTAGTGTAAGTTATCATGCTAATCTTTAAAATCAAGTGCAAAAACAACTCCTCAAGTCTAAATAATTAACATTTCTCTGTCTGCCAAACTAAGGTGTGTGTGTGTATGTGTGTGTGTCTGCAATTAAGCAAGAGCTACATTTGGAACAATCTAGTTTACTCTATCTCAGATTTCCAGATTACCTTGGAAGGAGTTACTCCTCCAGCAAGAACTGGAGTCAGCAAGAACCTGACTCTTCTATGTCTGTTGTTAGGGTGATATAGAGAAAGAAGGCATCTGTCAAAAATGTTCTCAGTCACTATTGTCAGCAGAAGTTTGTTTCAATATGCTTGCTTTCATAATATATTCAATACCAAAATCATGTTATCTTCAAATCATTTTTTAAAGTATTTAGAGTTTACAAAGCACGTTCCCATAGACTGTTTTGAGTCTCACGGTGACCTTATGATTAGTGCAGAATGTGTTCATTGTCAGGATAAAGNGTATTTAGAGTTTACAAAGCACATTCCCATAGACTGTTTTGAGTCTCACGGTGACCTTATGATTAGTGCAGAATGTGTTCATTGTCAGGATAAAGCATTGAGATGCAAGCAGCAAACCTGGAGTCTGCAAGGGAAGTCAGTGACTCCCAGCCTTGTTAACTTTTCACTATGCCAAAGAGTTTCTCTAAAGGAATCTGTCTAGAGAGTGTTCTTTTATATAATTCTGTAAGCTGAATGACCTTTCAGTTGGTCATCTAAAACCCTATACTCTACAAAACACTCGATGGGATAAGAGTTGTGCTTCCAACGATTTTGTACGGCAAGTTATCAATAATTTGGTGACATTCACATTTCAATATCTGTTCCAAAATATCTTGTAATCAAAAAGTCATTTACATCAACAACTGGTCTGAAGGTTCATACAGCAAGAAGGATTTTACTTAGGCTTTAGAAATACTAAACAGTATTGGGAATCACAGTCATTGAAAAATGGTAATGGAGAAAATAAAATAAGAAAAATTTGTGAGATTTTCTTTTTTTTTTTGTATTGCCGTATATTTGATTTACAATATTATATTAGTTTCAGGTATACAGCATGGTGATTCAATATTTTTATAAATTATATTCCATTTAAAGTTATTAGAAAATATTGGCCATATTACCTGTGCTGTATGGTAAACCCTTGCATCTTATTTACTTTATACACAGTAGCGTGTGTGCTTTAGTTCCCTACCCATATCTTGTCATCCACCCTCACTGTTCCTCTTGTCCCACTGGTGACACTAGTTTTATCTCTATATATGTGAGTCTATATCTGTCTTGTTATGTTCATTTATTTTTTAGATCCCACACATATAAGTGATAACATACTTATTTGTCTTACTCAGATTTTTTAATATATGCTTATTATTTAAGCATAATAGTCTTTATATTGCTAAAAATATCAGAATTTCTTTTTCCTGGTTGAGAAATATTCCATCATATCTATACCACATCTTCTTTACCTATTTGTCTATTAATGAACACATAGGTTGCTTCTAATATCTTGGTTATTGTAAATACTGCTGTATGGATGTGAGATTTGGACCATAAAGAAGGCTGAGCACCAAAGAATTGATGCTTCTGAACTGTGGTGTTGGAGAAGATTCTCGAAAGTCCCCTGGCCTGCAAACCAGTCAGTCCTAAAGGAAACATAGAAGCTGACTGAACATTACTGAAGCTCCAGTAATGTTGGCCACCTGATGCAAAGAACTGACTCATTTGAAAAGACCCTGATGCTGGGAAAGACTGAAGGTGGAAGGAGAAGAGGACGACAGAGGATGCGATGGTTGGATGGCATCAGTGACTCGACGGACTTGAATTTGAGCAAGCTCCCAGAGTTGTTGATGGACAGGGAAGCCTGGCGTGTTGCAGTCCGTGGAATCACAAAGAGTGGGACATGACTGAGCGACTGAATTGAAACTGAAATGAATATTAGGGTATGTATATCTTTTCTAGTTACTGTTTTCATTTTCTTGGATATATACAAAGGACTGGAATTGCTGAATCATACAGTACTCCTATTTTTAGTTTTTTGAGGAATTTCCATACTCTTTTTCCACAGTGACCGTACCAATTTACATTCCCACCAACAGTGTATTAGGGTTTCCTGCAAAGAGTCGGACATGACTGAGTGACTTTACTTTACTTTCTTCTCATGCTTTACCGCATTTGTTATTTGTAGACTTTTGTGGAGAGCCATTTTGACAGGTGCAAGGTGATAACCTCACTGCAGTTTTTCATTTGCGTTTCTTTTATGATTAGTGATGTTGAACATCTTTTCAGGTACCTGTTGGCCATCCATCTGTATATCTTGTTTGGAAAAAACATCTATTCATGTCTTCTGCCAATTTTTTTTTGACAAGGTTATTTTTTGTGAGATTGTACTTTGTGAAATAATTTTATTTAACTCTTACACTTTTTTTTTGGTTTGTGAAAGAAAGAAAGATGAGCCAGAGAATTTCTTAGATCCATGCTAAGATATCAAAATTTAGGTTACCAGTTGTCAAACTTCTTTGACCCGCATCATGTACACACACATACCAGAAAGAAGTTTCATAAAACAGTTCTTACTATAACTATGTACATTGCAGTTAATACTTTCCTTTTTGCCTTATTTTATTTCTTTCTATTCCATTCCATAATCATTTGCAATATTAATCTGTTAATGTAAATGCACATAATGAGCCATGGCCTGCATTTTGGAAAAATAAGGAAATCTGGATTCATTAGATATCTGCTGCTGCTGCTGAGTCGCTTCCCTCGTGTCCAACCCTGTGCGACCCCATAGACGGCAGCCCAGCAGGCTCCCCCATCCCTGGGATTCTCCAGGCAAGAACACTGGAGTGGGTTGCCATTTCCATCTCCAGTGCATGAAAGTGAAAAGTGAAAGTGAAGTTGCTCAGTCGTGTCCGACTCTTAGCGACCCCATGGACTGCAGCCCACCAGGCTTCTCCGTCCATGGGATTTGCCAGGCAAGAGTACTGGAGTGGGGTGCCATTGCCTTCTCCCATTAGATATCTATACAGTACTAAATATAAAAAGATCAAGTCATTTCCATAGTTTTATAATTGAAATTTTTCCTAATTTTTCCATTAAGCTGATTATTTTCACAATCTTAACAAATACTGGTTCTATTTCACAAAGTGACCATCAATGTAAAACACCATTCTTTAGAGGTTATAGGTCCAAAGAAGAAGACTAAGTTAACATATATACACAGAAACAGATGGAGATTTGGATTGTACAAAAATAACTCTGGCTTCTTAGTAGAGAACAATGTGTGTTAGTCACTCAGTTGTGTCTAACTCTTTGTGACCCCCATCAGCTCTATAGACTGGAGCCTGTCAGGCTCCACTGTCCATGGAATTCTCCAGGCAAGAATACTGAAGTGGGTTGTCATTTCCTTCTCCAGGAGCTCTTCCTGACCCAGGGATCAAACCCAGGTCTTCTACCTTGTAGGCAGATTCTTTACCTCCATCGAAGTCCACAGACAACAACAGAGTAACTAATACATTAATTTCCTTTAGGACTGAAGTTGTTTGCAATTATAAATTCACAGGTAAACACTCAGAAATCCCAGACCTTCAATTGAAGAAATGAGTTGCCATAAAGCCAGGGAAGGAAGCACTTAATAGTTTTTCATGATTATTCGTAGGGAAAATGAAAGTTCAAGCTTAATTCTTATAAGGTTGGACTGCTTTTTGTTGTTGTTATTATTTAGTCACTAATTTGTGTCCCAGTCTTTGTGACCCTATGGGCCGTAGCCTGCCAGGCTCCTCTGTCCATGTGATTTCCCAAGAAAGAAGGACTGGAGTGGACTGCCATTTCCTTCTCCAGAGACTGCTTTTAGAGTGCCACTAATAAGCTTATTTTAGCTGTGCACTGTCTATGGTGACAGTAGTTCCAATCCAACTCTAAAGTAAGAAAACAAAACAAATGAAAATCCCACGCTTTTCTTCTGTGATATGTGCAGCTAAAATCGGAGGGAAGATATCAGTGCTTCAGATTAAAGAAGAAAGGAGGAAAATGTAGTAGAACGCAGGACTGGCCTTACATTTTTACTTCTGCTAGTCTTAAAGCCATTTGCCACGTGACTTTCTGGTTCCTTTCAATAAGAAGGCTACCATATTGCCTCAGCCCTTTACTTTGAGTCTGCTACATGACGTGTTTTTTACAACAGAATGAGGAGAAAATGCCACTGTGTTCATTCCAAGCTAAGGCCTGAAAGGCTGGGGTTTCTACTCATTCCCTCATTTCAATATAACTGTCAGACCATGCCTGGGCAAGCGGACCAGTTCTGCCCAGTTCAGACGTCCTAGCCAACTGTCCAGTTTAGAGCAGAGCCCCTAACTGGCGTGGCGGTGCATGAGCAAGCCTGGCTGAAGCTAGCCGAGCTCAGCTACACTAGCTGATGTCAGCTGATCTGCTGATTCATGAGCAACACAGGAGAAGAGAGAAAGAGGCAGACTTATTAATGCCGTGGACATGAAAATAAATGAAGCTTTGAGTTACTTATAATCCTTAATATGTAAATAATAGTGGAATAGCTAATACATTAATTCACTTTAGTACTACAGCTGCTTGCAGTTGTGAAGTTTCAGATAAGCACTTAGAAATTCAAATCTTAACAATTTTAAAGAGTAAAATTGCTGAATTTTGGGTAGTTTGTTACATAAAATTATTTAACTGACATATGAAGTTGCTTTTCTCTGTACCTAAAACCATTTTAAAAGATCTATTCTTAATATATAGATTATGTGCATTGAGACAAGAGAAAAATAATAGTCATGTGTTTTCTTATCACTAGAATTTATTATATGGTTTTAGCCTATCAGGCTCCTCTGTCCATGGGATTTTCCAAGCAAGAGTGCTGGAGTGGATTGCCATTTCCTTCTCCAGGGGAACTTCCCAACCCAGGAATCGAACCCAGGTCTCCCGCATTGCAGGCAGACGCTTTACCGTCTGAGCCACCAGGGAAGCCCAAAGATGATTTATCTATAGTAAGACTTGTTTAAAAAAGCATACTTTCGAAAAACGTGACTGAATTGCAAGATTTTGCTTCACTCTGTTTAGCTCTGTGATTTCCACGATTTCCATGGAGCAAATGCATTCTACCTCTCTTAACAAATTTACTATTTTATTGCAAAGATAAACATGGATTTCAAAGCATAAATATTACTGATAGGTGCAACAGAATTTTTTTTCCTAGTAGAAGTATGTAGTAGTTAATATTAAAAACAAAAGTTTTAAAAAAGAGTATTTTGCTTTGGTACAGAATGAGCTAAAATATATAAAGGAAGACTTTTCTTTTAATTGACATCATTTTTGAAAAAGATTAGGGAACCATTGATTTTACTGTGAAGCAGCAATTGCAGAGAAAGCAGACTGAACTATAATAAAATGCACTTATAACTAAAGACTCCCAACAGAAGTTTCATGTTGGCATAATTTAGTCTGCTTGAAGTAAAAACAAATTAATATTTCATTGATTCATACTTACAAAGATCATTATTTTTGGCCCAGTCAAAAATATAAGGCTAAGAAACAATAATATCATAATTTGATTTCTAACTTAAATAAGGTAGCTGTTGATTTGTCCCTTTCTCTTTCTGTTAAAATTAACTGAAGACATACTAATCCTTCTGTGTAAGAAATATAGTGACAAATGGTTAGGGCAAGCCCTTCATCTTTTGGATTCAAAGAGTGATAATAATAGTAACTCTCAAATAATAATATAAAGCAGTTATAATGACATCAAGAGTAGTAATGCCACCACTAATTTCACCAAGCAACCACAGTAACAACAGCAACAGTTGACTTTTTGAACTCTTGTAGGGTCCAGGCAATAAGTGATTGGCATTAGTGGTAAAGAACCCGTCTGGCAATGCAGGAGATGAAAGAGACATGAATTTGATCCCTGGGTCAGGAAGATCCCTTGGAGAAGGGCATGGCAACCCATTCCAGTATTCTTGCTTGAGAATCCAATGGACAGGGGAGCCTGGCAGGCGCTATAGTCCACAGGATCACACAGAGTCAGACATGACTGAAACAACTTTGTGCAGTATGCGTGCACATATGTCATGAAAAAATATTTAAATTTTAAGACAAATCCAAGCCACAATAGGATAGGTCTTGGGTGAACCCTTTTAGAACACACAGGTTATATAAATATAGATATTTACAGCCCACAGTGAGTTGAGAAGTAAGAATAATATTAAAAGCAAAACGGGAAGCAAAGCAAGTAAGAACAGAATAGAAACAAAGCTGAAGCCTCAGGATAATGCTCATAGCCAACATTGGTATCTTCTAAGCAATTTACTTTTATTAACTCACTTAATCCCCATTTATATACCTCATAATATGCACATGAAGATATTGGACCACAGAGGGATTCTAGTAGCTAGGCTGCCCCAGGTACTAGGACTAGCATTTGAACTTGGCTTGTCTAGCTCCTGAGTTCTGAATTTTAAACTTAATGTTATGGAAATAGGAAAAGAAACACTAAAGTGACATGACCAAATTGCTCTTTCACTCCATGCTATCTGAAGCACTATTAATTCTTCCAATAACTTATATCTGAAAATGTCTGAATTATGAAACACAGAACAATGTCACAGTGGAAAACACAGNCTTCCAATAAATTATATCTGAAAATGTCTGAATTATGAAACACAGAACAATGTCACAGTGGAAAACACAGAAACCATTAAATCACTACAAAGATAACTTTAGAAGCAATTTATTTTAAAAAAAGCCCTGCCAGACAACAATCAAATGGAATAAATAAATAGAAATTAAAAGGGATGCCAGCATAAGACTTAAGAATTTACTGACTCATATGAGAAACTTATGAGTCAAGTAGCCTGGTTTGACATGGACAGTTCTAGTTAATTTCTATTGTTCAGATAAGCTGTCTATCTGGTTCAGCATTTTTCTGTTGTTGTTTTTAAAATTTATCTTTAAATACAGTTTAAATAATTATATAAACCCACATGAGATTTGTAGACTCCATTTTCCACTTCCTGTTTCTCCCATATCTTCCTCTTGTGTCATGTGCCAGCTAAGAATTGTCATTTGCCATCTGGTTCTACAAGGATTAAGTCACTTGGTCCACAGCAGTTGCCAACCATCAACGTATCCTGAAAAGAATTCAGGGTGGAAATCAGAAATGAAGCGCTCTGTTCTCTGGGAAAACTGTCATAAGCCGAAATTCTGACATCTTTTCATACCTAGGAAAACACTAAAATCATTAACAGAGACGTCTGCTCCTCATGATCAGCCCCAACTCTCTCGTGACTAGGAGTAAACTTCTGCCAAAAACGTGTGCTTGGTTGCATATATTCCCCTTCACCAAAATCACATACATACTGACATCCCACACACACTTCTTCAGAGCAGTTCTTCAAAACTGAGAGGATATAACCCAGGCCATATTCTATATATTGTCCCCCCAAAAAAACTTAACTTGGAACTCTTGTGTGCAATTCCCCCTCCTCCCATTGACACGTGTGAGACACGTGTAAACCACGGAGTCCTTACTTTCACATGTGGTTAGAAATAAAAAGAGTGTCAGTAATAACACATTTCTTTTCTTTCTTTCCTTGCACTGCTTCAGTCTCAACTTAATTCCTGACTCAAGCTCAGTATTTAGGATATTTGCTGACAAGATGAAGGTGCATGGATAATAGCCAAGTTAGCCAAGAGTGTAACTATACTGCTGGGGTGCCATCGGGGGGCAGTGCTGAAGCCTGCCCAATGTGTGAATGTCAATCAATGGGTTAGATGGGCAATAAAGATTATATCTTGGTGTGTGTGAAATATATGTGAGTAATGAATAAGGAGCAGCCCTACAACAGAGTTTAGATTAGAGTGTAGTTCAAATATTCTCACCACAGTGCTTTTGCAATATATTGTTTGACATACTATTTATGCTGCTACTTGCAATGCTAATTTTGCAATGGTGCTTTTCTGCAGCAATGAGACAAAAAGTCCATGTATTTAATATCATGAAAAAAGTGTTTTTGTTTAACACTTTCAAAAAATGTAGATATAACATCAGCGTTTCAGAGAAGGCAATGTCAACCCGCTCCACTACTCTTGCCTGGAAAATACCATGGACCGAGGAGCCTGGTAGGCTGAAGTCCATGGGGTTGCTAAGTCAGACATGGCTGAACGACTTCACTTTCACTTTTCACTTTCATGCATTGGAGAAGGAAATGGCAACCCACTCCAGTGTTCTTGCCTGGAGAATCCCAGGGACGGGGGAGCCTGGTGGGCTGCCGTCTATGGGGTTGCACAGAGTTGGACACGACTGAAGCGGCTTAGCAGCAGCAGCAGCAGCAGCAACATCAACATTTATCATCTATGAAAACTAGTGTGATAAGTATCTGTGAATCTGCTAAACACTAAGGAGTCGGGCATGACTGAGCACACACACATGGGTGTGTTTAGTTGCTCAGTCATGTCTGACTCTTTGTGACCTCCTTGACTGTAACCCACAAGGCTTCTTGGTCCATGGGGTTTTCTAGGCAAGAATGCTGGGGTGGGTTGCCGTTTCCTTCTCCAGGGGATCTTCCTGACCCAGGGATTGAGCCTGCATCTCCTGCAGTGCAGGCAGAGTCTTCACTGCTGAGCTAGAATCTATCTAAAATATTACAGTTAGTTTCATTAGAATGCGCTGTGATGATGATTTCTCATACTGAGCTGCAGAAAGGTGTTTACATGTCTCTTATGAAGTATGAGTTTTTATATATATCATGTGACTGCCCTCAAATTGACTGTTATCATTTTCAATGATAAGCTTTTTATATTTGAAATGTTAGTCTTAGTCCTTTAGAAGAAAAATCATATCACAAAAAGTAAAATGATATCATTTGAAGATAGCATATTCAAATATTTAAAATATAAACCAGAAAAGTTAAATTCAATTAATGGTTCAAATTATTTTCCATCTATTATTGGAATCAAAACAAAGCTACTGAAAGTTAATGTGACATTTGATATTATTAAAAGTTTATTGTAAACCCAATTGAAACTCACTAGTAAAGATAAAA
>SJYQ01001677.1:58068-78810 GCA_006410935.1 Redunca redunca
CTTAACTTATTTTTAATAGAGTTTATATATTAAACAATAATATATGGTAAATGCTTCTTATAAATAGCAGAGACCCAGTGCTAAGGAAAATAGACACAAATTCCCTGACGGCTCAGTTGGTTAAGAATCCGCCTGCAAAGTAGGAGAGCTGGGTTCAATCCCTGGGTTGGGAAGATCCCCTGGAGCAAGGCATGGCAACCCAGTCCAGTATTCTTGTTGAAGAATCCCTGTGGACAGAGGAGCCTGGTGGGCTGCAGTCCATGGGGTCACAAAGAA
This sequence comes from Redunca redunca, assembly GCA_006410935.1. Lineage (NCBI taxonomy): Eukaryota > Metazoa > Chordata > Mammalia > Artiodactyla > Bovidae > Redunca > Redunca redunca. Next base: position 58,345 of record SJYQ01001677.1, read on the forward strand.
TCAGACACAACTGAGAGATGAAGCACACAGGCTCTCTTAGAACTTACAGCTGAGTAGGGGTAGGTAGACATTAATTAAAATATTCTCTATAAGAAATGTTGAAAGAAGCAAAGGTTTATGGAAAAGGACTGGATGTAGTGATTGGGGGCAAAATCTGTTTTAGTAAAAATTAGGAAAGCCAAGTTAATTTTTTTTTTAATTAATTTAGTTTTTAAAATTTTACTTTATTTTACTTTACAAGTCTGTATTGGTTTTGCCATACATCAACATGAATCCACCATGGGTGTACACGTGTTCCCAATCCTGAACCCCCCTCCCACCTCCCTCCCCATACCATCTCCCTGGGTCATCCCAGTGCACCAGCCCCAAGCATCCTGTATCCTGTATCGAACCTAAACTGGCAATTCATTTCTTATATGATATTATACATGTTTCAATGCCATTCTCCTAAATCATTCCACCCTCTCCCTCTCCCTCAGAGTTCAAAAGACTGTTCTATACATCTGTGTCTCTTTTGCTGTCTCACATACAGAGTTACCCTTACCAGCTTTCTAAATTTCATATATATGCATTAGTATACTGTATTGGTGTTTCTCTTTCTGGCTTACTTCACTCTGTATAATAGGCTCCAGTTTCATCCACCTCATTAGAACTGATTCAAATGTATTCTTTTTCATGGCTGAGTAATACTCCATTGTGTATATGTANTGGCTGAGTAATACTCCATTGTGTATATGTACCACAGCTTTCTTATCCATTCGTCTGCTGATGGACATCTAGGTTGCTTCCATGTCCTGGCTATTATACACAGTGCTGTGATGCACATTGGGGTACACGTGTCTCTTTCAATCCTGGTTTCCTCGGCGTGTATGCCCAGCAGTGGGATTGCTGGATCATAAGGCAGTTCAATTTCCAGTTTTTTGAGGAATCTCCACACTGTTCTCCATAGTGGCTGTACTGGTTTGCATTCCCACCAACAGTGTCAGAGGGTTCCCTTTTCTCCACACCCTCTCCAGCATTAATTGCTTGTAGACTTTTGGATTGCAGCCCTTCTGACTGGTGTGAAATGGTACCTCATAAGCAAGGTGAAAAGACAGCCTTTTGAATGGGAGAAAATAATAGCAAATGAAGCAACTGACAAACAACTAACCTCAAAAATATACAAGCAACTCTTGCAGCTCATTTCAGAAAAATAAACAACCCAATCAATAAATGGGCCAAAGAACTGAACAGACATTTCTCCAAAGAAGACATACAGATGGCTAACAAACACATGAAAAGATGCTCAACATCACTCATTATCAGAAAGATGCAAATCAAGCCAAGTTAATATTAAAATTCAGGGAAGTCTTGTGTGCTGCAGTTCACAGGGTCAATGGGGAGTCAGAGAAGACTCAGCAACTGAACAATGACAACATAGTACTAAATTGGAATTTCTTGAATATTTTATAGAAAACAACTGATCAAAGTAATATATTTTTTCCTAACACCTTGTTTAAGACACTACATTAAATAGTACACCATGAAAGTTTCAAAAACAGTAACACAAAAACCCTAAAAACAAAATAATTCTAAGGGAAAACTGGTGGTATTTTCTAATGTGTTGATTGTTTTTAAAGTCTAAATAATGTTCTACCATGGTTGTCTTCAGGCAAATAAAAAGAAATATATATTATATCAAAAAAAATAAAATTCACTATCAGTATTTAAAATGACAACAATTAAGGGATGAAAGGAAACAAAGTATCTTTAATGAATTGCAAAATATTCCCACAGAGCTTCAATATAAAGAGCAAGGAAGAACAAAGGACAAGGGCTTGGGTAACAGCGAGTACATGGAACTGAAGGGCTACAGAGAGGTTGGACTGTTAGATTTCTATGCCTCTTTGAGAACTTAGGACCTTATCTTAAAAGCAGTAGGACATAATGAAGGTTCCCCCATCCCCTGCAGGAAATTCACATTATCAGATATGCGTTCTTTAAGAATAATATATTCTGGCTGCAAGGTGAAGAATGATTAAGATGAGGGCAATAGTAGATCCAGAAAGAAATTTTCAGAAACTTAACACAGACAAGGTAAGAGACAATGGTTTCTATATGTAGTGACGTGGTGGGCAGAAATTGAAAGAAGTACGGGATATTTAAATGATAAAATTAATAGGGCTGGATGAGGAATGAGGGAGATATAGATGTATATTTATATTTATAAATATCTAATGTATACAACTGAATGTACATTGGTGACAATCACTGAAACAGGCAATTCAAAAAGAACAAACCACTGGATTGAGCTCTTTGATAACATTTGATTATGGATAGGTTGAATTTGAAGAGTCTTTGTTGATATATCAGATGGTTTTCAGTATTAAATAAGAGTGTCAATAAGTAGTGTGTGTCACTTATTTGTGTCTGACTCTTTGCGATCCCATGGACTATAGCCCACCAGTCTCCTCTGTCCATGAAATTCTCCAGGCAAGAATGGTGGAGTGGGTTGCCATTCACTTCTCCAGAGGATCCTCCTGACTAAGGGATCAAACCTTGGTCTCCCACTTGCAGGCAGAGTCTTTACTGTCTGAGCCACCAAAATAAGTAGGAGAGAGGTCAACTAAGAAGTTGACTCTACTGGCCTGAAATCCCAAAGAAATGTCTGAGCTGGAGACATAGATTTATAAATATTTTTCATATTTTCATATAAATGATAACCTAAGTTATGCTCAATGTTGAGACTAAAAAATATGGAGAATGAAAAGGGTTTAAGGTTAAGCTATGGTGTAAGAACAGATCAAAGAAAAGAGGAATTTAGAAGGGATGGTCAACACTGTCACATACTGATGAGAGGATAAAAAAGATGAGGATTGAAAATATTTTAGTTGAATGCTTGGTATAATGTAGTTTGTGTCCCTGGTGAGACCTCTTTTTAAAATGATTGAGGCAAAACTGAAATCATGGTTAGTTTTGGAGCTAGTGGGAAGAAGTCATGCAGAGAAAAACTTTCGGTATTCTAATCATGCAGGAGAAGATGATACATAGTTTTGTGTGTTTTTTGCTTAGGAATTTGAAATCAGTTAGCAAACATCTTTCTTACAAAACCCTCTTATCCACAGTATGATAGTTATAGCAGAAGAAAGAATCCATGCATGCATCTTCCACACGATTTGAAATCATTGTAATGATACTCTATAAAATAGACCAAACTGAACTTGGTCCTAAAATGTATGTTTTGCCTAATGTTAAAAAAAGGAAATATTATTGAATAAAACAGCAAAATACATTGCTTTTTAATAATATATCTCCAAATTATGTGTTGAAGGGAAAAACAACAAGATAAAAATTATTTTTTACTGTGGGTCATGTGCAAAAAGTATATTTTACTGGGACACATTAAAACTAGTATATTATATTAATCACTTGATTCCTGTAGATGGAAATCAAGCAATAACATCTCATTATTTTATAATTTTTCAATTTTTCTAGGCAAAGAGTCTACATAATCCTTGTGAATAGGCTAACCATATAAGTCAAATCAAATGTTATCAGTAACATCAGCATTTAAGCCAAGAACTCTAAAGGACTGTTCTGTTAAAACCCATGAAGTAAAAGTCAGCAACAAATCTCTTTCTGAAAGTGCTTTATCATCCAGCATAATGTGATTTTAATATGTTTGTCTGTGGTTTGCTAAGATATTAAAATAAAATGAGAACACATCTCTTTATTGTTCGTCTACAAGGATGTTTCTCCTGTGCACTGTAACCCATAAGCTTATTAATCATTCTAAGGCTTTTGTCAAAAGGAGAGTGCAGTTTAGTGATGCAATTATGGCCCTGGATATCTCGGGTCTATTTTCAGTTCTCTGTCTCACTTGTGCTTAATGATTTAGGAAGTCATTTAACGTCACTGTGGTAGATTTTTGTGTTTTGTGTTTTTCTTTTTTTCACTTACAGAGTATTCCAAGAAGAGGGATCCATGTTACACATACTCAACAATGACTAGAAAGAATTCCCATGAGTCAAGGGAATTCCTGGTGACGATGAGCAATGTTGGTTGGCTTCAAATGTATTGCCTACTGACAACACTGACTGTGAAGCCATGATGATTTCTGCTCCATTTTTTAAAATCTCTTTGCACCTTCCTCTATTTCTAGATTAGTTTATTCACATTACATATGTGATTTCCATGAATTTTGCTTGATTTGCTGGTTGGTATTGTATGGATGTGAGAGTTGGACTGTGAAGAAGGCTGAGCGACGAAGAATTGATGCGTTGGAACTGTGGTGTTGGAGAAGACTCTTGAGAGTCCCTTGGACTGCAAGGAGATCCAAGCAGTCCATTCTGAAGGAGATCAGCCCTGGGATTTCTTTGGAAGGAATGATGCTAAAGCTGAAACTCCAGTACTTTGGCCACCTCACGCAAAGAGTTGACTCATTGGAAAAGACTCTGATGCTGGGAGGGACTGGGGGCAGGAGGAGAAGGGGACGACCGAGGATAAGATGGCTGGATTACATCACTGACTCGATGGACGTGAGTCTTAGTGAACTCCGGGAGTTGGTGATGGACAGGGAGGCCTTGCGTGCTGCGATTCATGGGGTCGCAAAGAATCGGACACGACTGAGTGACTAAACTAAACTGAACTGATACTGGTATCAGGACTTCCCTGGTGGCTCAGAGGTTAAAGTGTCTGCCTGGAATGCAAGAGACCAGGGTTCGATCCTGACCCAGGGGTCAGGAAGATCCCCTGGAGAAGGAAATGGCAACCCACTCCAGTATTCTTGCTTGGAGAATCCCATGGAGGGAGGAGCCTGGTAGGCTACAGTCCATGGGGTTGCAAAGAGTTGGACATGACTGAGAGACTTCACTTTCACTCTACTGGTATCAATACTTCATAAAATGTTGACTATGGAGGGGGAGAAGATGGCGGAGGAATAGGACCAGGAGATTACTTTCTCCCTCACAAATTCCTCAAAAAAAACATTTCAACGCCGAGCAAAATCCACAAAACAACTTCTGAATGCTGGCAGAGGANTAAAGCTGAAACTCCAGTACTTTGGCCACCTCACGCAAAGAGTTGACTCATTGGAAAAGACTCTGATGCTGGGAGGGACTGGGGGCAGGAGGAGAAGGGGACGACCGAGGATAAGATGGCTGGATTACATCACTGACTCGATGGACGTGAGTCTTAGTGAACTCCGGGAGTTGGTGATGGACAGGGAGGCCTTGCGTGCTGCGATTCATGGGGTCGCAAAGAATCGGACACGACTGAGTGACTAAACTAAACTGAACTGATACTGGTATCAGGACTTCCCTGATGGCTCAGAGGCTAAAGTGTCTGCCTGGAATGCAAGAGACCAGGGTTCGATCCTGACCCAGGGGTCAGGAAGATCCCCTGGAGAAGGAAATGGCAACCCACTCCAGTATTCTTGCTTGGAGAATCCCATGGAGGGAGGAGCCTGGTAGGCTACAGTCCATGGGGTTGCAAAGAGTCGGACATGACTGAGAGACTTCACTTTCACTCTACTGGTATCAATACTTCATAAAATGTTGACTATGTGAATAGACATATGCATAAAAGTTTGATAACTTTGATGCTGTAAGTTCTTAAGTGACCATGCAAAAATCACAGTTGGATAGTTTGAATATTACTAGCAAAATATACATATATCAAGGGTTTCCGAGTTTAACAGCCAATCTTGATGAAGTGGTAGCTCCTGGATTTATTTGACTGCGTTTTCTTTGAAGAGTACCTATGACCACTGCTTAACTGAATACCCTCTAAAAAATGTCGGACAGAATGTCCTTACAGAGCATTGTGACTGAATAAGCAGATCTAAGAATGTAAATCTTATTAAATATTTCATAACATCACCTAATATATATTTCACTTTTGAATCTGTCAATTTGATTTCTCTTCCCTTGGAATGAAAACTGCATAAGGTCATGGAGTTTGTATTGTTTCGTATATAACTACATCTCCATTGCTTTAGAGTGTCTGTCAGATAATCTCATCTGATAAATGTTTGTTGAATAAATGAATGTATGTGAACGAAATTCTGAGGTGCCAGTATTTAGTTTCCTAACATTTGGTTAAGGCTTAGAAACAGGCAAGATATAATTAAGAGTTACAGTTTTTGTTATACAGATCAAAACAAGTATATATCTATGCTTTATAAACAAAGTTTTAATAAATTATAATACATATATTTATATTAGATTCCATATTTTAAAATGAGAAATAAATATCCCTCTCTATAACTCTGCCTTTATTTTAATACAATCTACCCTTTATTGTCCTTAATAAATCTTTTGGATATACTTATCAGCTTCCTCAGATTCAATTTGTTTCGAGTGAATTAGTAATAGTCAAAAGTCAAATAATAAGTAATATTATTTCTAAATGCTTAAATGTGCGAATTTGGCCAGTAGAAGCCCTCTACATTGACTTCTTATTCTTTCACTGATTCCTTAGCATTTTTGACAGCAGGATACTCTCAACTCTTCCTCATTTCACTCATCCCGTGGCATGGAACTGGGTACCATGAAAGGAGTCTTAGCTTCCTTTGCTCTAGAATATTAGCAGAGGACTGAAGATAGAATGATGACTTGGTGGTGGGTAAATGTTTTGCCCTGGTGCTGCTACTGAGGCAATTCTGAGTGAAAGAACTTGAAAAAGATTTCCTTTCTGGTTATGAGTTGACACTGATCTTACAAATTTAACATATTGTATTGCTACCCTACTTTTTAATAGTATGTGGTTTCATTGATTACCAAAGTTTCCTCTATATTGACATTTGGCATGTCAGATGTCAGGCTGAGTTAGCAACAAAGACAGCCTAGGGCACAGGACGTAATATGGGAGCCAGAGACCACAACTAGACCACGGAGATATAAATGTGATTTGAAGTTTCTCCCTACAAACCTCTGTCAAATACTAGCCCCTGCTTCCTGCCCCTGGCAGCCACTATCACTTTCACCTTGCTTTCTTTTTTTTCAATAGCAGATAAAAGCATTTTATATGTGTTATCTGTTTCCTTAACTGGAATCTAAGCTCTAAGAAGAGCTGATATTCAATTTTGTTCACCATTAGGTTCCCATTGCCAAGAGATTGCTTGGCATATAATGGTCCCTTACTAAGTAATTGTTAAATAAAAAAAATTTTCCTTATAAAATCCATAGGCTGAATGACCTCACCAAAAGAAAATATTTAAAGTGAAAAGAACTGAAGGTGAAGAATGTAGTTAAGTCATGTTGTATTTCAAGACAACGGAAGAATAGTCCAAAAAGGTGGCTGAAAATTCTCAGGGAAAAAAAGATGGGGGGTGGGGTGGGGAGAAGGAAACCCAGATATGACAGACACCAAAGAGAAAAGGAATCCTAAACTGGATTTTATGGCCATTAGCACCAAATGTATATAGTGGTCAAGAAAAAGAAAAAGGTTCCCATTATGTTTGGCACCACACAGCAGTATTTTAAAGCTGGCAAGAACAGTTTTGGCACAATAGTGAGAATGATGCCAAGGACTGGATTTAGAGGAAAGTCAGACCTTAAATGGAGCCCACATTTGGCATTTTCTCAGAAAGTTTGGCATAAAGGATGGGACGGAATTGTGGGGATTCTGAAAAATGTTTACACTTTTCGTAAAAAAAAAAAAAAAAAAGTTATTTGAAAATGCTTTATATTATGGAGTAAAGACTAAGTGAGGATTAGAAGATCAGAAGAGAAGAGAATGACTGATGTTTCAAGATCTCTGAAGGACAAAGTGAGTATGAAATCCAAAGCATCAGAAAGCAATAACCTTAAACAAAACAAGGGCACATTTATCCACTGAAAGCTGAGAGCACAAGGTAACCAGTAGGATGCATGCTACCTACCAGGGCTAGTCACTTCAGTCATGTCTGACTCTTTGCAACCCTATGGACTGTAGCCTGCCAGGCTCCTCTGTCCATAGGATTCTCCAGGTAAAAATACTGGAGTGGGATGCCATGCCCTTCTCCAGAGGATCTTCCCAACCTAGGGATCAAACCCATGTCTCTTAAATCTCTTGCATTGGCAGGCAGGTTTTTGCCACTAGCACCACCTGGGAAGCCCAACTGGTAGGATAAGAAGAATAATCAGAGAGGATTTCCAAGTGACAGATTGACATATTTTTAATTCCCGGAGAAGTTGGAGGCAAGGTCTCCTACCAAGAGTGTAGGAAAAATGACAGAAAGATATCTCTGAAGAAAGACCAGAGATGAGAAGCCATGGATTTTGGATATTAGAAAGAGAATCAACATAGGGACAAATAATAGTTTTGAAGTAGGACTAGCACGAAGCTCTGAAGTATTGTTGGGAGATGGCATTTGTATTGGCACAGCTTTATAAAGGTAGTTCATTTTCTTTGTATTCTTTTGTGTGCTAGAGAAAGAGCTTGAACTTAGATCTTTGGAATATTCAGATTTGAGTGAATCTATCATGAGAAGGTGTATATTTTGTAAAGGACAGGGATGATGATGGAATTGATGGTCTTGATGAACTAAATCAAAGAGAACCAGAAGCAAGGATTTTAAAATCTGAAAGGGTCAGGTATGGTATCCAGAGTAAAATACTGAGAGCCAAAAACTCTCAGTTTCAAAGTTAAATATTTAGGTAGTGAAAAATTTCAGAGCTTAGTCATAGGAATGCTTTACAGATAAAAATATAGAGATTTTATCTGTAATGGAAATTAAGAGGTTAAGAAATTGTGAAATTAGGATGTTAGCTGGATCACAGACAACACATATAAAGTTTTCAAATTCTAGTTTAAATTTTGCCATAAAACAATGAAATAGGTGTAATTTTAATTTCAATTTTAAGGTGAATCACCGAGCCTCATAAAATTGGGTAACTTATCCAAAGTTGGAGCAGATCTGTGGCAGAAGTAAAATTCAGACTCAGGTCTGTATTAAAGACTATAACAGCACTATTGTACTGACAAACTCAAGCTGGATTATGTTCTTTGTTTGGGGTACAGTTCTATGTATTGGCCTTTATTCAAGGTTTGTAATAGCACACTAATGAAAATTGACTGGCTTCTCTGAAGAACTCAATCCAGGAAGGATCAAGGACAGTTAGGATCCAAGATGATACATTACTGTGCTCAAATGGTTGTGCAACTTTTGGACAGCTCATTTGAGTATGGAAAAAATAGTGTGATTATACATGAGTTAAGATCATGGTGATGTTGTTAATGAGACAAAGAAGAAAGGGGATAAAGAAAAATGTTGTGTGATAAACCTTATGCAGTAGGGTTTCTATAATAGCTACTAGAATACTTTACCTCTATATTTGTATATATTCCTCTGCTCTTCAGTTCAGTTCAGTCACTCAGTCGTGTCTGACTCTTTGCGACCACATGAATCGCAGCACGCCAGGCCTCCCTGTCTATCACTAACTCCCGGAGTTCACTGAAACTCATGTCCATCGAGTTGGTGATGCCATCTCATCTTCTGTCGTCCCCTTCTCCTCCTGCCCCCAATCCCTCCCAGTATCAGGGTTTTTTTCCAGTGAGTCAACTCTTTGCATGAGGTGGCCAAAGTACTGGAGTTTCAGCTTTAGCATCAGTCCTTCCAATGAACACCTAGGACTGGTCTCCTTTAGGATGGACTAGTTGCATCTCCTTGCAGTCCAAGGGACTCCCAAGAGTCTTCTCCAACACCGNTTCAAAGTTAAATATTTAGGTAGTGAAAAATTTCAGAGCTTAGTCATAGGAATGCTTTACAGATAAAAATATAGAGATTTTATCTGTAATGGAAATTAAGAGGTTAAGAAATTGTGAAATAAGGATGTTAGCTGGGTCACAGACAACACATATAAAGTTTTCAAATTCTAGTTTAAATTTTGCCATAAAACAATGAAATAGGTGTAATTTTAATTTCAATTTTAAGGTGAATCACCGAGCCGCATAAAATTGGGTAACTTATCCAAAGCTGGAGCAGATCTGTGGCAGAAGTAAAATTCAGACTCAGGTCTGTATTAAAGACTATAACAACACTATTGTACTGACAAACTCAAGCTGGATTATGTTTTTTGTTTGGGGTACAGTTCTATGTATTGGCCTTTATTCAAGGTTTGTAATAGCACACTAATGAAAATTGACTGGCTTCTCTGAAGAACTCAATCCAGGAAGGATCAAGGACAGTTAGGATCCAAGATGATACATTACTGTGCTCAAATGGTTGTGCAACTTTTGGACAGCTCATTTGAGTATGGAAAAAATAGTGTGATTATACATGAGTTAAGATCATGGTGATGTTGTTAATGAGACAAAGAAGAAAGGGGATAAAGAAAAATGTTGTGTGATAAACCTTATGCAGTAGGGTTTCTATAATAGCTACTAGAATACTTTACCTCTATATTTGTATATATTCCTCTGCTCTTCAGTTCAGTTCAGTCACTCAGTCGTGTCTGACTCTTTGCGACCACATGAATCGCAGCACGCCAGGCCTCCCTGTCTATCACCAACTCCCGGAGTTCACTGAAACTCATGTCCATCGAGTTGGTGATGCCATCTCATCTTCTGTCGTCCCCTTCTCCTCCTGCCCCCAATCCCTCCCAGCATCAGGGTTTTTTTTCCAGTGAGTCAACTCTTTGCATGAGGTGGCCAAAGTACTGGAGTTTCAGCTTTAGCATCAGTCCTTCCAATGAACACCTAGGACTGGTCTCCTTTAGGATGGACTAGTTGCATCTCCTTGCAGTCCAAGGGACTCCCAAGAGTCTTCTCCAACACCGCAGTTCAAAAGCATCCATTCTTCAGCACTCAGCTTTCTTCACAGTCCAACTCTCACATCCATACATGACCACTGGAAAAAACCATAGCCTTGACTAGATGGACCTTTGTTGGCAAAGTAATGTCTCTGNTCATAACTTTCCTTCCAAGGAGTAAGTGTCTTAATTTCATGGCTGCAATCACCATCTGCAGTGATTTTGGAGCCCCCCAAAATAAAGTCTGACACTGTTTCCATTGTTTCCCCAACTATTTCCCATGAAATAATGGGGCCAGATGCCATGATCTTAGTCATGATCTTAGTTTTCTGAATGTTGAGCTTTAAGCCAACTCTGCTCTTAAAAAAGATAAAGAGCAAAAACTTAGAAAACTGTATCTTAAGAGATAATAGCATAAGAATAAAAAAACGAAACACCCTGGAGGTTTGTGTCAAAGCAAAACACATGAATTGTTAGGATCAAGTCATAAAAGACAAAGGTGGGATGGAAGGCTTCAGAGATCAAGCAAATGAGGGATAGGAACAGCATAGATGGGGGACACCAATGGGAGTCATAACTTTGGGTTATTCTTGAGCTAAGAGCTATTATTTTTCCAGTAGGTTTTTCCAGTAGTCATGTATGGATGTGAGAGTTGGATCTAAGGAGGTTGAGCACCTAAGAATTGATGCTTTTGAATTGTGGTGCTGGAGAGGATTCTTGAGAGTCCCTCTAACTACAAGGAGATCAAACTAGTCAATCCTAAAGGAGATCAAAACTAAATATTCATCAGAAAGACTGCTGCCAAAGCTGAAGCTCCAAAACTTGGGCTACTTGATGCAAAGAACCACCTAAATGAAAAGACCCTGTTGCTGGAAAAAACTGAAAGCAAGAGAAGAGGGGGTGGCAGAGAATGAGGTGGTTAAGACAGCATCACTGATTCAATGGACATGAATTTGAGCCAACTCCGGGAGATAGTGAAGGACAGAAGAACCTGGCATGCTACAATCCGTGGAGTTGCAAAGAGGGGGACACAGCCTAGATACTGAACAAAAACGACCAAGAGTCGTTCTCACTTTACATATAAGAACACTAAAGATCGGTGGTGAATAGTCACTTAACTCTAGGTTGCTTAGCTAATTAGAAATAGAGACAAGGTTCACATTCAGAAGTCAGTCTATAATATCTAGACATGTACCTGGCTCTTTAGCTTTTGTAAAAGTTACATTGAGTTAGATTTGATTTTACACAGAAAGTACTATTGTTCAGATAAATGTCTTGTCAGAGTAAACCTCATTGGTATAGAAGAGATGGCAAAGTAAGACCTATGTCAGAATGAAAACAGCTGGCAGGTATGCAATTTTCTAATACTGGCAATGTTCACTTTTTAGGTTAATTTTTATTTTTTTGCTCTCTACATATAACATTTTGGGAAATGCTATATTTTGAAATGTTCGCTTTTATAGACTTATCAGTATATTCAAATGTATAATTATACCCCCAAGTAGTGACCTCAGGGGTATAATTTAAGTATACTTAAAATAAATATTTTCAATAAATAATAAATAGTATTAACAATAGCTTGCAATTTCTTTTATTTCATTTTTATCTCATTCTTATTTATGTTCAGTTTTCAAAATAAATTTTTTGCAATTCAAACAAATTGATTTTGAAAATCAGCTCATGCTTTCAGGCAGACAAAAGTGTTCTCTATCTTTTCTCTCTTTCTCTTTTATAAAAGAGATATCTAGTTCTCTAATAATATCAATAGTTTTTATAATGCCTACACTCCGTGATAGTTTGTGAATATTCTATGGAACAAAATTTTATTAGAAAGCCTTTATACCATTGCTCTCATATCTCCAGTCGCATCCTCAGCTTGGTACTGCTTGAAACCTGTGGAAGGTAGAGATACACACTCCATGTTACTGCATAATACACTGCAATCCTAATCTCATTTTTGGGAATGTGACCCAATCTTTAACTAGAGTTGCCTACTTCCATCAATCAGTGGAAAGATATTTCAGCATATTTCAATTTAATGAAAAAACTAATTTTTATTCTATAAAGCAATTTGTTTCTCTCTCTGATGAAATCTTCTCTAGGTTTTACATGAGGCTGTACATTTTTCTGAAATTGAAAACAAATACAAATAAAGCAAATTAGTGAGTACGGGCTAATTACTGTTCATTCACAATTTACATACAGTATGAGCACTGTTCTAAAGTTTTGAAGGTGGCATAACAATGAGCATACCCAAAATATGGCTCCAAATATTTACAGGAGATACTTAGATGGAGGTTTGACATTATGAACAGTGTAGTTGATGTCTCAGATGAGGTTCGCAGGACAAAGGAGCCACACCAAAAGAATATGATCAAACTGAAAGTGGACACGTAACTGAGCCAGAATTAATGGAACAGACCAATGCATTACCAATAAGCATCTTACACATTTCCATTGACTTAATGACTCATAGGGAAATTTAATAATTATTTGATATACTGAATGATGTGTAATGAATTGAAAGTAAATGATAAAACGTTATTAGTTGCAGGCAAAGTAATTAGCTGTGTGTCATTTTCAGTATTTCTTGTGAAAGAGTCACTTGGGGACAGGTTACAAGTTATCACACAGGACTTTGAGTTAAATCTGAATTTTAAATAAATAATGAATAACATTATTACGTCCCATTTTTTTTTTTGGCATGGGATATACTTATTCTAAAACATTATTTCTTTTTTATTTGAGATTACAAATTACATCTATTTTTACTTGCAAAATCTGGTAAACATAACTGGAGAGTTTCAGCTCCTTCACTCAGTTCAGTTCAGTTCAGTCGCTCAGTCGTGTCTGACTCTTTGCAACCCCATGAATCGCAGCACGCCAAGCCTCCCTGTCCATCACCAACTCCCGGAGTTCACTCAAACTCATGTCCATTGAGTCAGTGATGCCNATTTTTGAGATTGCATCCAAGTATTGTATTTTGGACTCTCTTGTTGACTATGATGGCTACTCCATTTCTTCTAAGGGATTCTTAGTAGTTGATATAATGATCATCTGAGTTAAATTCACCCATTCCACTCCATTTTATTTTGCTGATTCCAAAAGTGTCAATGCTCACTCTAGCCATCCCCTGTTTGACCACTTCCAATTTGCCTTCATTCATGGACCTAACATTCCAGGTTCCTATGCATTATTGCTTTTTACAGCATTGGACTGAACTGCCATCCCAGTCATATCCATGACTTGGTGTTGTTTTCCTTCGGTTCTGTCTCTATTCTTTCTGGAGTTATTTCTCCACTGATCTCCAGTAGCGTATTGGACACCTACCAACTTGGGGAGTTCCTCTTTCAGTATCCTATCTTTTTACCTTTTGATACTGTTCTTGGGGATCTCAAGGCAAGAAAGCTGAAGTGGTTTACCACTCCCTTCTTCAGTGGACCACATTTGTCAGATGACCAACACCAAAATCAGATTGATTGTATTCTTTACAGCCAAAGATGGAGAAGCTCTATACAGTCATCAAAAACAAGACTGGGACATGACTATGGCTCAGATCATGAACTCCTTATTGCCAAATTCAGACTTAAATTGAAGAAAGTAGGGAAAACCACTGGACCATTCAGGTAGGACCTAAATCAATTCCCTTATGATTACAGTGGAAGTGACAAATAGATTCAAGGGATTAGATCTGATGGAGTGCCTGAAGAACTATGGACAGGACATTGTAAAAGAGGCAATGATCAAAATATCAGAAAAAAAGAAAGAAAAAAGGCAAAATGGTATCTGAGGAGGTGTTACAAATACCTATGAAAACAAGAGAAGTGAAATGCAAAGGAGAAAAGGAAAGATATACCCATTTCAATGTAGAGTTCTATACAATAGCAAGGAGAGATAAGAAAGTCTCCCTCAGTGATCAATGCAAAGAAATAGAGGAAGACAATAGAATGGGAAAGAATAGAGATCTCTTAAAGAAAATTAGAGATACAACGGGAAATTTTCATGCAAAGATGGGCTCAATAAAGGTATGGACCTAACAGAAGCAGAAGATATTAAGAAGAGGTGGCAAGAATACACAGAAGAATTATACAAAAAAGATCTTCATGACCCAGATTACCATGATGGTGTGATTACTCACCTAAAGCCAGACATCCTAGAATGTGAAGTCTAATGGGCTTTAGGAAGCATCACTAAGAACAAAGTTAGTGGAGAAGACGGAATTCCAGTTGAGCTATTTCAAATCCTAAAAGATGGTGCTGTGAAATTGTTGCACTCAATAATGCCAACAAATTTGGAAAACTCAGCAGTGGCCACAGGGCTGGAAAAGGTCAGTTTTCATTCCTATCCCTAATAAAGACAATGGCCAATGGTCAAAGACATTTCAGTTCAGTCGCTCAGTTGTGTCCGACTCTTTGCGACCCCATGAATCACAGCATGCCAGGCCTCCCTGTCCATTACCAACTCCCGGAGTTCACTCAGACTCACGTCCATCCAGTCCGTGACGCCATCCAGCCATCTCATCCTCTGTCGTCCCCTTCTCCTCCTGCCCCCAATCCCTCCCAGCATCAGAGTCTTTTCCAATGAGTCAACTCCTCGCATGAGGTGGCCAAAGTACTGGAGTTTCAGCTTTAGCATCATGCCTTCCAAAGCAATCCCAGGGCTGATCTCCTTCAGAATGGACTGGTTGGATCCCCTTGTAGTCCAAGGGACTCTCAAGAGTCTTCTCCAACACCACAGTTCAAAAGCATCAATTCTTTGGTGCTCAGCTTTCTTCACAGTCCAACTCTCACATCCATAAATGACAACTGGGAAAACCATAGCCTTGACTAGACGGACCTTTGTTGGCAAAGTAATGTCTGTTCTTTTGAATATGCTATCTAGGTTATTCATAAGTTTCCTTCCAAGGAGTAAGCATCTTTTAATTTCATGGCTGCAGTCACCATCTGCAGTGATTTTGGTGACTCAAAAATAAAGTCTGACACCATTTCCACAGTTTTCCCATCTATTTTGCCATGAAGTGATGGGACCAGATGCCATGATCTTCGTTTTCTGAATGTTGACCTTTAAGCCAACTTTAATTGAACTCATCTCACATGCTAACAAATTAATGCTCAAAATTCTCCAAGCCAGGCTTCAACAATATGTAAACCATGAATTTCCAGGTGTTCAATTTGGCTTTAGAAAAGGCAGAGGAACCAGAGATCAAATTTCCAACATCCATTGGATCATTGAAAAAGCAAGAGAGTTCCAGTAAAACATCTACTTCTGCTTTATTGACTATGCCAAAGCCTTTGACTTTATAGGTCACAACAAACTGTGGAAAATTCTGAAAGAGATGAGAATACCAGACCACTTGACCTGCCTCTTGAGAAATCTGTATTCAGGTCAAGAATCAACAGTTAGAACTTGACATGGAACAGCAGACTGGTTCCAAATAGGAAAAGGAGAACGTGAAGGCTGCATATTGTCACCTAATATGAAATAATGCATACTGTCACTCTGCTTATTCAACTTATATGCAGAGTACATCATGAGAAATGCTTGACTGGATGAAGCACAAGATGGAATCAAGATTGCCTGGAGAAATTTCAATAACCTCAGATATGCAGATGACACCACCTTTATGGCAGACAATGAAGAACTGAAGAGCCTCTTGATGAAAGTGAAAGAGGAGATTGAAAAAGTTGGCTTAAAACTCAACATTCAGAAAACTAAGATCATGGCACCCAGTTCCATCACTTCATGGCAACAACTTGGGGAAACATTGGAAACAGTGGCTGACTTTATTTTTCTGGACCTTAAAATCACTGCAGATGGTGACTGCAGCCATGAAATTAAAAGACACTTGCTCCTTGGAAGAAAAGTTATGACCAACCTAGACAGCATATTAAAAAGCAGAGACCTTACTTTGCCAACAATGGTCCATCTAGTGAAGGTTATTGTTTTCCCAGTAGTCATGTATGGATGTGAGAGTTGGACTGTGAAGAAAGCTGAGTGCTGAAGAATTGATGCTTCTGAACTGTGGTGTTGGAGAAGACTTTTGAGTCCCTTGGACAGCATGGAGGTCCAACCTACCATCCTAAAGTAAATCAGTCATGAATATTCATTGGAAAGACTGATGCTGAAGCTGAAACTCCAATAGTTTGGCCACCTGATGTGAACACTGACTCATTTGGAAAGACCCTGTTGCTGGAAAAGATTGAAGGTGGGAAGAGAAGGGGATGACAGTGGAGGAGATGATTGGATGGCATCACCAACTCAATGGACATGAGTTTGTATAAACTCTGGGAGTTGGTGATAGACAGGGAGGCCTGGCGTGCTGTGCTCCATGGGGTCACAGATTCGGATACGACTGAGTGACTGAGCTGAATTGAACTGCAGAAAAAACTTGCTGTTAATATCAATATAAATGTCAAAACCAATGGACAAGTTAAAGGCTTCAATGATGGACACTTGCATATTTGGAAAATTTATATCTCATAAAGATTGTACAATCAGTTAATAGGAAAATAACGAATTATGTAGTAAATAGTGTTTTGAAAACTTGCTTATGTATGGGAAATAAAAATTGTATCTAAGTGGATTTTTGCTGGACTGAAGACCAAAATACACCACGGATAACTAAAAGGTAAAATAGGAGAACAAAAAAAGAAAAGAACCTTAGGGAGGTGATGGATTGAATAGTATTCAACTAGCATTAACCAAAAGTTAAAAATTGATATTAAATTCTAAACATTGACAATAACAACAGAGAAAAGGTATATTGTGCAGAAATCAATTTCAACATTTGAAATTCATGTGAGACTAGTATCTAGACTGTAAAGAAATTCCTACAAGTTGTTGAGGAAAAAGTAAAAAGCATAAGTGGTGACTGGACCAAGAACTTCAATAAGTGACTCACAAATGGATAAATGGAAATGGATAATCATTAAAAAGTATACTCAATTTATAAAAGTCACAGAAATTCCAATTAAATTAGCAAAATATTACCTATAGCATTAATTCACAGTTGAAAAATAGAAATTGATATACCAAATTATGTCACTTTTTTTTTTATCTGTTACTCTTTTACTTTGATTCAAACTACCACCAGATTTTCAGAGGCCTTGAACTAATTTTCTAACATTTTGAGGTCACTTAAACTGTTTTCCCACTAGAAAAATATCAAGACACTTTCCTTCATACACATGATAAAATTCATAGCAAAATCTTTTCTATATTTAGTTTTCTTTGGCTATTGTTGCCTACATTTTGAAAGTCATGTGAAATTTCATATGAAAATTATTTTGCTGGAAACATCTTTTTATCATAAAAATCTTTATAGTTTTATTTCTCTATTTCTTCAGCCTGTAGACTTTATGCAACTTTGTATTTAATATTGTTGCACCTATATTTTCTCTCAATGATAGATTGCATTAAATACTTAATACATATATTACTCCCAATTTTTGATCTTGGAAATATCTTAGCATTAAATTAAATTGTTGTCTGGCTAAAAGAAACAGAACAAAAGCTTTCCTAGAAGTTTTGATATCATTATAAGGTATCTTTTTAGACTGGAAAAACATGAACGATAATGATGGTGAGAGGGAAACAGCAACGCAAAATTACTCATTGCATATTTTTACTTAATATTTGCTTTTTATTATGGTAAATCAGCAATTTCTTGGGATTTCTTGGTTCTTAGTAAATATCACAATGTTCCTCAAAGGCAAAAGGTTATTATAGTATTTATAATTAAGGGAACTGAGACATTGTTAATCAAAGACAATCAATCCAGCACAGTTCAGTTCAGTTCAGTTGCTAAGTCGTGTCTGACTCTTTGTGACCCCATGGATGGCAGCATGAAAGGCCTCCCTGTCCATTACCAAACCTGGAGTTTACCCAAACTCATGTCCATTGAGTTGGTGATACCATCCAACCATTTCATCCTCTGTCATCCCCTTCTCCTCCTGCCCTCAATCTTTCCCAGGATCAGGGTCTTTTCCAGTGAGGTGACTCTTCACCTCAGGTGGCAAACTATTGGAGTTTCAGCTCCAGCATCAGTCCTTCCAATGAATATTCAGGACTGACCTCCTTTAGGATGGACTGGTTGGATCTCCTTGCAGTCCAAGGGACCCTCAAGGGTCTTTTCCAACATTACAGTTCAAAAGCATCAATTCTTTGGAGCTCAGCTTTGTTTATAATCCAACTCTCACATCCATACATGACTACTGGAAAAACCATAACCCTCACTAGATGTACCTTTGTTGGCAAAGTAATGTTTCTGCTTTCTAATTTGCTGTCTAAGGGCATAGACTTGGATCACCGTGATTTTGAATGGCTTGCCTTGGAAAGAACAGGTGGTGTCGTTTCTGAGATTGCATCCAAGTACTGCATTTTGGAATTTTGTTGACCATGATGGCTACTCTATTTCTTCTAAGGGATTCCTGCCCGCAGTAGTAGATATAATGGTCATCTGAGTTAAATTCACTCATTCCAGTCCAGTTTAGTTGGCTGATTTATAGAACGTTGACATTCACTCTTGCCATCTCCTGTTTGACCACTTCCAATTTGCCTTGATTCATGGACCTAATATTCCATGTTCCTCTGCAATATTGCTCTTTACAGCATTGGACCTTGCTTCTATCACCAGTCACATCCCCAAATGGGTGTTGTTTTCGCTTTGGCTCCATCCCTTCATTCTTTCTGGAGTTATTTATCCACTGATTGTCTTACTGGGGTTTCTCTTACCTTGTACAGTTAATCATGTTTAATTAGACCCAAGAATAGAGGGAAATAAATATTAATGTCATCCTTTAAGTGAAAAAGTTGGCCTAAAGCTCAACATTCAGAAAACAAAGTTCATGGCATCCGGTCCCATCACTTCATGGGAAGTAGATGGGGTAACAGTGGAAACAGTGTCAGACTTTATTTTTGGGGGCTCCAAAATCACTGCAGATGGTGACTGCAGCCATGAAATTAAAAGACGCTTACTCCTTGGAAGAAAAGTTATGACTAACCTAGATAGTATATTCAAAAGCAGACATGACTTTTCCAACTAAGGTCCATCTAATCAAGGCTATGGTTTTTCCTGTGGTCATGTATGGATGTGAGAGTTGGGCTGTGTAGAAGGCTGAGTGCCGAAGAATTGATGCTTTGAACTGTGGTGTTGGAGAAGACTCTTGAGAGTCCCTTGCACTGCAAGGAGATCCAACCAGTCCTTTCTGAAGGAGATCAACCCTGGGATTTCTTAGAAAGGAATGATGCTGAAGCTGAAGCTCCAGTACTTTGGCCACCTCATGCGAAGAGTTGACTCATTGGAAAAGACTCTGATGCTGGGAGGGATTGGGGGCAGGAGGAAAAGGGGACGACAAAGGATGNCAAAATCACTGCAGATGGTGACTGCAGCCATGAAATTAAAAGACGCTTACTCCTTGGAAGAAAAGTTATGACTAACCTAGATAGTATATTCAAAAGCAGACATGACTTTTCCAACTAAGGTCCATCTAATCAAGGCTATGGTTTTTCCTGTGGTCATGTATGGATGTGAGAGTTGGGCTGTGTAGAAGGCTGAGTGCCGAAGAATTGATGCTTTGAACTGTGGTGTTGGAGAAGACTCTTGAGAGTCCCTTGCACTGCAAGGAGATCCAACCAGTCCTTTCTGAAGGAGATCAACCCTGGGATTTCTTAGAAAGGAATGATGCTGAAGCTGAAGCTCCAGTACTTTGGCCACCTCATGCGAAGAGTTGACTCATTGGAAAAGACTCTGATG